>PVHY01000100.1:0-264158 GCA_004024945.1 Uropsilus gracilis | reverse complement strand
AAGCTTACGGTTATATATACACACACACGCACACGCACTTTTTCTCTGACAAACCCATCTCTTCCCCCTCACTTCCCTCCCACTTCCTTGCCCCCTTTTCCAATAAAACAACCTGTGTGAGTTCTTTTTTTTCCTGGTAGGTTTTGAAATGAAATTTTGGATGAAAAACTCTTAATGAAACCTTTAATGTTTTAAGAAACAGGCTTATTACTGAACACTCACAGAGAAGAAAAAGTCACTGAGAGAAAAGCACTGTTAACAGTATTTTCTCTTCAGTCATGTTTACTGCTTTTTCATAATAACCCAGTTGAGTTAGTAATCACTAATAACACTTAACCTCTCTCAAGTATGTATATGCTAGGAATTCCTCCAGATCCTCCAGACACCTTTATGTGGTGAGCGTTAGCATTACCTTCCTGCCAAGGCATGGAGAGGTGGTTTTATTCACCCACACTTAAGCAGCTAACGGAAGAGCAGAGGCAGAATTTGAACCTTTGGTCGTCAGTCTGTACTTTCTGAAATGCATGCCCCTGCCTGCCCCAGTCCCTTTCTGGTGAGAGAGGCTTCTGCCTTCACTTTCTGGGCCAAGGGACTCAGCCCTGCTGACTTCTGCTAGCAGGTCATCCACACCTGACCTGGAGGTCAGATGGAGAGGCAGACTGGGGGCCCTCAGGACTGAGTTCCCAGGCTGGCAGGGTCATCCTGAGAGCCCTCCCTGGGGCCCAGCAGACATATTTGCAGGTAAAATGCTGCCTTTTGTGTCCATAGACACGGAACTTGTTCGACTGCTGGCATCTGTCTGCATGCAGGTGAATAAAGACAAAGGCCGGCCCAGCCACCCACCGCCCCCACCCCACTCGAAGGCCCGACAGCCCTGGAGTGTCCCGGTGCTGCCCAGCGACAAAGGCGGCCTCAAGGTGTGCCTTCTCCCGGGCTGAGCGCTTGCCCGTACCAGGTGGTTGGGGGAGGGAGGTGTCTGCCGTCTTCTTCGGGACAACTGTAGGCTGGACCAAGGGGGTCTGGCAGGGGAGGGAAATCAGGTATGGATGAGCAGTAGGGAATGATGGGGAGATGGATGATTATAACCACAGTGGCAGCAGAGACGGCTTTCTAAGAATGTGCGACCAGCTTGCCACATCTTCTCTCTTTATTCAGGAGAGACTTGCCATCCAGAGGTGAAAATTCGCTTGATAAATGTAGGGAATTTTTTAAAGTTTTGCCTGATTAGTGCACAATGACCAGACCAAGCTCCTCTCCTTCAGGGCATACCTGTGGCCTCCGCTTCAGCGTGTGGGCTGTCTGCTAATTGTGCCATCCTGGGCTCTCCCTGTGTCCTCTGTCCCCCTCAGCTTCTTCCTGGAAACACTCCATGCTGACTGTTCCTCTGGATTTCTCATCCTCCCCATCCTGCTCTGCTTGTTTGACATTAAACTTTACTTAGTCCCCATTCCATGGGGGTCCCAGCACCTTCTCTGCAGACTTGGTAATGTGTTTGTTGCTCTCTCCAGCCCCAGGGTTCTTCCTCGCTGTGCTGTTCATATGGATCCCTTCATGCTTGTCTTACTGCTACCTCTGTAGGCCAGGCCCTTGCCACCCTCCGTGGGCTGTGCCTGAAACCTTATAACCATGAGTTTATAAGGACACCCAGAGCCAGCACCTGCCCTTTCCCTGGGGGAGGCATCAGCAATGGGGCAGATCGCCTGGGTCTTGGTGCAGACATACTCCTGTTGTCATTGGAAGGAGGTCATACAGTGCTAGGCATTGAGGTGTTCAGCATTGCCTCTGTCTATCCCTGACACTGTGGAATGCAGAGCAGGCTTAGGCCCTGTTGCACCTCCAGTTCTCAGTCTGTGGATGAGGAGGTTATAGGAGGGGTGGCCATTAGGCTTCACTGCCACCGCCAGTCTTTTGGAAAACGTCCTCCTGAGGGCCAGGGATCTAGAGGGACACATGACTTACTGGGAAGGGTTGCTGGGGTGGGAGAGAGGGGATGGTAGGGATGTGTGAAGTGAATCCCCTACCCTCAGGCTGACTGTTCCAGAGGTCTGACCTCTGCCTTATTATGTTCCCTTGGCAGTCCTGGTGGAACCGAATGTCCAATCGGTTTCGGAAGCTCAAGCTGATGCAGACGCTGCCCCGTGGGCTGTCCGGCAGCCAGCCACTACCTTTCTGCGATGAGCCTGAGCCGGCGCTGGACTCCACAATGAGGCCCATCCCCCAGGACAAGACCGGTCGCCCTGGGCTCCCTGATGTGCCCCCCACAGCCAAAGACAATGGTAAGAAGAAACTACACAGTGGAAGGATTTGTAGAATGGACAAACCTGCATCTCTGCCCCCTGCCCCACCTCCCAGGCTGGTGTCAGAGGTGAGAACCTGGTCTGGCAGGGATAGCACTGCCTCAGTGTGGCAGAGGGGGGAAGCTGGTGGCCAGAGTCCCACTTCTATCGCACATGCCCTACTGAAGGACCACAGGCAAGTCATGGCCTCTTACCTTCCATAGGTAATCTTCCCAGCTATCAAGTGTGATGGGTCTCTGCCCCCAAAAGAGCTTTGAAATAGAATGAATCATCTGAGGGTGGGGTGGGGTGGGGTGGGGCAGGTAGATAGATAGTGAGCTCCTCGACACTGGAGGTGTTCAACACACTGGGTGACTTTGTGGCAAGAAGAGTGCCTCAGTGATTAGGTCACTGGATCAGATCCACTCTGGTGAAGTCAGACGACCCACATCCAGATGGGCTCCTTTGGCCCCACTGTTGAGACAGACTATTGACTAGAGACACCGCTGTCTGACCTAGCATGGCAGTGGTTTATGGAAAAGCTGAAAACATGCTCTGAGATGCATTTTAAATGCTTTCCTTCTATCCAGATATTGAATACCAATCATTATGAAATATTTAATCACCCAGCAGAGTTGGTTTTCCAGGATGAAGGCCAACCTGGTCACTCATCCTCCTCCTGAGAGCCTGCTGTGAGGGGGTCATTTCAGGAAACTTCCATTTATTCTCAGGTCCTGGAAGTACCAGAGGAGAAAAGGAAGATGTGTTATTGACAACTATGGTGAGTGTGGGGCTTCTCTAAAAGCACTTCGGGTCTCTACTAGTCATTAGTTGATTGATTTTCAAGGAGGGATGTGGGGTTTTTTTGTCTTCCTTGTGGAAATCACAGATGGACTTGAGATTAGAATGGATACCAATGGGTAAAATTCTGGTATCAAGGAATCAAAACTGATGTTAGTATAAACCATGGCCTGATATTGTCCTGGTCTTGGTCCATAGCGGTCCAGAGTGAGCATTGGTCCTGTTCACAGGGAGGTGGAGCTCAGATGGACATTGAAGGAGCAGGGACTGATTGAGATACTGAACTCACTGTTACGGAGGGTCAAGGGGACAGGGGACACAGGAGGCCAGCCTAAGGGATACCTTAGTTTTCTCATCCCTAAACAAGAGGATGAGGCTAATCCCCAAAGAACAATGATGTAAAGAAGACAGCAGCTTATTTTTCCTCAAGTAAGTAAAGTTTGGGACTGATCCATTGTTCTATGGTGTTAGGACTCTAGGTTCTTTATGGCTGTTGGTGTTCCATGCCTGGCTTTTATTCCCAAGGTCCCTCTTTGGTTCAAGATGACTGCCAGAGCTCTGGCCATTACTCCCTTATTCCAGCTAGCAGGAAATGTGAGGGGGGTGGGGGGCGAGGTAGCTGTGGGTGTTTTCAAAGAAGTGTCTTGCCACACATCTCATTTCCATCAAACCAGCCAAACCTTCAGCACATACTGCACAGAAGCTAGGAAAGGATATTCAGGTGGGCTAGGTATCCTCTTGAATAGCATGGGTGTCTGCTAAGGAAAATGCAAAAGACGGATATTGGGGGATAGCTGGAGGGACCCTGTCATCCTCCTTGTGCTTTTTAAATGAGATCATCCCTGGGACGTTCTGGCCCAGAATAACTCTCATTTGTCCGCGCATGACCTTGGACATGTTACCTCACCTCTCTGAGCTTCATGTTCTCTGAGACCAAAGCCTCCCTTTGGGGATTGAACCAGTCTCTTAGCTCTGAGACTCTAATCTAAGGCTGGCCAGGAGAGGGCGGTATTGGAGAGGAGAAGGGAGCAAAGTGCTCACAGACCAGCATTCTCTGAGGACTGACCACCGCCCCCCAAGTGTTCTGATAGTGATGTGCCTCCCCCAACCCCCACTGTGCAATAGATGTAAGTCAGGGTCTCCTCACACTGCCTGTGGGAACACGTGTGGCCCAACAGTTGATAATAGTATTACATAGTAATGACTCCCTGTGAAAGCAGGGATGCTGCTACTGAAATTTTTGGAAGATGCTGTAAATACCAAGAAAAATAAAATCAACCTTGATCACAAATAAAACCATGGTCGATATTCTGTGGTATACACAAGGCATACCTAACTATTGGTGTGGTTACCTGACCACTGATGTTTGCTTCATCATTTTTTTAGCACCTGAGTACGATGGCTAGGTTATAGATGATAACTGATAAGCATGGCTTTTCCAAAGCCCCAGTTGCTACATTCAGTACTTCACACATACTCCCTCACTTCATCTTCCCGGCCTGCAAGTGAGGTGAGCATCGCCGCTTCCCCTCACTCTGCTGTGCCAGCTCTGACTTGCTGGCAGTCAGGGCCACCTCTTCCCATCCTTTAACCTCATCATGTGCAGTTGGCTGCATAACCAGCATTCCACGTGCAGGCACCGTACTCCTCACCCACCCAGGACTGGCCCCTTGGACTGGAGAGTGTCTCACTTTGCATTTGCTAACAGCCCTGATGAATTTCCTTATGCCTCAATTTCCCCCACTTGCTTGTTGACTTCCTTGAGGGGGATACTGGCATTCCTTAGGAGTGGAACTTCTGAGCCAGAGTGTGAATGTCATTGCCTTCTAGAAAGTTTGCAACAGTTTAGATTCTCACCCCAAAGAGAGAAAATCCCCAACTGTGGTGGGTTTGCAACTGCAAATGTCATTTCTAGTCAGCCCCTCCCTCCCACTTATAGATGAGGTTGCCTGGGCCCACGGGGTCAGCACTTCATCACAGACTCAGTAAAGCCCAAAAGAGCTACGTTGGGACCCAGGGTGCCCCCTCCTCCCTCGTTGGCACTCATCCTATTCTGTCTCCACATGCCCTGCAGAGGGCACCAGTGTGCCTGCCTGCCCAGCAGATGGAGGATGGCCAGGGTGCCCTGCTGAGTGGGCGTTTGCAGCCATCCTTGCGGAGCTGCCTGCCTGCTCGGCTCCTGAGGCAGGTTTAGCTGTGGGATGCCCTTCCCTGCAAAGCACCATCTGGCGTCAAGTTCACTGTCTTTCCTTAATTAAAGTTAGTCTGGACTGTGTGAATGCTGTTCCTTGACGATCTACCAGTCATCATGGTGTGGATTTGATCCTGGCCCCCAATCGCATTTTAAAAATTTGAAATTAAATTACAGTTTAAATGTCATCAGTGGGAGGTGTGGCCAGAGTAGAAAGGATACAGTGGGACCGGAAAGGACTTACCAGCTCTTCAGAGCTGGCCTGGGTCTTTCAGTGTCCCCCCCCCCCCCGATATACCCCTTCATCCTGAAACTCTCTGCTTTGCACTCTTGTTCCGCTCCTCTCATTTCTAGGCCTTTCCACGTTCATCTCTTGCTGACTGCGATGCCCTGTCTCATCCTCACCACTCCAGCTTGCCTTGGCCTCTCGGTTCAGCTAAAGTCCTATCGCCACTCCCATGCACCCCCTCATAGCATACCTGATATCTCTTGACTTCCCCTCCACCCACCCTCCACCCACTCTCTCCCTATTCTCATCCGTATTCTGGGGCAGACCCTTGAGAGGACAGGTGTCACTCCTTGTAGGGAGGACAACTGAGGATATCACCAAGGATTCCCGGCTTGGCTGGAGGGGTAGGTGGTGGTGCCATTCTCTGCGAAACAGGAGAAACCTAGAGTGCCTCCAGGAACCTGAAGCCCTCCTGAGCCTCATCTAACCCACAGCCTGTCTATTTCAGCTTCGAAATGGAGCCCCCTTCACCAGACTCCCGAGTGACAAGCTGAAGGCAGTCATCCCCCCTTTCTTACCTCCTTCCAGTTTTGAGCTGTGGAGCTCTGATGGGTCCCAAACTTGTCACAACGGGAAGGCAGACCCCATGAAGACCATGCTGCCCCACAGAGCCAGCAGGGGCCACCCCATGGGCAGTGGGGGCACAGACACGGTAAGTGGCTCAGGCTGACTCGCTTTGACACATCACTCCCTGAAATCATGAACCATTATTGGTGGTGGCAGCTTCAGAACCTCTAATATAGGAGACTCAAAATTTGTGTTTTCTTTTAAACGAGAGAGAGATTGTTGTCTAGTGAGATCCCACAAAGGAACAATATATAAACAGATCAGTATGTAAATAGATACAAACATGAAAGGAATGAAAGTAAGAGCCCCTCTCCCCAGTTCTTCTCTGGAACCATGGGCCTCCAAAGCACACAGTTTGAAGACCAGATCTAATCCAACCTTCCCTTTAGTCTTTAAGGAAACTGGGGCCCAGAGAGAAGTAACTTGCTGGACATCACCCTGCTGGTGAGGTGGACGGGGGACCACAACTCAGTTCCTCATCAGTTCCATATCACATTATTGTTCAGGTTCATGACCAAGAGCAAACTCTAGGACACAACCCTATGTTCCCCTGGTGTTTCCTTGCAGCTAGAAGGACACAACTTCTCGACTCTGTGGCCTTGGTCTGTCTCTGTAATGCATGGAGGTGGCCCTCCCAGTGTTGGAGGTGATCTCCATGTGCAGAGACAAATTGAAGATGGGCATCTGCTTTCTGATCCTGCTGCTATATGCTAATGACCAGAGAAACTCAGGGCCTCTGTCTCTGCAGATTGGGCTGACCCTCATGCTGGCTGCTGCCTCCAGCGGTTGCCATATTGCAGACCTCTAGAGGAGAGCTGTGCCTACCCAGGGAGATGCTCAGAGAGCAGGGCAACTCTGTGGTTAGGAGTTGGGTAACCCACGGGAAGCCAGGACATGGGCCCAGCCTAAGCTAATGGGGCTGCTTCCTTGCAGAGACAGGTGACTTCCCATCCCCCTAGAGGCCCCCAGGACTGAGTATGGCACATTCTTACTGATCCATCCTCTTTGTACTTGTGTCCAGAGGAAAGAGCAGCAAACCCTAACCTTGATAACTCAACCTTATCTTTACAGACTCCTGTCAGGCCTGTTAAATTTCCATCTCTCTCCAGAAGCGCAGCCTCCCCAGCCAACTCTGGAAACTTCAACCACTCCCCTCATTCCTCAGGCGGCTCCAGTGGGGTTGGGGGCCGGCATGTCGGAGAGCTGCATAGCCGCTCAGGTGAGTTCCTGTGCAGGGCCTGGCCCCTCAGGGGAGGTGGGATGAATACTTGGAGCTGAGGGTGTGAACAGCCTTGATGCTTGTTCTATGTGTGGTGTACACACAGTCTTTATCCTGGATGTGACTTTTCACTGTATTCATAACTGTTGACAGCTGAATGCAAGGTACAAGAAAGACAACGAAAGAGATGACTTAGCTATGGTTAGCTAAGGGTCGATTTGGAAGTAATGAACTAAATGACAATTTATTAACAAAAGAAAGGGGTGTATATAGAGAGAATACAGGGCAAGGGTTGGGTGAATTTTAAAGGAAGGCAAATGGTGAGGGTGCAATAAATTTTGTCTCCAGTTCACCAAAGGCAATTAAAGGTAAAATAAAGTCTGCTTCATCTCACAACACAATCCCGTCTGGCCTGTAAATGGCATTCCACAATAACTCAGGGTTTCTTGGATACATTTTCCTGGAGGTTGAAGAGGGAGGAAATAAATTTTCCAAGGCTTTATTGTCTTGGAAAATTACGTAAGAAACTAAGAGAAATAGTTGACATTTCAGGATTCAGCTTGAAAGTTGAATCTCAGAGGAGCTTCTTTCTCATCCTTTGCATTCAGTGAACAGATAAGGAATCTGAAACTCTAAGTAGACAAGAGATTTGCTCAGGAACATAACAAGGGCGTGACTGTCAGGACTCCAGCAGGAGCACCCCAAGTTATATTGGGCTCACAGCATGGGTTGCTAGTGGATCAAATAAGCCAAAAAGCTACCAAAAAAAAAGAAAAGAAAAAGAAAAACAATACAGTCTTTCCCATTAGAGATCATCATTGACATTTTGGTATAAATCTTTTTGCAAAGATTTTTATGGTGTCACATTAATGAAAGGTGAATAATAATTTCTTGAGCATTGAGAATAATTTCAAGTTTGCTGGCACATTTGGCTACACAAGGAACCTGGCAATTGGGATTTAGTCGTTCATGTGGAATGAAGAGGTTACTGAGACAATTGGGGGTGGTGGGGAGGAGCTAGTGATATAAGTGCTGGAAGGGGACGCACCCCAGCTGCCGGGCAGCGGGTCTGACTTTGGAATCCAACTCCCCATGGTACAGGGAAAGCACTTTGTCCCTTCCTTCCCCTACCTCCTGATCTTGACACCCTGGCTTATGCTTGCCTGGCCTCCTGGCCCCCTTCCAGTTCTCAGGCAGAGACCTTTGTAGTCAGCCCCCAACCTAGAGCCACTTGGTGAGCAAGCACATGTGTGAAACACAGTTCCTGGTCAGCATGTGGAGCCCAGTATGCTATGTACACTGCTCAGCCCTCTGCGCTCAGCCTGTCCCTCTCTCTTCAGGAGGCAGCATAGACAGTGTCCTGTCCCAAATCGCCGCCCAGAGGAAAAAGGCCGCTGGATTATCTGAGCAGAAGCCCAGCCATCGGTCAAGTCCTGCTGGACCAGCGCCAGGGTCTAGCCCACCTGAGCTCCCGGTCTCCCCTGCGGGCAGTGGTGGTACCAGCAGCAAGGTGCTTGTTCTGTTCCTGTCTCCTCCAGTGGGAGGGGTCTGTCTGCGTATAGGTTCTGTCATAACGTGACCCATGTGCTGGGGAACTGGGTGGTCCTACTGTGGTAGGACAAGGCAGCCCTTGTAGCTGGCTGCTCCAGGGCTCTCTGGAAGGGTTGGATGCCGTGGATGGTGGTCGGGACCATAACCCAACCCCTGGACCCTCTGAAAGTGTGTGTGCCCTACCCAGCTGGTCTCCAGGGCACCTCCAGTGGGAGAGGGTAATGAGGGCATACTTCTAGAAACCCATAGGGTCTTGCCACCCAGCATGGTCCAGCCTCCCTTTGTTTATTGATCAAGGCAGGAAGTTCAGAGGAGCAGGAGGCCTGGGTTCAAGTTCAGCCCTGCTTATCAGCCTATATGTTATGCCTGGCACCTGCTAGGCCTATGTAGGTGTCAGCTATAACTTGCAAGTGCCTTAGCAGGAGTATTCTTACTCCTACTTCATTCATTCACTGTACCCATCTTTGGGTATTCTGGTAGCAGTAAGGAACCAGCAGTGAATTTGATGATACTCTCAGAGCGTCATGGACACAGTCATCTCAGTGAGGTAGGAACTGCCATAGAGAAGGGGAGATACTGTAGGGTACAGAGAGGGGTCCCTAGCCTGGCATGAGAGTGTCAGTGATATCTAAATGGGAATCTGAACAGAGAGCCAGATGAGGCAGGGCAAGTGTGAAACTGTGTCAGGATGAGGGGCAGCATATGTCATGCTCCAGGGGTGAGTGTGGAATGGGGGAGGAGCTGAAGGAGGGTCCTGGTAGGCAGGACAGAATCAGTGCCTCACTCCCTGCTCCAAAACCACTCCTGCAACAGAATAGCAGTCACTGCATTGCTAGTTTTCGTGGCATTTGTGAGGGAAAAGAAATGCCTTTCTGGAATAGAAAATCTTGTGTTATCTTCAGGCTATGGTGTTCATTTCCTCCTGAGAGGGACCCCCCCAATCACAATTTCTGGATGCCATAAACTCTCCCTGAGAAAAGTTAGATTACCCAAAAGCCTCCTCCCTGAACCTTTACTCAGAGGTGCCTCCAGGGAGTGATACTTGACAAATTATTTTCTATCCAACCTCTTGTTGGTTACACAACTTTTTTTGTTATTCAAAGTTTCCTGTGCAATTGGACCTACATAATTTTCTTTTGCAAAATAGCTCCAGAAGGTGTTTCTCTCTCCCTATTAGCATATTTTCCATTATGTTCAAAATGACTTTGTAATAGGATCTATATAATGAAGGTCTTTTGAGAATTAAGCTCTAGAAAAGTCTCTACTGATACTCTGATACATTTTATTTTATCAGTAAGCATTATATTGCTATTGTGGTATCTTTTTGCCTTTGCTGCTAGGTAACTCAAAACTACTCATTAGGTAAGTATGCTAGTCTGAGTTTTCATGCTTTCCCTCTTCTCTGTTGTCTGAAGTCTTATTTCAAGTTTGTTTCATAAGATGTTTTAGATACTGCTTCCTTTAATTTGTGTTGGAAACTGGCATCTAAATTATAAATCACAGTATTGCCTCACTTGGATGCATATGTCATATATAATCTGTATATAGGTATATTATGATGAAAGGAGATTGTGTCAATACACTCAGGAAACTATAATCTGGGAGGCTGTCTAGTTCAGTGATCATCTGATCATGTTAATATAATGTAACCTTGGAGAACTAAGCTTTTCAGATTTCTGAGATCCATGAGACTTTTCCGAATGAGACTCTTAGGATAAGGTCCAGAGTATCATCTTTCCCACATCCCCCATCTCCCCACCCCACCCCACCCATTTCTAGGAGTGTTGCAGTCATCCCTACCCAGGAATCAGAAGCCATTACCCTAAATCAAAGAACCAAGGAGTGGGCTTTCTGTCAAAAGCTCCAGCAACAAAAATGGAGACTTGAAATCCTTTCCAAGATTCCCTCAGGAAGAAGTAGAAATTAGTATTTGAAATGGAAGGCTCCTGAATATGTTTTTTTTGTACTTTGTTTAATATAAGCACTGCTGTAATAGTGGGATATTCACAAGCCTGGCTTCTAGCAGGTTTGTGAATCAGCATGAAGTGAGTCTTAGGAGGCATGGATATAGAAAGTCAGATTATACATCACCTCTTCTCATATCTCTGGATGCTCAGAGGCCCTTTGGGCATATCAGCTTTCTATTACCCTGAAACTCAGTGCTTGAAACAAAAAGCATTTCTTTAGCTTGTGTATCTCTGGGTTGGCAATTTAGGCTGGACTTGGTTAAGCAGTTCTTCCCATCTAGGGGGATCATTTGCATGTCTGTCAGCTGGAGTGACCATAATAACTGGGCCTGTGAGTGTCCATGGCAAACTTGGACATATTCTCATGGCAATGACTGACAGCATGACTTGAAAACCAATCAAGTTGTATAAACAAGTTCAGCATACCCATTGCAGAACATGTAATGTTAACAGCAAAGGGCATGGATCCAAGGAGAAGTGGAGATTGATGCCACTGATGCAATCAGTCTGCTACCCTGGGACATAAGGAATAGTTCACATATTTCAGAACAGTGCAAATAATCTTCTATTTACCTGCCCCTTCTCCAGTGATACTGCCTGCAAGCAGAACTTTGTCATAGAATGTCTTTCTAGATAAAGCAAACAGGGATTTATTAATAATATAGGTACTTATTAAAAATGTCTTTCAAAAAACATAGAGAGGGATTTTTCCCCCCACTCTCAGATGTAGCTAGCCAGGAGGAACATTAATGCAACATCAGAAGGGAAGATGTGCCTATTTCTACCACACAAGCAATTTATCTTAGTCTAGTATCCTATGTAAGATGTTACTATTTAAGCAAAAATTATAAGGTATACAAAGAGTAGGGAAATACCACAATTTTAAGAAAGAGAGGAAATCAGTTTCTGACTTAGATAGGTGTTGGAATTATTTAAGAGCAAATTTAAAAGAACTATGATTAACATGTTAGAAGTACTAGTGGAAAATTTGAACAACAATCACATGAGTGACTATTTCAGCAGACAGATGAAAACTGTTAGAATCAAATGGAAATGCTAAAAATAAAAACACAGTAATAGGTGAGAAATACCTTTGATGAGCCCCGTAGTAGATGTGACACAGCCAAGGAAAGAATCAGTGAACTGAAAGGTAGAGTAATAGAAATTACCCAAACTGAAATACAAGTTAAAATCAAAACAAGACAAACAAAGAGTACTCAAAAGCTATTGGATAATATGAAATGCTCACACATACAGCTAACAGTAAGCTCTGAAAAGAAAAAGATAGGATGGTGGGGCAGAATAAAATGGCTAAGAATTTCCTAATCAGTGACAAATGCCAAATTACAGACCCAGGAAGTTATACTAAATAGTATAAATACCAAAAGACCACACCTACCTATATTTAAAGTATAGGAAACAAGACAAAGATAAACTCTTAGGACAAATCAGAGAAAAAAGAAATCACAGAAGAAAAGAAATAAGAATAATAAAGCAGAAATAAACCATGCAAATCAAAAGACAGTGAGGTGACCTTTAAAATGCTGAAAAGACAAAACGGTCATGTTGTCGCATGAAATTACTTGGAGAGCATGTCTTCTGCTTTTCCGGAAAACATTGTCTAACTGATACTACTTTCTTCTCAAGTGTTTGATAAAATTCGCCAGTGAAAGTATCTAGGACTGATGTTTCATTTTTTGAAGGACTTCAGTTGCTACATAATTTTTCAAATTGGCTAGGATTTTTTAGGTTATGTTTCTTCTCGAGTGACTTCAGGATTTTATATTTTCTAAGAAATTACTTTTTCATCTAAATCATTGACTTTATGAACATAAAGTATATAGTATTTCTTAATTATTTTAATGTCAAGTCTATAGGAGTGACTCCTTTGTCATTCCTGATATTAGCAATTTGTGGCTTCTCTCGCCCCTCCCCCCCCTTTTTTTTTTCTCCTCTTGGCTTAGTCAGTCTGGAGAGATGTTTGCTAAGTTTATTTTTCCGAAGAACCAACTTTGGTTTCATTAATTTCTTTCCCTCATTTTTTTCTAGTTTAAATTTAATTGATTTCTGCTTTTATCTATAATTTTATCTTTCTTTTTTAAGTATCTTATGTGGAAGTTCAAATTTTTATTTTTGAAATAATATCTTCCTATTCTAATACAGGCATTTTTAATATCAATTTTACTTCAATGTATTGCTTTACCTGCATTCCTCAATTTTTGATGCATTTTAATTTTCAATATAACTTCTTTTCACTTCGCTTGAGACTCTGGTTTATGCATTATTTAGAAACATTGCTTATTTTGTCATCATTTGAAGGCCTTTCAGAAATCTTTGTTGGTTTCTAGTTTGATGCTATTATAGTTCTATTTCTACTCCTTTAATTTCTGTTCCTTTAATTCTCTAGAATGTGATCATTCTTTTAATACCCTAGAATGTGATCATTCTCTCATATTTATTTGAAAGAAAGTATATTTTGTCATGGTGGTGGAAGTGGGCAAGTTCTATAAATGTCTGCTAGATCTGTGTGGTTTATATCTGTTTGGTTATGCAAGTCTCCTATACCCTTACTGATTTTCTGCCCACTTGCTTTTTCAATTAGTGACGAGTGTTAATTTCCAGTGTAGCTGTCATTTAATCTGTTTCTTCAGTACTCTGTTTTTCCCTTACATATTTTGAAGCTCTGGACACACTGAGAAGGTTATGTCTGGGGAAATTAAACTCTGTATCATCATGGAATGTCCTTCTCTCCCCTATGACAAGGATGCATTTTCATATATTACAAGACAAGAAAATGACAGTTCAGTAGCCCTCATGAACATAAATATAGAAACCCTCCACAAAAATACTAGCAGATATACTGCATGATAAAAGGATAAAGCATTCTAAATGGGGTTCACCCCAGGAATACAAATCTGGTTCAATATCAGTGTCCTTCACCATATTAACAAACTAAAGAATAAGATGCAAAAAGAAGCTCTTGACAAAATTCAAACTCTATTCATGATCTGAACTCTCAAATTACTAGGGATTGAAGAGAACTTCCTGATTTAAAATACCTGTACAGAGCATCTTACTTGATGATAAAAGACTGAGTGCTTCCCTGCTAAGATCAGGAACAAGAGTAATATCCTTCACATCCAAGTCTCCCAACTTTGCACCAGAAACTACAGCAAATACAATAACAAAAGAAATAAAAGGTACATAGATTGAAAAGAAAGAAATAAAACTTTTTCTATTCTCAGATGATACAGTCATTCTTAGAAAACTCCAAAGAATCTACACAAAAGCTCCTGGCATTAATAAGTGAGTACAGCAAGTCTCAGTACATCAGATCAGTA
The DNA here is from genome assembly GCA_004024945.1 of Uropsilus gracilis. Taxonomy (NCBI): domain Eukaryota; kingdom Metazoa; phylum Chordata; class Mammalia; order Eulipotyphla; family Talpidae; genus Uropsilus; species Uropsilus gracilis. The sequence continues at coordinate 249,956 of PVHY01000100.1, read as the reverse complement.
TATAGAAGTGCATTGTATCTCTATATTAAATAGCAACAAGCAATTAGAATTTGAACAGTTAGGGCCTTTAAGTTTGAAATTTTTAAATGACCACTTAAATACATTTGAAATGCATAAACATTAAGTACTTAGGTATAAATCCAAAAATATATACAGAATCTTTAGCTTGGAAACTGCCTAACATTGATAAAGGGACTTAAATAAGTGGAGCGATTGAAGTTTCAGTATTACTAAAATATCAGTTTTCTGCAGTTTGAACTGTAGATTTATTGTAATGGAAATCAAAATGTAGTTCTTTTGTAGCGATCTTGAGACTAATTCTGAAACTTATATTAAGATGCAAAGAAACTAATAGCCAAAATAATTAAGAAGCCTGAATCTGAACATTTATGCTACTAGTTTCAAAACTCCCTGTAAATCTATATATGATATTAGTGAACAAACACACAGATCAATGGACAGAAGAGGCCAAAAATAGACTCACAAGAATATTCCACTTTTTTTTCCCCCGCAAAGGTGCAAAGGTAATTCACCAAGAAAGAGTAGTATTTTTATTAAACTGTGCTGAAATAGTTGGATGTTTGAATGTGAGAAAATAAATCTCCACATGTCTCACAACAAATGCAAAAATTAGCTCAAAATGGGCTGTAGACAAATATAAAATTACTATACAACTTGTGACTTTGGATTTGGCTAAGAGGTTTTAGATATGGCATCAAAAATGTGATCCATAAAAATCTGCAAAATTGTACTTCATTAAAATTCAGAAGATAAGCCACTGAATAGGAGAAACTGTTTGCAAACCAAATGTCTGATAAAGATCTTGTGCCCAAAGAACTCTCAAAATTCAACAGTAAGCAAACAACCAACAAATTAAAAAATGGACAAATATCTAAAAAGGTACTTCATCAAAGAAGATGTGCAGATGGCAAATAAACATATGAAAAGATGTTCAACATTATTGGTTATTAGGAAAATGCAAATTAAAAAACAATGAAACAGCACTCAGTACCTGTTATTAAAATGGCTAAAATGTGGAAAAAAAAAAGGTACATACAGGTGCTGGTGAGAATTTGGAACTGCAGAGACTCTTATTTGTTGCTGAGGAAATACAAAATAATAAAACCACCTTGAAAGAGTCTGTCAGCTTCTTATGAAACTAAGCATATACATACCAAAAAAAACCCCAGGTTTTCTCCATGGTAGGTATTTTACCCAAGTGAGTTTTTAAAAAATGTTATCAAAACAAAAATCTGTATATATCCATAGTAATTCTTCCCCCCACAAAACCACCAAACTTTGCATTTTTTTTTTAAAGGAGGTTTTTTAAGTCCTGGTTAACCTGTTGAACCTAATATCCCCTGCCTTCCCTGTTACTGGTTTCTGTTTGAATCATTTCTACCCTCCAGGTGATGACTTACATATTTATCCTTTCAGCAAACTGGAAGCATCTCATCATCAGGTAAATATGAAATAACTGTGGTACGTCCACATGATAGAAGACTACTCAGCAAGGAAAAAGGAACACACTGCAGACACATGCAGTAACCTGGCTGGATCTTAAGGCATAATACTGAATCAGACTCAAAAGCCTATCTATCATGTGATTCTATTTGTATGACATTCTGGATAAGGCAGTACTATAGAGATGGAAAAAGGTCAGTTATTGTCATGGGTTGGAACCACCTGAAGAATTTTGTGGTGTCAAATTCAAGGGAATTTGAAGGATGATGGTAACTCTTCCTTATGATATCTGTTGGTGGGTGCACAACTCTGTATTTGTCAAAAGCCATAAAATTGTATACCGCAGAGTCATTTTTACTGTGTTCAAATTAAAACAGGAAGCAGAGATAGAATTCAGATTTTGACATTAGGTATGTCTATATTACAAATGATTAACACACCATACTTTAGGAGATGGGGAAGAGCCAGTATGTCAGTGGCTATTGTAAGGCTAAAATAGAGGCAAAAAAGCTGTACAAAGGTGTGTACCCTGATTGGTACATTTTATTTTGCTTGAGGGTATATGGGTTAATAATTCTGAAGCCACTTTACATGCATCTACTTCCTGTATAAATATACACTTTGCATTTATATACTAGAGCTGACCAAATAAGTAAACATACAGATAACAAGCCCAATTCTTAACTGTTGGAGGGTGACTTGAAAGGGGAGTGCTAGAATAAACCCTCTGGTACTGGATCAAAGTGTGAATGCATATTTGTAGATATATATGCATCTGTTTTATATACATAGCTGGGTAAATATCAGATAAAATATGACTGTGTGCATCTATATACACTTCACATATATCTCCTGTGTACTAGAAGTGACATCCCATCGCAATGAACAATCTCTAGTACCCAGATTTTGCTTGTTAAATACCGTTCACCAAAGGGACAAGGTCCTTGGTAAAGTCATTGTTCAAGTACTGGATCAGTAAAATAATCAACTTGAAGTATTTGTGGGATCAAAAAGTAAGAAAATGCTTTTAAAAAGAAAGGAAGAAGTGAAAAGATGGGGCATATGAAAAACACAGAAACTGACATGAACGATCTCAGTGGCCAAAGCTGGAGCAGTCTGAGCAAGTACAAAAATAACTATTGAATTACAATCCAAAGTATAAAATATACGTACCTGAGCTTATACTCAGAATGAATACACAACTCTGCTTTTGTCAGAACCAATGAATTGGACACAGCAGTTTTTTTGCTACATACAAATTTATGAAACAAAATCAAACAGGAACCATTCTAATACAAATGAGTAAGTAGGAAAGAAAACAATTTCTACAGAATTCAAATAATATATGTGGAAGGAACAGGGAAATAGTAAATCACCATTAGAATACCCCATGGTAATTCCACGCAAGATCCCAAAGAATGCTGAAATTAGTGGGAAAAGCTTTAAGTTCAAACTATCTCCCCCCCCCACCCCACCCCAGCCCAATAAATAAGGGAAAATAGCAGCTTCACGGTGGAGTAATCTGGTGGACATTATGTGAGCTGAGTGATCAAGGTTAACATCATAGTAATAAGATGTTCCTGGTAAGATGTGCTGAGAATGATACCCTCAGTGACTGTGGACCCCAAAGACCATACATAAGCAGACCTAATAATGAGGAAACATAAGACAAACCCAAATTGAGGAATAGTCTACAAACACCTGAACAGGACTTGGTGTCAAGGTCATGAAAGACAAGGCAAGACTGAGGAGCTGTCCCAGATTGAAGGAGACAGGACCAGAATGAGGATGATAGTGGAATGGCTGGTGACAACTCAGCGAAGTCTACTTTACAGGTGGTTTTGTCCCACTGCTATTGGGTTATTAGTGTCAGTAATTTTACTATAATTACATGGAAGATGATAAAAGTAGAGGAAGCTGGGTGAGGGATGCACAGGCATTATCCTTGCAACGCTTCTTAAGTCTATAGTTATTTCCTTTTTTTTTTTTTTTTTGGTAAGGCCAAATGACACACACAGAGGGAATGATCAGTGTTCTCTGGTAGTGAGATTGGAAGTGTTTGGTTCTGATGCAGGCGTGTCAGAAGCAGAAAGGCACCTGGTGTAAATAGAAGCCGTACTCCCATTTTAGAGCTGGGTTAACAGAGATGGAGACTTGGCTCTGGGCAAGTGCCAGCAGCTGTAGGGCAGGACCACTACCCTGGTTTCCTGGCTCCTCCTGTGCCACTTTTCCCACCCCCACTCCTGCCTTTCTGCTCCAGACAAGGATTTTTCTCTTCTGATGATGCTGTGTCTGCTTTGCATGTTGTTTTTTTTGTGTGTGTGTTTTTTGTTTGTTTTTTTTTAAAGGAGGTTTTTTAAGTCCTGGTTAACCTGTTGAACCAAATATCCCCTGCCTTCCCTGTTACTGGTTTCTGTTTGAATCATTTCTACCCTCCAGGTGATGACTTACATATTTATCCTTTCAGCAGAAACTGGAGACAAGCAAGAGACCACCCTCTGGAACTTCCACTACCTCCAAAAGCACCTCCCCCACTCTGACACCTTCCCCCTCCCCGAAAGGGCATGCTGCTGAGTCCTCTGTATCTTCTTCCTCATCCCACCGACAATCCAAGAGCAGTGGGGGCTCCAGCAGTGGCACCATTACGGATGAAGGTGAGTCCCCCAGGTCCTCATCCTTTCCTCCTCGCTCTGTGATCTGGCAGCTGCCCTTAACTGCTCAACCTTTCTGGCTCAGCTTTGTATTTTTATCTTTACTGGACTACAGGTATGGTGAGTTTTTTCAAATAGTTTCTGCACGTCGGTGATTTTGTTTATACACACAAACATAGACCTGTAGAGGGAGGAGGACACAGATGCTGGGCAAACAAAAGCAATGGATGTCTGCTAGGAGATATCATGCAGGAGAACCCAGGGGCCTGCATGCATGATTTGCAAGCCCCACCATGGGGATATGAGGGAAAAAGATGAGATGGGCGACAGGGCAGGAGACCCTGCGACACTACAGTGAAGCCCCAGATAAAGATGTGAAGCTATGAAAGATAAAGGAGAGGAAGAGTAGAACCCCACTCATTAAGCCATTGAGTGAGTGGCTCCTGGGCCAGGGAGGGGGAAGGAGGAAGTAGAGCTTTGTTGAGAGATGGGGCCAGTTGTATAAAACCTAGCGAGGAGGACAGTGTCACCCTGTGTGGACAGGGGTGCTGAGGCCTGGCTGCTGCCAGGTGGAAGGGCCACAGGTTCTGCCCAGCACAGGCAGGAGAAGTTGGAATCAGCTTCACAGGCTTGAGTGTGTGCTGGATGAGAAAGGTACTCTGCCCTGGGCATCCCCTTTATTGGGGCTGTCTTTTTGGCTTTATGATATCTAATGTGATCATTCATTAAAACTTCAAAAAAAAATAAATAAAACTTCAGTGATTCTCTGGCAGCCCCATTCCTCCCTGACCGTGGCCTGGGCAAGAGCATGGATAACTGGTGGCTTTGGGCCCCTCTAGCTTCATATCCAGGAGCACAGGAGCACAGCCCAGATCTGCTTTCTGTGGTAGAGTTTCTTGCAGAATTTCACTTGAAATCATATTCCCATACTCTTAGGAAAGTTTGAAGATCACTCTTTTTGATACATTTTATCATATTCTAAAATGTGGTTCTTTCATACCTTTCTCTCCTGAAGATGAACTGACTGGAATCCTGAAGAAATTATCACTTGAGAAATATCAGCCCATTTTTGAAGAGCAAGAGGTAAGGATGCTCTTTTTAAATGTCACTTTTAAACTCTTACTCTACACAAGAATTGTCTCGGTATGTATGCTTCCATTCTGCAAGTAACTGAGCTTCTTCACGGAGCAGCTGAGGAAAGAGAATTTGTCTTCAGCACATTGAGTTCAGTTCACTACAGTGAGATCTTGGAGACCTTCTGGCTTGCTTTGTTATGATAGGATTGTGTAATTTCCAGTACTGTTCTATCCTGTTAAGTTTCTGTCTGTCCTGAAAAACTCTTTCTGAAAGCGATAGACTGGGGAGCTTTCAGGTATAAGCAGATGAAGAGCAGGTTGTAATGAGCATGTGTTGTCAGGATGTAGACTCTCTATGAACTGGAAAGAGTTCCTATTTACTTCAAAGTACTCACGGTCACATTCTTTAAAACACCACTGTTCAATGCAGTTTGGCATTGCCTTAAAAAGTTAAACCTAGAGTTACCTTGTGACCTGAGATCTGCTCCGGGGTGTGCACCCAAAAGAGCTGAAACTGTGTCCACACAGAAACTTGTACATTTCACAGAAGTGTTATTGATGACTGCTAAAAGGTGGAAACACCTTAACTGTCCATCACTTGACTGGGTAAATAGCATGTGGCATTTATTAGAAGATAAAAAGAATGAAATACTGATACTACTGTAACAGGGATGAAAACATGATGCTAAAAAAGAAAGACTCCAGTCACAAAGGTCATATAAGGTAGATTCCATTTATTTGAAATGTCCAGAGTGGTCAAATCTGTAGAGACAGAAAGTAGATTAGTGGTTGCCAGGGAAAAGAGGCGCAGAGAATGGGGAGTGATTGCTAATGGGAATGGGGTTTTTTGGGGGGTGATGAAAATGTACTGAAATTGAGTATAGTGAGGGTTGCATAACTCTGAATGTACTAAAAACCATTGAATTGTATGCTTTAAGTGGGAGAATGATATGATTGATACATTATATTTCAATAAGCTGTTAAAAAATTTACCATATTGGCCAAATAAAACTCCTCTGCCTGCCTGTTAGCCACCAGGGGATGATCACTGGTTTAGAACATTCTGGTTCCCAGTTTAGTGCATGACAATATTCAGAATTACAGCAGCCATCATGAATGTCCTCATGGTCCCTCTCAAGCTTGAGATGGAATTGAGGTGTTTGTATTCTGGTCCAAAAAAACAGATGGGGGTGCATGAGTTTTTTATCCTGGACTTGGTTTTCTACTTACTAATCTTTCCTCCCTGCCTCCTCACCACCTTAAACTTCAGAGGTGATTTTCTCATCACCACGATACCTGTCCTGGTGGCTGATGACTGCCTGCTTTTGTGTCATGGGTATCTAGCCTTCTCCAAGTGTACAGAGAACCTGTCTCCAGGTACACGTCTGTTTCCTGTGATATATTTGTGTCACAAGCCACATGTGTTCTGATTTCTTGACTTTCTCCCCCTTTTTCGGGAATGACATCCACCTCCCAGAGGTTATGCCGTTGTCTGGTGTAGGTGCACTCCAGTTAGCATTCAAAGCTTTTAGAGTCTGGAAAGGAAGGGAGAGCAATGAGCAGGTAACTCCACCATGTCTTCACTCACCCATCTGAAAGCCCCTTCAGCCTCTGGGGTCAGGGAGGCCGCACCATGGAGAGATGGGGGCCACTGGCTGGAGGTGACATTGTGCTGGGGTAGCGAGAGGTGAGCTGAAGCAATGCCTGTTCTGTCCCCAACACTGTGCCTGCCCTGTGAGGAGCCAGCTCAGCTATCCCTTTGTACTTAACTCCTCTCTGGGCAACACAGAACTGGTCAGCCAGGTGCAGAGTCCACTTTATTTGTGAACCCACAACCCAGTGTTCTCTGAAGGCTTCAGTAGGCTGAGGCTTCAACATGAAGCCTCTCTCGCCTTTAGACCCAGTCTCCACAGCTACTGGAGGGTGGTGGAGGTAGGCACTTAGTTTCTTCAGAAACTCCTTGAAGCATCAGGCCTGTGCAGAGGACTTGCTTCTCATTTCCAGGGATGATAAAAATTTCTCCCTCTTTATATATAATTATAACCTCAGTGAGAATTTGGAAGAGCAATGGTATTAATCTGACTTCTCATCTTGCCACATTGCCGCACTGACAAATAATTTTCATCTTTGTACCTATATTAGGATAGATTTAGCTACATGTGGTGAAAAACACCAAAACTTTGGTGTCCTAAAATAGAAGGTTATTATTCCCACAGAATATTTGGAAGTGAGTTGCCAAGGCTCCTTCTAACTCTTTTGTCTACCTCCACTAGGGTATATAACTTCCATCGTCAAAGTCCAGTATGTTTACCAAAGCTCCAGCCATCTCATGTACATTCCAGACTGCAGGATGGAAGGAGACAGTGAAAGGGCTCTCCTTTTTTCAGGAGATTTCCTTGCAGCACCATCCTGACAGACTAAATGCAAGGGAAGTTCAGTGTTTCAACTTTGTGGAAATGTGCCTGTCTGAAAATTGGTATTCTGTTACTAGAAGAAGTGGAGCATGAATGCTGAAAGGGCACTGAATGTTTCTCTCATCCCTGCTAACCTCACTTCATAAGTATTCACAGGAGAATTCAGTCTCTGTGCTCTCCATCTAAAATAGGCTGCAGGGGTTTCTTAGCAGTCCCCAGAGTTGACAGAGGTCAGTGGTTGAGAAGGTCAGTGCAGGTGGGGAGGCAGGAGAAGCCTGATGTAGTTACTCAGTCAAACAGTAAGCACTTACCACTCGAGCCTCTCCCCATTTCAGCGCTCTGCTGAAGTCTGACCCTGGGCAATATGGGAATGCCTGAGATGCTCTAGGAGCCCAAGAGAGGGGTTTGCAGAGTGAGGGCCAGAAGAGACCTTTGCTGCAGGTTAAGCTGAGCTTTGAAGGGAGAGAAGGACAGGGCAAGAGAGGTATCTGGGAAGAGGCAAAAGGCACATTCAGAGAACCACTGGCACTTTAGCCTGACCAGGATCTTGCCAAGGCCAGATTGGTCCAGAGGAAAGAGTGGGAACTGACCAGGTGGGGCCTGGACCATGTGGACTTGATCCTGGAGACCATGGGCTGGAGATTTTTGCAGACTGGAAAGGTCTCTGGCCTCTGCGGACAGTGCATGAGGGCTGGGTGGGGAACAGTGGCAGGCACAGGGTGGGAGAAGTCAGTAAGGAGGTGGAAGGACCCTAACCAAGACAACAGTTGGACAGACTTTAAAAGTGTGAGGGAGCTGGCACCGGGAACAGGTGAGGTCTCTCCCATGGTCTGGGGGTCGGGGAAGGGCACTGTCTTGTGGCAGCAGATAGTCTTTGCATCAAGAACCACATCCACCTTGTGAACTGAGAGGTCCTAGAGAGATGCAGGGAGCTTTGTATCATGGGTGGGTTGTGTCTGAGTCATGGGGAGAGCTCTACTGGTGCAGACCTTACCTGAATCACACCTGGTCCAAGACCTTTTATTTTTTTAAATCCAGGAAAGTAGAATCTATATGATATCAATATATTTCTATAGAAATAGAGATATTTTCTTAATGTATATTATATTTATGTTTATATTAGTATTTTAATATATTTTGTGAACATTTCTATAGTTAGAAGAAAATTTTCAAAAATTTTATTCTGTGTCCATGAGGGAATATCAAGAAAATCCTGCTTCTAAAATAAGGAGCTTCAGATTTTCAGTGTTACAGAAGTTTATTTTAAATGACAACAGAATTATGTAACATCAAAGTTTAATATTTTAATAATTTCTGCATACAGCTTGTGAATTTCTCTGTAAGCTCTCTCTATAGAACCTCCAACTACCTTGTAAGTTAAATGGTGAGATATCTTTTTACTTTTGAAATGGGAAACTGAGGTCAGACCCCTACTCAGGTTTCCCAGGTAGCAAGTGAGAATTGACCAGCATCAGTCTGTCTCCAGGGTGAGGCGACCTTGCTGTCCTGGCACTAACTTTGGGGGTGGGGAGCAGGAGGTGACTGTGGACTCTGGTTCTGGGCACTCTCTTTTCAGATGAGCGCTGTTGTGGAGGCTGCATAGTGAAAGCCCAGTGAGTAAGAGAGCCCTTGATTCTTAGGGAGAGTTGAGCCATGTTAGCCAGGCTGTCCCTGGGGCACCCTAGGAGAGAAACCCATGAGTCTGCAGCTGCAGCATCTGAAAGGTGATGGGATGTTGTGGAGAAGAGTAAGGGCTCTGGAGATCTTCCCTCTCTCCAATCCCAGCTCTGCCACTGACCAGCCAGGTGACCCTGGGAAATCAACCCCTCCATGTCCCAGCTTCCCTGACTCCGAAATGGGGATGGAAACACACCCGTGTATGCTGAGAGGCTTACGTGATTCACACTTTACACATTGTGTTAGTGCTATTATTTCCCCTCCTCAGCGGAGAGTGACAGTCTGACCTGGGGTATGTAGGATCCTGCCCAAGGAGGGCCCTGTCTGGGACTGTGGTTGTTGTCCCTCCTGCAGGGCTGTGGTCTGCTTGCTTCCTCCTAGCCAGCTGACCTTCCAGCCTCAAGCCTTGGAGGGACAGATGCTGCAGGATTTAAATTGTGCATCAGGGGGCCCCGCTGAGGCACAGATGGTGCTGATGGGCCCTGTGGGGTTTCTCTCCCTGAAGCCAGGCTGTAGGACTCTGAGCTGCCCTCATTCCCAGCCCCTCTCCACCTGAGTTCTCCTTGGCCCTCCTTTTTTTTGTTACTCTACTTGTTTACTTTCTCTCTCTGTCTTCCCACAGTCTTCATCTCTCTAGTCCTCTGGGGGGAGAAGTGGTAAGTACCCCGGGTTCCCCAGCAGCATTGTTCAGGTACACTACAGTGAAATTCGCTTCTTAACAACAGGACATGGACTTCTACCACTGCAGCCATCTCAGCTACTATCTCACGAGATGTGGCTGACTTGTTTCACTTTCAGGGTCTTTGCAAAGATATGTTTTTCCAGACTTAGCGCTGAGGGAGTTAGTCCTGAATGCTGTTTCAAGGAAACTTCCAACAGAAAATCAGGAATTGGATGTAGTAAATCATAATTAATTCACTACTAAAAAGCACTAATAGCTCATCATCATGATATTTCTATTGTGGTTGGGTGAAGAGAGGTGAGGCGTCAAGCAGATGGTAGCTGATCCCCCTTCTCTCTCCCCAGGTGGATATGGAAGCTTTCCTCACGCTGACTGATGGCGACTTGAAGGAACTGGGTATTAAGACAGATGGATCCAGGCAGCAGATTTTGGCAGCAATTTCTGAACTGAACGCAGGCAAGGTATTGTTCTCAATCTTCTTTCCCCCCTCACCACATGTTTCAGACAGCTGAGAGCTTTGCTAGGATCCTGAGCCCTCAGTGTTCCTGAGAACCCTGTGTTTTAATTTCATTTCTCCCAGCATATCGCAGAGGTCAACACACCCTGCACACTACCTGTCACTGAGTGTTCACTGCCACCCAGTGTGTGGCCTGTACCTTTTTCAGAGATCTCCCCTAGTTGATGTTCTCCTTAGATTCAACTGAAGTTTTCCTGTGGAGCACAGTCCTTAGTTAAGACAGGCCCTGGAGTCACACCCACCAGGAGGTGAGTTCCTGCTCCTCAACTTGCTATGTTGTTACCCTGGGGAAGTCACACCCCTCTCAGAGCCTCACTGTCCTCATCTTGGGGTGATGGGGTCACTGCCAGCACTAATGCGTTCACACGCAGAGCTATCAATCGCCGTTGCTGTTGGCATTCTGCATTCTTGTCCAATGTTAAATTTCTGTTCCATTTTTCAAGTGAAAGATTAGCAGTGCCCCCGTTCAAAAGGCACACCTGTGTAAACACACACCAGAACACAGCAAGTCACTGCTCACCTTCAGACATGGCTGTACAGCCACTGCCAGGCTGGTCTTTTCTGCCTTCTGCTTCTCTCCCTAATGTGGGCTGGGTTTTTCTGTCTTACTCCAGCAGCTTGCCTGTTGCTTCCTTACCTGTTGCTTTTTCACACCTTGCCTGTCAGCTGCCCTCTTGTTGGCACCATGCCTGGGATTTGACCATTGTAAGTAGAACTGTCGTGGACATCTCTGCCTTTTCCTTTTCTTCTTTTGTTTTGTTCCATGGTGTTCCGCAGTATGAGGTCATTTTGGAGAGCGTGAGTGGTTTTATGATTCTGACTCTGTACTGTGAGGAGCTTTGTAGACCTGTGAACAGACTTACAGCCCCTGTGATAAGTAAATATTCACAGGGTACTTGGTCATTCACAAGCCGCTGTGTGAACATTTTCTCAGTTACTCCTGGGAGGACATCCTCACTTCCTTAGTCCAGCTGTGAGGGAGCGGTCTTGGGAGGGAGAGTGTCCTTGGGCCCCCCAGTGGACAGAGCTGAAGGAGGCCTGTGCACCTCACATGGTCCAGCAGCTCTATGCTGTGTGAAGGCTTCTCTCCCAGCACTACCTGGGTTGGGGGGTGGGCTTTTTATCTTACTATCGTTATTATTGTCTATCTGTCTGTAGGCTGTAATTCATTGAGCATTGCTTCAGTATTTGCAAAACTGAGGATTTCTCCTCAAGTCTTTACAATTTGCCTTTACTCCCCTGAATGTGGCCCCATTCTTACATGCTGTTCATGTAAGAATGAACATGGGCCCAGGCTACCTCAGATGGAGAAGTTGAGACTCAAAGACAGGCAGTAAACCTGAATGGACCAGCATAGTTTCTGCTTTGCCATTAGATGTCACAGTTGGGGAGGCAGGGGAAGCGGACAGGAGGATTGCTGGAAGTGGGTAGGTCGTGGCTGCTAGGAGGGGTTCCTGGGGAACTGAAACTTTGGGGTGACTCACAAGGTCACCCCAAGAAAGCACTAGTGAGCATCTCTAAAGCATCTACTGATTTGTGAAAAATAGCCCTTGACTCGCTACCATGTCCGGCACCTTGTGGACCCTGAGAACCAGGAATCAACTCTGGGCTCAGCACTGTGCTCTGAGTGGGTCACATCTGCTCCTTCATTCACTCAAAACCTGCTAAGATTGGTTCCAGTTTGGAGGTGAGGAAACTGAACAAAGGCTAGGACATTTGCCTAAAACCAAACAGCCAGTCAGTGGTAGAAACAAGATTAGAAGCAGAGTTTGTGCCTTGACCACAGCAGGGCCTGGCCTCCAGGTAACCCACAAGCATACGTAACTGAGAGGCATACAGCATTGTGAGAGTGCCTGAGTTAGCGTGGAGCTGGAGAGGCCAGGGCCTGGGAGACATTGCCGAGGAAGTGGGCAGGAGGGCTGATAGGTGGCAGTCTTCATGCAGAGGGGAAGTAGAATACAGACCAGGCAGAGGGACACACATGCTCAAAGGCCCTGTGATGAAAGATGTATGGTTCATTTTAAGAGCTAAAGGGAGGTGCTGGCGCACAGAGATTCGTGCTATGAGGGGAGGTCAGGCAGGAAGTTGAAAGCTCCCAGGGTGATTGAGGGTCCCCCAGGTAAGTGGATGGGGGTTTTGGAAAGGAGGTAGGTGAGTGATTGTGGGAGACTGAAGCTCAGGAGTTACAGGACCCTCCCACCTCCTGGCCTCCAGAGGCCAGATGGCAAATCCAAGAGAGGACAGAGATGGAGAAAACTAAGCAGAAGCTAACTGAGGTAGAAGGACAGAAAAGGTTCTGGATGTAGGGTCAGGCCAGGATGAGTGCTACTGGAACCTGGCCCAGGACTTGGTAGATGGTAGCTACTAATGCTTCTAGAAAATCCCCTGTGGCATGGATGGCTGTGGCCTCCTTGGACCATGATCACAACTAGAAGACAGACTGGGCTTATTTGCAAACCTTAGGCAATTGAACTGTCTTTTTCAGAGTAGATGACATGACATCTTGAGCTCACTTCAAATGAAGATTATTTTTCTTCAACTTTGCACTTATTGGAACCTGCTCTTCATTCCTCTCCAATTCATGACACTCCTCCTCCACTTCTAATAGTGGTCTCCATCCTTCCAATAAATGATCTGGAAAAGTAGAAGCAGCAGCCAACTATTAGCAGTTCTTTTAGCTAAAGCCACATAAAGAACCATGGGCTGGGAGACTTGTGAACAACAGAGGTGTATGTCTGACAGGATGGAGGCTGGAAGTCCAAGGTCATGGTGCTCGCATGACCCAGTCATAAACTGCCGACTCCTCATTGTGTCTTCCTATGGCAAAGAGCAGAGAGAAGCTGTGAGCAATCTCTTCTTATAAGGCCATGATCTTCCTTGTGACCTCGTCTCATCTGTATCATCTTTACAAGGTCCCACCTCCTAATACCACCTCATCTCAGGGTGGGGTTTCAACATGTGATTGGGAAGGGGGAAGGAGGAGCACAAACTCTCAGTCCATAACAATGGTCCTGTCCACTGAGAGCATCCCTCTTGCAAAGCCAGGTGATTCCCCAGGGATACAGGTACAGGAGGAAGGAAACTTCTAACCTGTTCCCCCAGCGTAGAGAGCAGCAAGGGCCCATGGCTGCAAGGACCTTGCGTCATGTGTGTCTCTGTGCAAAGGCTTGCTCAGGAGTCTACTCTTACAGAAGCAGGCCTGCCCCATAAGAATTTGTGCTGGTTCTTAGGAGGAGTAAAGTATCCTCCATCCAAGTGTGGCTCCCAGGAAATCTCTTCATGGTCTGGAGCCCTGGACTTCTGTTTCTCGGCCTGACTCTGGCTTTCCAGGCTTCTGCTGCCTTCTTGATCGCCCCTGGGCACCAGTGACCCTTTCTGATGTTTGGACTGGTTTTTTTTTGAAGTCCAGCCTCATACTTGAACACCCAAAGCAGGACGTGGAAGAGGGAGCCCAGCCTTCCTTGCCCACCTGTGTCCTGGCTGTGGTCCACACCGGATGGAGGGTTGTTGAATTAACTTTAGTGATACATGAGGGGGGTTTAGAAAACAAAATGGAACTGAGTATGAACATTCAGCATGATTTGCAGGTAAGGAGGGTAGAACTTATATCAGTTTGGTGGAGGGTGAATGAAGCATGTGCACATGTGGAAGAGCAAAACTGTAAGCCTGACTTAAAATAAAAATTAAAAACTGAAAAAAGCAAGAGGAAAAAAAAACTTTTCCAGTTACATATATTTACATGTGATGAACAGGGTTGTGGTATAAAATATGTTTTACACAATCAAAAAATGCTTTAGCATTTTAACCTGAAGTTTTTTTTAGAAAATGAATATTAATGAAAAGCCTGGTCTAGTCATAAAAATATCAACATCTTGCTATGCACCCTCAGTCTGCAAGCCATGGAACAAGGCAAACCTACCTTTGCCATTTGAATTGTGATTTGTATTCAAATCTGCTTGTTAGTTTCAAACAAGTTACATGTTGGAGAAGGGTAACCAGAAATTATCTCAGTTTTACCTGTCGTTGGTCCAAGCCATTGTGTGTTTGTGTGTGTATGTGTGTGTGAGAGAGAGAAAGAGAGGGAGAAAATATATCAAAGCAGTGCATATTCATTAAATTTGCACAGACCAAAAAGATAAGAGTTTTTGAGAACTCAGCATTCCAAGGCCAGTGTTGTTCACCTTTGGAGAGATTACTCTGCAATGTTTCATGCCAAATAGTTTTCTTTATGTGACAAATTTGCATAAGTAATTTACATCCTACTTTCTTTGCTTAACATTAAACATGCTGTCACCTGTGTCAGTAAAAATTCTTAATAAATTTGCATGAATTTACTAGAAAAAAATTTTAAGCCCTACTTGTTGCATATGTAAATGAGCAAACTTTCTATTAGTAATGTGGCATTGGACAGCTTTGTGTATAAGGCTTTCTAATTACCTCCTTGGGATAGGTGTCTAAAGGTGGAATTGCAGGGTCAAAGAGTCTAAATCAGCATATATGCTTTGTCATCCCTAATTACTTTCCAGAAAGAGCCGATGATGTCCCAACAGCTCTGGGCATGAGAGGGCCACAGTCCCTACACCCTCACCAGCATTGAGTAGTATCAGCTAGGTTTTTTATTAATTTGATAAGTCAAAAATATACCTTGTTTTAATTTGCATTTCTGTACTACTAGAGTGGTTTAGTGGCTTTTTTTTTTTTTTACATGTAACGGCAGTTTGTTTTGTATTCTTTAAGAGTTATCAGGTGGGCCCATTGAACACAAACTTTCAAAGGATGATTATCATCTTCGATCAGTTGTGAATCTGGGGGTTATGTTTCTATCATATGGCTCCCTGATAAGGTTAGGAGGCAGAGGGCGCTGGCTTACCCTGACCTTGTTTCTCAGGCAATTAAGGCTATGGTGACATTTAATAATGCCACTGTCACCTCTTTGTTTTTTAGCCCTCCACAGTTTGCAGGAGTATCTGTCCCTTCATTCTCAGGTTGCATCTCTTGCAGCTCTCACATGTGTAAATTTCCCCATTTTACAGATGGGGAAATCAGCAGAATGGGGTTGTGTCTGGATGCTCGTGAACAGTGGAATAGGGACTTGGGTCCTCTGACCCCTTATCTGGTGCTCTGCCCTCTGCCCTGCAAGCTTTAGGTTTGTGTTGATGGAATCCTGACTTTGTTTTCTAAGCTTACTTCAAATGACTGAGAAGAATTGGTGTGAATTCTTTTGGCCTCAGATGAACAGCAGACCTTATCACCACTAGAGGACTACTTGGGGTCTGGCTAGGGTCACCTCCCCTACCCTCCCAAGGATGTGGGGAGTCCATGAAATGAAAGAAGAAAGTTTGAAATCTAGGCTCATTGAGCTCTCCAGCTCCATCTTTTCACACTTAACAGAGAACAGTCTACCAGAGAGTTCTAATTTACATTTTGAGACATTTGTGTTTTGTTTTAAAAATAATGTTTTAATTATACTACTGCCCGCTAAGGGCAGGACCTGTCAGCCTCCTGTAGTCCCCAGAGGGTCCAATAGACGAGGAAATCAAGGCCCAGCGAGATGAAGTATCTTATTCTCTCAACTAGTCTCTCAAGTAGTAAATGGGATTTGAACCGAGGGTGTTTGATTCGCATCTCTGTTCTTAACCTCTGTGTTATCACTGCTATTTGGCCAAGTATTCAGAAATGTCCTTTGCACTTAAAGATACACCCACATAGCCTCCTTTTCCCATTTCAAAATGTGTGTGTAAAAGGTGAGGAGGTTGGGGATCGGATGAGAAATGAATCACTGTGAAAGGAATCTGACATATTTTGGGCAAGGGGGAGTAAAGGCAATTCAAATTCTCCTACTATGTAGCAGAAAGAAGCTGAGCTCCCACTGAATTCTCTGGAAATTCAAAGACTGGAAAGATTCATGGAATGAGGCAAGAGAGGAGCCCTTCCTTCAAAAGATGTGTGACCCAAAGCAAGCCAGTGCTGCCCCCTGAGCTCTGTGTCTGTTCTCCTGGGATTGGACCCTACATCTCAGGACCTCTCCAGCCCTATTGTGCTGTGACCGTGGGTGCTGGGGGAGAATCTGACTCAGTATGTTTCTACTAAGCTCAGTATTCTTTCAGTGAGATAATTTATTTTCCCCAAGACGCCCATGGGTTTTTCAAGTATGAGTTCAGCACTAACAATACGATGTCAATTGAATTAATGGTTAAAAGATTAAACAGGACTTTCTATGACTGTTTTCTATTTCTTCTACAGGGGCGCGAGAGACAAATTTTACAGGAAACCATTCACAACTTCCACTCTTCTTTTGAGAGCAGTGCCAGCAATACCAGGGCTCCTGGAAACAATCCCTGTACGTGACCCTCCTTACTGTGGTCACCAATGTGAGCTCTCTGGATACCAGTACCTCCTTCACATAACCAGTGTTCCAGCCACCGTTGGCTCTTCCTGTTTCCTGAAACACCAGTATACCTTTGTCCTCGGTCACCTTGTTCCCTCTGCCTGGAACCCTATCTTCCCTTCCCAACCATGTAGACTTATATTCACCTACAGTCCAATATGGCTGCTTCTGCTCCACAGGTGGTTTCAACAGTGTTTAAGGGACATGTTGCAGCTCTGTCCTTTTGGAGGCCTTAGGAGCATTTGTTTCTGGTTCACGAAAGGGAAAAGGGGTGGTCAAGGCAAGTCACCTCTTCACTGCCTTGTTCCTAACTGCTCACATTTCATTGGCTATTCATAGTCACATGACCCCACCTGGATGCAAAGGAGGCTGGGAAATGGAGTCTTTGTTCAGGAAGCGGCTTTGCAGCCCCAACTCTAAACTTAGGGGACAATATGCATATAGGAGTAGAAAATTAGCCCTCCCTGCCTAGTCTTACTCGAACATCTGACTTGTCCCTCATAACCCATGTCACCTATTAAACAAAGTCTGTCTCAAGTTCCTTACACAGAACTGGCCCAGCTACTCAGTCTCTTACCGCATGTATGTTTGCTTGCACACTTGACAGCACCTACTGCATTCAATAAGCAGGATGCATATGGGAATATGTGTTCCTTTATTTCAAGGGCAGCCTTTCATATAGGAAAAGAGAGGAAGCCCAGTATGTGATCTGGTCAGGGAGGTGGGGCAGTCTCCTTTCTGATTTTCAGTGAATAATCCTCATGTGAATGATTGAGTACCTAGCAAGATGATGTTCTGGTACTCCATGTTGCTCCCACATGTCCCTGTAGGTACTGACCTGGGAGCAGAAGAACCTAATATATCACATCATTAGTATATTGGTGGAAAGACTTCAGTGCTCTAGTTTTCTTGGCAAAGAAGCAGAGAATTGAGGGGTTTCTTCTAAATTCTGTCAATACTGTGTTCCTCAGAAGGAAATCAACCCTTGTAGTTTCCCATCATGTCCTTTAAAATCCAGTGTTCTGAAGCATTTTCAAGCAAGTAATTTTATTCATCTAGCACTTGCTGTGTACATCTATCCTACTTTATGTTTGGGGTGCAAAACTAGATGAGGACCTCGACAGGCAAAAGAAGATGGGAATGCGTAGTCCAGCCTCGAGAGGCAGCATTGCAGAGTGGGAGGCACAAGTGCTCTGGATTCAGGCTCATTGTTCATGTCCAGTCTCTTGACTAGCCAGCTAGGTGACCAGGACAGGTTCCTTAGCCTCTTAATCGGAGCTTAGAGTCAGTGTCCTTACTTGACCTGCAGGACACAGTGGTAGACATTAGCCTTCACAGAAACCTTATCTTTTCTGTGAGTTCTGCCGGCCAGGTGCTGGTCTCCTTGGGAGGTGTGGCCATGCCCACTCCTCTAGCTGTGAATGCCCTCTTCTGGTGGTCAGTGCCCTCTCCCTTTCTGGCTCTGAGGCAGTCGAACTCCATTGCTGATGGCCTCATTGCATCTTCCTGACCCCTGGCGATCCAGTGGCTAATAGTCCTTCTTCCTCTCATCCTTCTACTTATAGCAGCCAACTTTCCACATGACGGTAGGGTCTCTTTCCTGACATGCAGAATGAGGTTAAACTGCAAGTGACAGTGAGGGTGGATGCCACTGAGGTCCAGCTACTGCACACAGTAGGTGTTCCATAGCTGTGATTTCCTAAAAAAGCTCAGGGGTGATGGGAGTGGAATAAACACAGAATTACCAGTAGTGGGATAAAGCAGAAACCCCAGTTCATTTAACTCCAGCTTCCCAGGGTGGACACCCCCCTGCACTCTCTTCAGAGCTCAGTGGACTGGCCCATCCCCCATCCAGCCCTAACTTCCTGTCAGGCTAACAGTAGACCCAGGTCATAGGCATCCTCTTCAGGGAGACCCTGTCTCTGCTCTGCAGAGTACTGAGGTAGGGCTTGGCCTGACCCTACGGCTTTAGCAGAGCCTCTCTGTCCTCTGATACCAGAGACCAGGATACCATTTTGTTGCAGCCCTACAGAGTGGGTTTCTATGTTTCTCACCATCAAACACTTCTTATTTGATTGTTATCTCCAGATGAGGACTTGATTCTTCAAAAGGTCTGTCTGCCAAACATTCATTAAAAAATGGTAAATATGTCTTCTTGCTTGGATTTGTGCTCCCCAGTGGCATGGTATGTCACTGCAATGTCTCCCAGAGTAAGTGCCTTGGTGTACCAGTACCTCCTCTTCATGGTAACCCTGTGAGGCACTTTAAACACCCTTTTACCAGTTCAGTGACTGCGGCACAGACATCTGAACTGACCATCCAGTGAACAAGGGACAATCATCTCAAATGCAGCTCTTGTTCCTCACTCAGGAATCCCATTCTCGCCATGCTTTTTCGCTGCCTCTCAGCAGAGAGTGATGTTGAACTGGTGTAAACCCAGCCAACAACAAAACAAATATTAAGTCTGTGGACTTGTTCACAAGTTTAGAGTGATAGGATATGCTTGTGAAATACTATAAATAACTTGGAGATTTCGGAGATTTCTCACAAGTTGGGCCCGCTTAGTCTCCATCTCGCCTGCAGTCAGTGGCTTAGAGTGGCATGCTCAGTCCTGTGCACCCATCCTGAGGCCAGGGTCTGTGGGGCCTTCAGGTGGAGTGAGGCTGCTGGGAGCCTGCTGTCCAGCAGGGAGAACATCCCAGGAACCAGAACCACCTGGGGAGAAGAACATCCCCTAGGTGGATCCTTGAGGGTAGGTGAACTATGCCAGGGCAGTGGAGAGTAGTATCTGAATCTTTGAAGAGGATTGAACCAGGCAGGGAGGTTCTTATATGACCAGCTATAGAAATGATGTGAGAAAAAGATGTATGAGGTATTGAGTTCGCTTGATATGAAGTATGTTCATTTTACTTAATTCTGATGCAAGTACCCCCCTCCCGCCACTTTGGGAGAGGAATGGTAGTGATTGGTAGTTTTGGTTTGACTAAACTATATAGGTAAAGTTCAAAGGTGAGAAATGCTGTTTTAAGTCACATTTAAGGCCCTTCCACATCTGTTATTCTATAAATATCTTTTCTGTTTGTTTGTTTTTGTTTGGTTTTTTTGAGACTAGGTCTCACTTTTTGCCTGTGGAACCACAGGCTCTCGTTGCCCGGGGCACCACAGACTCAAGCAACCCCAGCCTCAGTTTCCCAGGTAGCTGGGATTACAGGTGCGCGCCACCAAGCCCAGCTATTGTTTTGGAACTAGGTCTCACTACAGGCCCCAGGCAGGACTCGAGCTGCAATCCCTAGCCCCGGCTGCTTCATAGGCTGAAGCTTACAGGCACGAGCCACCGTGCCCGGCCCTCTATAAATATCTATGAAAGTACGAGGAAGCAGTTCCTTATTAAGTCAAACAGAACTGCCGCGTGACTTGGGATTGCTCTCCTGGGTACTCCCAAAGAACTGAAAACCAGGTTTTCCAATAACAGCATAAATGTGGATGGATATTTGTAGTGCTGTTCACAGTCACACGGTGGCAGTCATCCAGACGCCTTCAGGGGGATGAACGGATATGGATAAGCGAAATGTGGCCTATCCACACAGTGGAAGGTTATCCAGCCAAGAAAAGGAGCGAAATGGCGATCTTTACAACGTGGATGAATCATGAAAACATGCTAAGTGAAGGAGCCAGACACAGCAGACTGCATGTTCTAAGACTCCACTTACAGGAAATGTCAGAGAGACAAAAGTGGCTTCATGGGCACTGGGGTTTGGGGATGGGAGTGCTGTTTAATGAAGGGGTTACCTTTGGGGTGATGGAAAAGCTCTGGAACTAAATAGAGCTGATTGTACATTGCAAATAACCTTAATACCGCTAAACAGTTTTAATATAGTTATATACCATATATATTGTATATTATATATATGTGCATGTATATGTAGATATATAGGTATTTTTAAAAAAAAAGAGCTGACTATCTGGGAAGTCTTTGTTTCTCTAGTCTGTCTCTTCATCTTGACCTCGTTCTGTATATAAAAACTGTGTAACCCACCTCATGACTTCCTCACCCTTTCTCTCTTCTCTCTACCCACATACACACTCTTGATCTCTTCCTCAGAGGGGTTTTGAGGGGCTGAGGGGTTCAAGCCACTGTCCCTGGAGCCCCAAACAGGAAGCACTCCTGAGTGAGGTGGGGCAACCCCTCCCTGCTCCGTTCTCTTGAGCAGGGCACTCCCCTGCCCCAAGTTCACATGCCCCACGACCTCTGCCTCTTGGCTGGCTTGGGTTTCCTGTCTCAAAGGGCTCTAGGGCTTCAATGCTTCAGTTGCTCACAGCTCTTTCCGTGGAATAATTGTTTCCACTTTCAACACAAGCAAAAGCACTTCCTACCAGTGATGCAGAAATGCCTCCCGGTTGGCATGGACACCCATTTCTTGGACTTCTTCAGTGGATCATGCTCAGAGGGGTTCCCCAGCCCCATGGCCGCCCACTTGCTCTGACTACCACCAGCCCCTGCACCTGGGAGTGAGGATAGAGGTCTCCCAGTCTCCCTCTGCCCCATCTTGTTTTTCCTGCCCTTGTCCCTGGTCTCTAAACCTCGAGCCATAGGTTCATCTCCTCTCAGTCTGCTCCCCAGGAACCCAATCCTTGAACAGAGGCTTTCTAAAGGGTGAGACTGTGTGGAGAGGACCCTCAGTCATGAAGATGACTGCACAGGGGCTGAACACCATTGTCACTGTGGCTTCTGTAGATTAGCTTCTTCGATGCCTTCAGGCAAACTTTTTGCTAATCCCTGTTGGGGAAGGTCAGGGCCTGAGTCAGATGGACCCTCTGAGGGCTTACCCATCGGGCCACCTGGAGCTGCAGGCTCCCCCAGAGAACGGGTGGTGATGGCCTCTGCAGGTAACCGCTGTTTCGTTGTCATTGGAATGGGTGTTGACATGCTTGTCAGCAGATGCTAGGAATGTACCAGGGAGCAAAGCCAGGCTCCTGCCTTTCTAGATCTGGTCCATAGGGGCAAGGACAGTCCAGGCCTCTGAGCGTGGGGGTCAGTGCTCTTGGGACATCAGCAGCGCTCATTTTCTCCCCTGTGCCTGAGCTGCACAGCCCTTCCTCATCAGCAGCATGCAGGGAACAAATTAATGAACAAGGAGCAGGTGTCAGTGAGAGGAGCTGGGAGATGGACCCGCCACAGGGGCCAGGAGTGTACCCACCAAATGAAGTGCGAGAATGAACAGAAAATCTTTGTTATTGCATGATAATGAACTTAAGGCAGATAATTCAGTTTACACTCCACAATCATACAAGGAAGAATACAGGGGGGAAAAAAGAATTAGATAAAGCACAAGGTGCAGCTGTCGTCAGCCCCATGAACCACCTCTGCTTTGGTCCACATTCTATCAAGTGTTTGAACGTGGCTCACTTCACAGTCCTAGGTCACAGTGACTTTGTTTTAAAATTTTATTTGCAAAGAAATGCACAAGTCATTATCAGTGATTACATTTTGTTGTGCACGGTGTAATTGATGGCATTTTTATGCCCTCTATTAAGAGACCCAATATCAGGTACAGCTTTCACTGCAGCAGGTGACTGGTGGTGGGGGAGGGAGAGGGGAAGGAGCTGCTGGTAGCCACAGGGTCCAGAACTGGGGCCTAGATTTCCTAACAGATCTCCCACCTGGAAAAAAAAATGTAAAGGGCTTCCGCTGACACTCCCAGAGGGCTCTCTCAGCTGCTTGGGTTCCTGGAAACTGAGCCTGTAACTGGAGGCCAGTGGGCATGGCTCTGCATGGTTGGTTGGTAATGACACTTGTGTGGTGCTTCCTCGGCTACTCAGAGCGTGCTCCTCCTCCGACCAGTAGCTGTGAGACTCCTGAGATATTGGGGGGGAAATGCAGGCAGTGCCATATCATGAGCGAGAAGGTGCGTCTCCACAAAGTCCTTCTGACATGGCCATGCATGTGTCATCAGCAGCACATGGGGCTCTACTCTCCAAGGCTTCCCATGCATTCAGCTCACCTCCTCTCACCTGATACCCACTTGAGAACCAAGATGCTGTCACCTCTTACACAGGGGAGGTGCAGGTCCCAACTAACACAGTGACCCACCCTTGGATGTTAGAGTGTCACTGAGACTCAACTTCTCAGATCTCCCTTCAAACCCAGTAAGCACTTACGGGAGTTTTACACATTACTCATTTATTCCTCTCAGCCATCTCACCTCTCTCCACTGTTCCTATTTTGTAAAGGAGGAAAGTGAGGCACAGAGAAGTTTAAGTGATTTGTTGAAAGATGTCACACCTTGATCTAGACCCAATGTATGTGTGGACTTGACCCTGTGGTGTTTGGGCAGGGCCCAAGATCAGAAAAAGGCCCAAGGTCATAAAACCTGGTTTTGGGTCTTTAAATGCCACTGAGCTGCCAAAGCAGATCCCCTAATCTCTGAGGCCTTGGTTTTACTGTCTGTGAAATGGAAGGAATAGCAAATGCTCTCTGATAAGACTGTGATGAGTAAATAAGATCATAAAATGCAGGAGTGTGCTGCAAACTGTAAAGTGCTATGGAGCACATGCTAGTTAGTGTTGTTATTCTCCAGGGGCCATGGCTCAATGATGGAGGAGAAAGCTAGGAGAATGGGAAAGTTGCAGTAGGTGGAACTTCAGGGTTGTCATGGGAACCAAAGCTCTGAGGCTGATCAAGGCAGGAAATACCATCTGCTTTTAAACACCAAAAGCCTCCACTCACACTGGACTTATTTCTGTAAACAGTAAAATTAACATCGTAATGTAGCAACAATGTCAGCCCAGAACAGTCTAGAGATGGTCTTTCCCCTTAGTTCCCTGGTTGGATCTGGGCAAGCACTTTGAGAACTGTCCATCACCTCTAGAAAACTGTGGGCAAGTCACTGAGCTGGAATGAGACGAAAACTTGGCTGAAATACACCCTCCCACATCCCTCTAGCCTGCATGCATGGAGGGAAGGCTGGAGGTGGTGTCCAGGAATAGTAGGGAGACCTGGGACCCAGTCAGAGCTGACTCTGGGAGGTACTTAAAGAGTACCTTATCCTCCTTGCAGATCTTGGGTGCTACCCCAAGACAGGGATGGTGTGGGGGCTATCCAAGGTCACACGGCAAGGTCACATGATGAAACTGAAACTTGCCCCTAAGTCTCTCAACTCTAAATTCACAGCTTTTCCATGTCACCAGTGCCATTTTCCTTTGATATTTTCTCTGGCATCATAGCATTGCTCCCCTGGAAATATCAGGCCTGGGATTCCTCTGGATCCCCAGGGGTTCCATGAAATGAAGGGATTCTACATCTCCCAGGGATTCAACACAGGAAGCCATCATCTCTTTGTTGTTTTCTTGGGAGAAAGATGTCTATAAACGGTATGAGCCCAGATGAATCAGGGTGAAGTTTTAAAAGCAGGAGGATTATGCCTTTGGGGTGTTAAAATCTAGAGGAGTTTTTATTGCAGCCTCAACTCCAGCAGAAGTCTCAAAAGGAACCTTTTATCCTGGGTCCTGCTAGGACTCGTCTGAGCAGAGAGCACCACCGGGCATGTGAGCCCAAACTGGCTGCTGCCTTGTTGCCCTCCCTGAGCTTCTTCTCCCACTAGGAGCAGGTTTGATGCAACCATCGCTGAGGTTCCTTTCAACTCTGACATCCGTCTATGGCCATATCACCCTGAATATGCCCAATCTGAGAAGCTATCTAGGGTTGAGTCTGGCTAGTGCTTGGATAGGAGACCAACTCTGACATTCTTTGACTTTATCATTATTTCCTAAGAAAGGGAAGGACTGTTGTCCAGAGTCACCCACATGCCCTTCTCATCAGTGACGTGTACCTGACTTGAAAAGTATCAACATTTACCCTTTTACTCCTTGCTGGCTGGGTCCTGGGAACTTCCTGTGAATATGATGAGTTAAGAGAAATAATCTATCCAGTATCAGGAGGTAGAGGCATTTAAGACCCCAGTCATGACCTTAGGACCTTTAGCCTAGATTGCCAGGTGGTACCCTGGCCAGGTGATGCCCAAGGCTGTGTTTGCCCAAAGCACCCCACCATACCTTCAGATACCTAGGCTCTGCCCTCTCTTTCCTCTGTCCGCTCACTAGGTTATAGGCAGTGTGTCTCCTGGGAGTAGCGTGGGGAGCCATAAATCTCTTGGCCCCACAATCCTAAAGGGAAGCCTCACTCCTGGGGGATGCCCTGACTGTTTTGGGGTCCTGTCGTGTTAATGGGAAGTTGCATCTCCTGAGAGCTCTCATTTGCCTTCTGTCCCTGGGGTAGGCAAGGTCCTCACATCCTTTCCACTTGCTCGGAGCCACAGGAACCACTTCATAGCTATCTCAAGGGAGCCTCAACAGCAGGCTTCAGGAATATCTGGGGTTGCTAGACCTATAAGAGTGCCCAGCTGTGGGAGAAGGGAGATATGGGATGCACCTTCTGAATCCTGTTCCAACCTGGTTGCAGGGTAGGGAAATAGGGACCCTGGCTGTTCCATATTGCCCAGGAATTCATCTTTCAATTGGAAAGAATTTGGGAAATAATTAATGAAAAACTGAAGTCACAGAATTCACAATAACCAAGATTTGGGAATAACCAAAGTACCCATCAGTGGAGAATGGGATGAAGAAGGTGTGTGTCTATACAATGGAAGTCTGGTCGGCGTAAAATAAAAAGATAAAATCTTAACATGTGAAAATAAATCAGAAAGGGATAAACATCATCCAAATGACTTCACTAATAGGTGGTAGACAAAAAAGCAAAATGAGTGAGCATAACAGAAACACTTGGACTATAAGAACAATAGAGTGTTTATCAGAAGGGAAGGGAGAAGCAAGATGGGTAAATGGGGTAACAGGAGAGAACTGTTTCCTGATGAATGGCAACTAGACTTTTGGTGACAAGCATAATCTAGTATGTCCAGATGTTGATACAGAAATCTGTGCACCTGAGTCAATTAAATTAAACCAATGTTATTTTACTTTAAAAAAAGTCACCTAAATTCTCCACCACAAATATCTCCATGTTTTGCACCCAACCAAGAGCAGCAGCATAGAAATCCTAACCGTGTGAACCTCTGACTCTTCTCCTTGTAAAATGACAATTGTAGTAGCCTCTTCTTGTGATGGTTATGAGAATTAAATGAGGAAAAATATAGCCATAGTGCCTAGCACACAGTAGATACTTTTAAAAATCCGTAAAAGTGGCAACGTACTTTTATTTCTACTCTGATTAAAGCTTCCTAAGAAAGGTGTACATAGTAAATCTCATTTTCCAGGTCAAGTGAGACTTCAGGTTAAAAAAGTGAGGTGACTTGTGAAAAGTTACAAATCCAGCCTGTTAGACTGGGACCATGGAACTTCAAATCCAAAGTGCTTTCTGCCTCTGCATAGTCCGGAAACATATCACTTTCTAAACCCTTTAAGGAAACTTTAGAATGCAAATGAACTTGATACACATATGTCTTGAGACATAATAACTGAAGACAGTGAGAACTGAGAAATATCAACTTTGACTTTTTTTTCTACTCCTGTTTCTTTCCACTTTGTGAAAGAGACCTGGATTAGAAATCAGCTTTTCTCTATGTGTCTTTCCTGCCTTTCTATTTCCAACTGTGGTGTTGTTTGTGAAAACAATGTCTAGTATGTTCTCCGGAAAATTAACACCCCAGAAAACAAAGCCTACTTTAGCGGCTAAATACTCAGCCTGGGGAACAGGGCAAAATGCATCTTACTGCCACAATAGCTTGAAATTGAGCTACAAAGGAAACCTGGAGAAAAGACCAAGCTTCCCCCTTTCTCTCTCCAGTTTTAGGCTTACAGCATTGCAAGACAGGAAACCAAGGGGAGATGACTGGCCCAAGGTCATAGAACTGCCAAGTAGGGGCAAAAAACACATTGCCCTAAGGCTGAAGATGATGGTGATAATGGTGGTGAGGTTGGTAGTAGTGATAGTGGTGATGGTGGTGGTGGTGGTGGTGATGATGACAACTCTTCCAGATCAAGAAGTGGCCAATATGAAAGTGATCAGAGAATCAGGTCATCATAATGAGAGATAACAGTCCTGTCTTGGATAAATCCCCCAAATGTGTGCATAAAGAGGTATTTTAGATTTAAAGCAAGCCCTGCTAACTCTCTGGTTATGTGAGTTATGGATAAAAGGTACCCAAATGAGTGAGATTTCTCTCATAGTAGCTCATATTATCATTATGAATAGAGAGACCAATAAATGTGTGAGAATAGATCATAACACAAAGCTTTAACTGATCATAATATTGTCACAAACCATACAAATGTAGATTGTTGTCAAGAAATAATTTTTACAGAGAATATAGGCATCTGGGAAGCCATGGGCTCCTCTCACATCCCTTTGATCTTCTACCAATCTCTTATGGCGAGTGGACTTGTGAGGATATCACAGTGGGTTCAAAGGTGAGGTTTTCACATCTGGTTTGTTACAAGTGCCAAATACAGAATTGGACACATGGCACATCCTAGGTAAGCTTTTGTGACAAAAAATGCTCATGACCATCAGTGGCCCCACTTGATAGAGAGGAAGCTGACATCCCAAATGCCAGCATATTGGGAGCAATGCAGTTCCCATGTCTCCTTTGAGTGCTCTTGAGCTCTCCTCCCTGTACATTCCCTACCCCACCTCCCTTCCCTGCTCCTAGAGGTTGTGCTGTTGTCACCTGTCTGGGGTGCTGAAATGAGGAAGATGAACTTTTGGTCCTGGAGGAGTTGAGGACTTCCAAAGCAGCAATAAATCAAAATGGCG
The DNA here is from genome assembly GCA_004024945.1 of Uropsilus gracilis. Lineage (NCBI taxonomy): Eukaryota > Metazoa > Chordata > Mammalia > Eulipotyphla > Talpidae > Uropsilus > Uropsilus gracilis. The sequence continues at coordinate 222,319 of PVHY01000100.1, read as the reverse complement.
CAGTTGGAGATGTTCCCAGCACAAGACGTCCAGAGAAGACCCTGCCAGTCACAGGGGAGTTTGCCAAAAGAAACAGCAAAGATGGCAATATGCAGCATCAGGAATGGGAACTAAACCAATACAAGAAAAAAGAAAATCAGCACTTGATCTTGAAGCAGTGCTGTGGTGGGAAGTCCAGAATTGTAGTGCATAGCTTGCCACTTTAACTATACCATCTCAGACAAAACTTCCACCCTTGCTAAGATCCCATTTCTTTGTAAAATGGGCATGTTCATGCCTTACAGTATTATCAGTAACTAATTAAACGAGATAAATGTATACATAAGGGGCATTACACATCAGGTTATATCGCATGGTTATTCAGGGATACACCCCTATAATTGTGGGTCTGTAGAGCCGTCTGTAGCTCCCCCTGATTCTATAAAAGGTCCTTACCTCCTGCCAAAAATACTTATTTTTTTAAGTGACAGAAAGGTTTTATTTTGTTTCTACTCTAAGATTGCTATAAAAAAGTCAAATCATAGATAAAATAAAAACTGAAACAGGAAAACCAATAGTAAACAATAGAAACAAAACAGTGCTTAAAAAAACTTTTTGTTGTTTTGTTGTTGGAGTTTTTATCAATGAACTGAGTCATCCTCTGGCTAAACTTCATAAAATGAAAATATAAGAGGGGAAAAATAGAACAAAAGCAATAACAAAATAGAAAGCAAAGTGATATGAGAACCTTTTTCTTTAATAAAAGGAATACATACTATGGTGAAAAAAAAGTTCAAAGCACACAGGAGGATATAAGATGGAAAGAGAATCTGTTTTCACCCATCCAACCTACTTCTCACCCCTGGTTCTATTAACCTGGGGTTGTCAGTCTTGACAGCAAGGAACTTTTTATTTCTTGTTTTCACATTGCAAGTGATTATATCCCTCTTTTGAAGGAGAAGATAGGATGTAGAAAATTCCCAGAGGCATCTAATTTGCTAAAAGATAATGAACATTCTATAAAAGAATTAAGTGGTTTCCTAGATCCTGACAAAATAAAGATATCAATCAAAGAAACTCCCCAAAGGAAGTCCAGATGGCCGTGCAATTGAACTTGACCATGCTCATCGGCCTGGCAAGCTCCATGCCCTTGAAGTACCCAGGAAAAACATCCCCTGGAAAGCAACACCTGATATACATCACAGATTCTTTATCAAATGCACCTGAAGCTGGAGAACGTTCTATAAAATGGTTACCTTGATCCCTGATGAACAAAGGAGTATAGTTCCTTATGAACCCCTCTTTTAGACATAGATACAGTCCTTCAAAGTCAGGGCCTGTGCCCACGTGTGCAATGGGGTGGCACACTCTCAGGAGACGATAGTATCATTAACCACATAAGGAGGAGCACTGGAACATTTGTTGTATTTTCCAATTTTAGAAGCACGGTGTAATGTAACCAATCCTTGTCTCCATTTGTAAGGGAAGCATCAGGCTCACCAATCTGTGTAGGTTCTTTATTGGATTAGCAGTTACACGGACACACCAGGGAGGACAGGTGGGGAGGCAGGCACGTCCCCCCCAAACCCCCAGAAATATTTACATTCTTTAGGCCTGATCATGATCATGTGCATGCTCTCTCATGCCCTCTGTGCTTCTTTAGCCCCCTCCCAGGCCCAAGTGTGCACACCTATACATGCACACACCTACTGGACTGCTCAATCATGGGAAAGATGCAGTACTCCAGGTGCTTGTTATACAGGTTAATGGGGGGGAACGCCTGACCAAACTCACCTACATGTAGAGGTCAATCAAACATGTTGGATTTTTCTGCATCACCTATGAAATGTGAATGCTGGAATATTAAGAAATGTGCAAAGAGTAACTAAAGTCAGTTACCAGCCTGTCCTTTGTTATTTAATATAATACAGAGCTGGGGGAGGGGCAGGTAGAAGGAATAACTGATTTCATTCAAAAAAAGCAAATGAAAAGACTCAATGTAGTTATTCAAAAGAGAGACTGGCAGCCATAGAATATGCTGCTTCCTGTCACCGTGTGAGCCTGACAACCAGGCCATAAATCAGAACCTTGAAAGGCAAATCATATTTACTTCATGGAGAGGATGTTATCATCGATGCTTGCTTTGCTGATAAAGGACTGGGCATTCAATTAAAGCTATGCAGCATTGACCCCAAGCAATGCCAGCAATAGGAAAGCAAGACTTCCATAGCTGAGGCCAACTCTCCCTCTCCTCATCACCTGGCCCTCTGCACACCTCCCACCCCATGTAATTCTTTCCCCCTTGTGCGGACCCTCTTGAAAAGAAACACACTGCAAGAACTCCTTGCACCACCTCCTGTTCCATGGTAGGAGCTAGTGGAGGAAGTGGCCCAGTTAACGATAAACCATGCATACCTACTCGTATCGCAGGCCTTATGTGCATCTATGGCCTCACGCATAGAGAGATGAAATACAGACAACTCTCCCATATACCTTGAGCCCCCAAATCTTCTCAGAATATGCTAGGATAAAAAATGCATTACTGTTTTTCACTGAATCCAAAGCACCATTATTTTTGTATCACCAAGAAAGAAAAGAAAATACTGCCAATTATAAGATGCCACCTATGGCAAGGTGCATCCTGACTCCAGAGATAAATAGAAATCTGTGTCTTAGAACAGGTGAAATGTGGTAATTAACTTTTAAAGAAGTGATAAGTGATATCTCTCAGCATGATCCAGGCCTTACTATGGGAGCTGGGAGAAGGTAGCAATTATTTCTGCTGGAGTGATGGCAGGAGGCACCACAGGGGAGGGGACATTTGATCTGGGTCTTAAAGGAATTTGCTAGTGAGAAGAGTAAGAAAAACATTTCAGATTGAAGGGAGAGCATGAACAAAAGTATGGAGGCAGAAATGGGTAGGTGTGTTGCGGATCAACTAACATATCCTAAATTATTAAACACAGAAGGTATGGGGAAGGAAAACTGGTAGCTGGAACTGGAAACATCGATGCCAGAGGGTAGGTCACCTATGATCCCACTCTTGGGATTTTGTAACCAATGGATAACAAGGTGGCAGAGAAAGTTGTTAGCTGAGAGAGATCTGATGAGAGCTTGGGTTGAGGGAAGTTTGACCTGGCAGGGCAGATACTGTTAGGTAGGAGGAGATTAAGACCAGCCAGGTTGGGGGTGGGTGGAGAAAGAACCAAGTTCTGCACGTACACTCAGGTGATGAAGCTGGACTTTAATGGCTAAGGCAATCATGAGACTATGAGAGGAAATGATCTACAACAGCCTACACCAATGTGAGTAAATCTCACAGACACAATGCTGACTGAGAGAAGTGTTACACAAGTGAGCATCGTGGTCCATTTATATTTAAGCCACAAGAAGCCAAGAATCAATCAGTAGTGTTAGCAGCGAAAAGGGTGAGTGCCCTGAGGAGGGGATTGACTAGTAGGGGACCCAACGGGGCTTAGGATTCTGGTAATTTTCTGGTTCTTGGCTTTTGACATGGATGTGTCCACTTAAAGCTCAGTGAGTTGTGTACTTAAGATCTGTGCTATAGGCATGTGATAGTTCAGTATAATTAATGTCCACTTACCCCCAAATTAGAAGCATAGAAAGACACTGAAAGTTGGGGTCTAGAATGGAGGAATTTGCTGAACACATTGAAAGTGAATCCCAAAATGAACTGAGACTTTGGAAGAATGTCTTAGAGCATCAAGGGTTCTGTAGGGTGTAGAAGGTGTACCTGGAGTAAACATAGGTGGGTGGTGACCTGAGCACAGAGGGGTGACCCTGAGAGGCTGTGAACTTCTGGTCCATGTGAAAAGTTTGTGTTCATGGCACCTCTGAAAAGCACCATGGCAGAAGCTAGGCTGGTGTCCAGGAAGGCTGGGGAATCAGGAGATTTCCTCTGAGGAAGAGAGGAGTTGGTTGGGGGTTGGAGTAAGGGGTGCTTATGTGCTGTTTTCTGATGAAGCCCGCCATGGGGGAGAGGGAGCACTAGGAACTCCTAGAGCATACTGGGGTCCAGAATGAATGTTATAGGAGTGTTGACAATGATGGAGCCTAAGAAATAACTAGAACCCTCCTATCAATCAAATAATGGAGCTGGAGCCTAAGGAGGCATTGATCTTGCCATTTCCCTCTCTGGTGTTGGTGGCGGTGGTGGCAGTATGCCTAATAAATGCCTAGTGCTGTTTGCAGTATGTCAACCTCATGTTCTCACTGAATATAGAAATTAATCACATGTAGAATACTTGGAACAGTGCTTTGAACATGTGCGTACTGAACACATGTTAGCTATTGTTATTAGTTAACTTTCACAATAAAAAAGAAAGAGGAAATGGAAACTTATGCCCAAATTCTCACTACTAATAATAGTTAAGTCCAGAATTTGAGCCCATAACTGCCTAATTCCACTCTGAAGATTTGGGGATTGACTGGACCAGAAACTACCCTGTCTAAGGTACAACTTCTACACTGTGCCTCATGTTCATCTATGATCCTGTTAGTATAAGAAAGACTGTATTGATTTTGAAACCCCCAAAAGACAAAAGGGCTTTTGGCCCTCTTGCCAGGCTGTCTCTCTGGAGTCCGCTCACAATGAACTAAGTGTCCCACCTCTGTCCATTCAGACCATGTGTGGCCAACCAGAAGCAAAGTGACTCCCTGTCCTTCTACCTTTTCAAACAGTCTATGAGGAGCATGGATGGAAGGAGAAGGTTCCAGGCTCTGTTGGTCCACACCAGGCTTGTATTGACTCCTGAAGGCTAAGTCCTGCTCTCCAGAGGACACTCTCCCCGATCACCCAGAAGGGGAGTCAGTATTGTGTCTGATTCCATGGGTCAAGCCATTTTGGCCAACTCAGTTTACGTCTTTCCGCAGCGGGTCCTCAGGGGCATTCTAGAGAATGCCCTTGAAGATGGTTTCCTTCTCAGCCATGGAGGGCATCTTCAAGGAGAGATGCATGGGGTAATGGCAAGGGCAGGAGTTTGGGGTCAGACAAATTAGGTCTGACACTGTCGCTACCTCTGCTGAATAGCAATTGGCATGTCACTCAATCCATCTGGACCTCAAGCTCATAATTTGCAAAACTGAGATCCTAATACCTGTTTTTCAGGCAGTCATGAAGATTAAAATGATGCATTCAAGGTGTGTGGCACAGAGTAGGTAGGTGTTTAATAAATGGTAGCTATTATTATTACCTGAACTGTGTGTCACCAGACCACAGTTGATGCCTGAAACCCAATTTTACAGTTTAAAAAAGGTGCCTTATGAAGAGGGGAAGCAACTTAGATTCATTCAGCTAATCTGTTTTGAAGTCATCATTCATAGCTTATCCATTAAAGGAAAAGCAATGAAAACAATGTACTTTAGAGAGAAAAAAAAGCTGAGTTGTTGGTTGAAAGAAATATTCCCATGTAAAGGTGAGTAAGAAATAGATGGGAGATGTTTGCAACCGCAGCTTATCACTTTAAGGAAAAGATAAGAGAAGGCCTCCTCTTTCTCCTGTTTTAGGAGAGACTGGCCTGATTGACACATCAGACTGGAATCTGGGTATTGAAAACTGGACCCAGTTCCTGGGAAGAGGCAGGTATGGAGGGCAGATCTGAGTAGCTGGCATCAACTGATGAGAGGTGTTCAGCCCCAAATGTAAAGAGGACTGATGGGTGATGGGGGTATCCTGTTAACTTCCCCATGTTGGGGTCCTGCTCAGAGAGATGAGATGCCCTGCTGGTGGGTATCCAGATAAACCCTAGGGTTTATCCAAAAATCCCCAGAAAGGGAGTGAGCATTATCTCTCAGCACATCCCAACCTCTGAACTGGGGTTAGAAGATTGGTCTCGGGGTGTGTGGGCAGATGGAGATTGCTAGGGAGGCAAGGTTTGAGGAAGAAGATGGGAATTTCAACCATGTGATATGAGCTGACATCCACCACTTTCTAGGGGCACACCACTGTGTGTGTTTTCTAAAGTCTCTACTATGCCTCTCATAAGGGAGATGAGCCCATGTGTATCTGAACCTTAGTGTCTACCAATGCATTTAGGTCCCATTAACAATAACTACCATGATTAACCTAGTCACTTCTCACCAGCTCTTCTGCTTGCACCCTGCTCCTGTTACCATGCATGCCTTATTGTAACGACCTCTACTTGCTTCCTTCCAGGAATGGGGTATAGTTTCTGATACCTGACAGGTCTCCCTGCTTTCACTATTTTCTCCTACAGATGATTCTTTACTTGATAGCCAGTATGACCCCATTAAAATATAACAGATCATGTCATTGATCCACCCCATAACCTCCCAGTGGTTTCCCATTTCATCATGTGCAAGTCAAAGTCCTTTGACTTTGGTCCTACATGATCCCACCAACCTTTGGCATTGGGTACTACTGCCTTTCCCCTTGTTCACTCTGCTCCGTGTTGACTTCTTGATGTTCCTTGAACATACCAGGCACACCCTTGTCTTGGAGTTTCTGCCCTTGCTGCTCCTCCATCTGGAACATGCAGATGCTTACTTACTTGCTTACTTAACTCTTTGCTGAAGTCATTTCAGTGTGTGCTTCCATGACCTCCCTGTTTCAAATCACAGCCCCACTCTGACATTTTCAATCATCTTTCTTGCTATATTGTTCTCCGTTGCACTTTTTATAAACTGAGTTTTTATTTCTATTTATTAGCTTTCCCCCGCTTGAATGCCAATTTTAAGACAGCAGAGATTTTAGTCTGGTTTTTTTCATCCTCAGCTCCTAGGACACTGCCCAGCATGTAGTGGGCCCTATAAAACATTGATTGGAGGAATGAATGATTATGATAAAGAAGCTAGACATGGGGTGACCCCCAGGGATTGAAATGATGTGAAATATAGATAAATAAATTAAAAAAAAAAAAAAAGAAGAAGCTAGACATGAACTTGAGGCTGGTGACCAACACAGGGCTCAGATTCAGAAAGTATGCCAGGGATCCAGTTACCCAAACTAGAACACAAGGCCAGAGGAGATCAGAGAGCCAGAGGGAGGCCCCAGCATCAGAAGTGAGGTGTGATATCAGCAGTTGGTCTGGATCCAGACTGATGTAGTGTAAACCTGGTGTTCCTTGGCTCAGGTCTGGTCTTCAGCCTTGTGTGTTGAGGTTATGTTATCCTATGGGTGAAGACAGGGGCTGAAAGGTCATACACCAGGCAGACCTTCAAACACTTAGTGAATGTCAAAGTCATCCCAGCTTTCAATCTATCCTCAGATGTGGATGTCCGCAGATACTCCGGATTGACACAGCTTATGACAAGTGACTAAGAGAAAAAGTGGAGGTGGGGAGGAAAATGCTCATTCAGAAGTCTGAGCCGAGGAATTGAAGAATGACAGATGCCAGAGCCCATGACTGGAGGGTATGCACGATGTCAGGTGAGACACCAACTGAGCAAGCATCTGGGGATCACAGATTGTCCTCTGGGCTCTTTGCGTGTGTGTGCAGGTGTGTGCTCATGTGTGCATGTGTGTATACATGTGTGCATGCGTGTGTGTGTGCTCAGGGAAGTCCATGCATACCCTCCAGCTTGGGGAGAAGGAAATGCTAAGTGGAGCTGGAGAGGTAGTGTCTGCTGAAGCCTAGAAAGAGGCATTGAGGCAGGGATTTGGCCCAGTTTCCACAGAGCTGTCCAAGGTGCTCTCTAGGAGTTGGGCTCAGCCTCCCCACGCAGTGTCCAGGCTGAGACACGTAGACTATAGCTTGCCATGCAGGGTTGCCCAAAAGAGCTCCTCTGTGGACATCATTGGTTCCAAACCCGTTCAGCACATGCATGAAAGAATTGAGGTCCAGAGTAACCAAGAGTCAGGGCAGTGCCCCTCCTGCGGGGGGGTGGAGGGGGAGAAGCTGTTTCCCCTGCCAGCTCACACTTTCCTGCACACACACAGCTCCTACTGGCTCTGGGTTCGGGTCCCCTTGGTAGCTCAGCGCAGCTCCACGGAATCTAAGCCTCAGTGATTCAGGCGCAAAGTGAGGACAACAAACACAGCCTGTAGTTCTGTGAGGCTGTTGTGAAGGTTACATTATAAAGCACGTTCAGTTCAGTGAAAGTTCAACTCCTAACATCGTCAGAAGGTTCTCCTCCATATGGTCAACAACACAGTTGTGGCTTCAGCTTCAAGGATGATTTTTAATTTGATGTCCTACTGTGCGCCCCCCCCTTCCACTATCACCCTTGGGATTTTGCACTTTAATAACCACGCTCCCCGGTCTTCAAGCGTGGAGAGGCACACGGCATCCAAAGCCCTGGGTCAGCTACGGGGCTGCTTTCCTTACGGTCAGCCATTGCAGGCAGCGCGACCCAGTAGAGGGCTGAGGTAAGAGAAGCGCGAACTGGCTCTGGCCTAAGGACAGCGCTTTAACCCAGGAGAGAATTTTAGGGCGGAGTCCTTCAGGAATGGGGACACGGGGAGGTCAAATGCCTGGAGGGGGCGGTAGCACTCTCAAGGTGAGACCCCAGTCTCCTTTGGGTTTGGTAAAGGGCAGTTGCTCCACCTGGTGGGGGGAGGAGAGGGGCTTTTAGCCAAGGCCCTAAAGGCAGGATAGCCTAATATCAAGGGGAGTTGGAGCGCCCGCGGCGTTTTCAATCGTTCCTTCGATTGCAATCAGGGACCCCCGAAAGCCCGCGCAGAGAGGGAAAGCAGCGACTGCTGGTGCCTCTAGGACGCCTCAGTGGCGCGCTCGCAGCCCAGACCTTCCCAGCTAGGAAGAGAGAGACTCTGTCCCAAATTGTCATGCAGGTGCTACAGGAAGCGCTCGGGGAAGCGGTGGTAGCTGCCGCGGCGGGTGCCTGCACACAGACCTCGTTCCCCCCCAGCGGTACTCGGGCGCCCGGGTCCCCGGAGGTCCGCGGGCAGCGGCAGCCAGCCCGGCGGGGGGCCGGGGGCGCGTGTTTGCGTGCGCCGGGAAGGCTGCCCTCTCCGCGGCGGCCGCAGCGCCGGCGCCTCCCCCTCCCCCGGTGCTCTCGGCCCGTCCCCATCCCTGGAGGCGGCCCGAGCCACCTCTGAGCCTCGCCTTCGCCTCCCGCGCTTCCTATTGCCCGCCCTTCCCAGGTCGGGCTCCAGGGGCTGCCGCTGATCCGGGCGCGCACGGGGGCGGGCGGAGGCGGCCGGGTTCGGGGAGGCAGCGCCGGGGAGAGGCGCGCGCGGAGACGCCGGCCCCCCTCTCGGCGTTTGCTCACTAGCTCCCCGCCTCCCGCACTCCGCTCGCTCCCACCCCTTCCCGGCGTGATTGATCCGTCACGGGCGCAGCCGCTGCCGCCGCCGCGGCCGTTCCGAGCCGAGCCGGAGCCGGAGCCCGAGCCCGAGCCCGAGCCCGAGCCGGAGCCGGGGCCGGGGCCGGGGCCGGCGCCATTGCGCGGGCGCCGCGGAAAGAGCTTGGCGCGGGGCGGCGGGCCGGGGCAGGCCATGCGGGCCGAGTGAGCCGGCGCCCGCAGCCCGCGGCGCGGCATGGCTTCCCCGCGGAGCTCCGGGCAGCTCGGGCCGCCGCCGCCGCCGCCGCCGCCACCGCCGCCGCCCGCGCGCCTGCTGCTGCTCCTGCTCCTGCCGCTGCTGCTGCTAGCGCCCGGGGCCTGGGGCTGGGCGCGGGGCGCCCCCCGGCCGCCGCCCAGCAGCCCGCCGCTCTCCATCATGGGCCTCATGCCGCTCACCAAGGAGGTGGCCAAGGGCAGCATCGGGCGCGGTGTGCTTCCCGCCGTGGAACTGGCCATCGAGCAGATCCGCAACGAGTCGCTCCTGCGCCCCTACTTCCTTGACCTGCGGCTCTACGACACCGAGGTGAGTGCCCAGCCGCCCTCGCCGTCGGGGCTGAGGGGGCGATGGGGTAGGAGTGTCGGGCAGAGGTAAGCTTCGGTCTGTGGGCAGAGCCCTGACTGACTCGCCTGTGCCTGCCGAGGGCACCGCAGACTGGTGCTCGTTGCTTACCCCTGGGGTCCCGCCGGGCTTGGCTGACACCTCTGTACCAAGCTTTTCTGAGCATCTCCCTCCTCTGGGGTTGTGTGTATGTGTGTGTGGGGGGTGTGAGACAGAAGACCCGGGTCTCTTTGGACCAGAGAAGGAGTGGTGAGCTGGGGACTGGACCTCCCCCTCCCCCAAGGCCTGTCGCGGTTGCCCCTGTCCAGTTTCCGCTGGTGGACTGTAAACCGCCTCGTGGGAAGAACAGCCGTATTGACAGAAAACTGGGCCACCCGGGGCTGGAGAGGCGACGGGCCTGTCCGAAGGCCCCCAGGAAGGCCAAGCCGCTTTGGGGTCAGGAGGGTTCCCGGACCCGAGGGGCCGGAGCGCTCAGCAGGCGCGGGCGCAGGGCGCGCTCCGGCAGCTGCGAGCCTGAGCCGCGCGGGCAGGTGTGGGGCCGCCGGATCTGCAGCGGTCTGCCTGCATGTGTCCGGTGCAGCTCGTAGCCTGAGCGGTTTCCTGAGGGATTTCCCCCCCCCCCTCCTCCCCACACCCTGGTTAGTTACTCAGAGAGTGCCCTAAGCAGGTTTCACCCTGGACGCGCTGGGGTCCGACCGCGCGCCTGCCTTGACCCGGCGACTGCTGGTGCAGTTTCTCCGAGAACGCAATTGAAGCTCGGACTTGGGCCGCCTCGCCTGGCTCGCCCACCCGGCCTCCTTCTCGGAGCGCTGCCGGAACTAAAGCCGAGCACTGCCCATCCCAAGTTCCCTTCTCAAGCCCTAGGGTTCGGGCTGAAGCCCCAGGGCGGACCTTAATCGCCAGCCCGGGACCTAGGTGCGCAGAGAGGGCTTGGAGAAACGATCTCTGGCTGCTCGAGGTCGGGTCTGCGAGTTTTTCTGGACTGAGGGAGCTCCTTAACGCACCGGCCGCAGCGGCTGAGACGCGGCCTGAAGGGGGCAGTCATTTCCTTTGCAGTAAGCTTGACTGGAGCCTCTTCCACCGCGCCAAACTCGGCGCTGGGCTCGACACGGGCTTCCCGGAGCTCTGGGCGCTTCTGCTGGAGCACAGGTGCAGACTCCTTCCGAAGAGGAGGGTCGCGCAGTCGCCTTAATGGTGTAACCTGCGCTCTGCTTCCTTCTCTGTCTCACCCCCTCCCCCCCCTTTTTTTTTGTCCCTGGAGAAAGCAGAAATCTCCATTGCATCTTACTCCCCGCCTCCCCCTTCACTGATGAACCAGCCTGCTCTGCGCTGTAAATAAAAGGTGAAGAACGGGTGGCGGTTGGTGGCAGTGCGCGCAGGCTGCTGCAAGCAGAAAGGCTTCCTCTGCTCCAGGAGGATGCAAGCTGGGTGACAGATCAAACTCGGGTGTGGAATCACTTCTGAACGAAATTCCTATCGCCTTCATCTTTACCTGAACCTTTCGAGTTCTCTGGAATACTCCCCAGGCACCCATAAACAGAGAGGGCAAGACAATTATGCCGAGGCAGGTCTCTCTGCGTGGTTTCTCTGTTGCTTCAGTACATATCCTTCTGGAAGGCACACAGGAGAGCCAGCTCTTTGGAGACAAAATCATTTGTAGACAGGATGGCCTTGCTTGCGTCTTCACCCAGTACTGTCAGCTGCACGATGTTTTCCTCATCCATTTATTCCCTTTAGAAAGCGTCTCTGAGAGAGATTTCATATTAGCTTCATATAAGCTTCTTGTGGTAGCAGGGTGTGGGCTGAAGCGTTTACATTTTATTTTTCAAGTGTGTTTGGATGACTTTCTGAATGAGAGGCCCAAAGTCAAGAGGATGAGGGAGTCAGAAGGCTCTTCAGTTCATGGTATAATCAGTGGGAAGGGGGTGCAGAGGAATGCTCAGCCCCCTGGAAACAAGGAGGCAGCACTAGCCATTTAAAGGGGCCATAGGGCCGGGGCTTTGGGGTGGGTTGCACTTGCACTCTGGTCAAAAACTGGTATTTTTCCCCCTGAGTGACCTTGAACTCTAAGCTGTCTGAGCCTAGATCTCCACATCTGAGAAAGTGGGACCATCATATGCACTCTGCAGCATAGAGATGCCCACCTGCCTGAGGGAGGTAGCAGGCTGCGGTGGACCATGCTTCCAGTCGCAGGCTCAGGGGCCTGCACTGCCTGTCATGCTTTAAGCACTAAATATGTGTTTCCTGCCCCCCTTCCTTATTTTCATCTGTTGTGGATTCGGAAGACATTGTGACTTTAGGTGTGATCAAACTACTAACATATAAGACTGCTTGTTTATTTTCCTTGTTTTTGAAATCTCCTGAAAAGTCAGAGAAGTTACCAGGAAAGAAAAAAAAAAAAGAATTCTTACAAGCAAATAAATGTTATTTCCTGTCATGAGGTGTCATGTTTCAATAATGTCCAGGTGATAGGACACTAAATGTTTTCAGGCCTGAAAATGTTTTCTTTCTGAACTGAAGTACAGGAAGGGTCAGGGTTGGGAAACTGCAACAAAATCCACAGTGATCTGAAGGGTTTTTGGGACTGTGTTAGAATGCTCTACTTTTGTGGATTGTGTATATTCCCTAGGCCCTTGCTGGCTGTGAAATTTGTTGTCTGTAGACACACACACAAGATGGATGTGGGGAATGGATTTTGGCTGGCTTTGTTGATATTTATTGTCAGTGAATGGTGAGAGATTGTGGACAGTCAGGATGGACCTTTGCCTGGTCTTTATGGAGTTGGGGATGTAGCAAGGAATGGGAAGATCTGCCCATGGAGAGAGCCTGTGTTAATGAAGAAGATTCCTGTATTTATCTGGATTGACCCCTAGTACAATTGGAAGACCAATAAAGGCTCACTCAGTGGCCTGTTAGTAAAAATGAAGCATTCCATTCAAGTATCTGGTAGTCAGGATCTGTTTTCTTTGGCGTTCATCAATTCAGCATGTACTTCCTTATGTGTTCCAAGGATTTTATAGGAGTGTATAAGAATACATGCAAGACAACTGAAAATATAGGTAAAAGGAAATATCAGAAACCATGTACAAGCATAGAATTTCCTATACCAAGAAACTGGGCTAAGATAGTTATCACATCCTTAAATATTAAATTTTAGCTCTGAGCTTCCTGGAAGTCAAGGTAAAAAAGGCAAATATAGTGGATTATATTGTGTGTTTGATTGGAAGACTCTGAGGTACAAACTCTTTTTTAAAAAAGTTTTGCAGGAGATTCAGAATATTTTTCATGTGTTTGTTTCTCATTCCTTGGTAGTCACATTAGTAAAATTAAATAATCCCCCAAGATTGAGTTTAAAAAAATTGACTTTCTAATTTGATTAAAGTAATGTTTATTTCGGAACAATTGCAAATTATATAGGAACATTAAGAAAAAATAATAATTGTACATAAGCCACCTACACAAAGATAATTATATTTAATAGCATTATTCCTTTCCAACTGCCAGTGTTTACTATTTTGTGTGCTTGAGATTTTGCTCTCTTTGTCCTCTTTTATGTCTTTGCTTTCATTCAGCTACTGCTACATTATGGGTATTTCTCCAAGTCTTCAAATCCTCTTTATAAAGATGACTTTTAATAGATGTATTATTTTTAGTGCTATTAGATAAGTACATAAGCTTTCCCTTGTTGTTGGTTGTGTTTTCTATCTATTAATACTTTAAATCATTCTGCAAATAGTTTAGAAAAAGCTCAGGGAGTCCAAGGAGCATGTTGCAGTTGGGCCCTTCTTCTAAGTTGGGCCCTTCTTGTAAGAAGCAGGCATCCAACTTAGAAAGTGCGGAGAACCTAGTGATTGGTGTGCATGCCCTTGTGTTGAAGGACTTTGCCATATATCTGTTCTTTTATTCACTGGAATTTTTGCCAGGCTTTCCAGGGAGGTCTGAGTGCAGCTCAGCAGGTGTTAATCAGCACCTTTTGCAGTTGCTAGTAGTAGCTGCGGGAAAGAGTAAAATCCAGCCCTGGACTCCAGAGAGGCAGCTGGTGCAGAGGGGAGAACAGGGCACCCACATGGTCATAATTTTCAGTGCAAGGTAGAAAGTGATAGTGATCATGGTTGCACAGTCCTGTAAATGTACTAAACACTGAATCATGCTCTTAAAAAAGAAAATAATATGGTAGGTGAATTATATCTTATTACAGCTATTAGAAGACATGAAACGATAGCAGATGAACTTTTTTAAGGACCAGGATCGTGTCTTTGTGGTTGTAGCCCCAATGTCCAGCATGATACTGGCCCTTAGTAGGTGTTTTGGTTAGGATTGTTTATGGTTTTTTGTTTGTTTGTTTTTGTTTTTTTGGTTTGTTTTTAACAACCGAAAAGACCTGGAGTGTGCTGTATTGAGGCAGAGCTGAATCCAGGGATTCAAACGATGTCTTTGAAAATATCTCCTTCTCTGTCTCTTGGCTCTATGTGTTCAGCTTTGCTCTCTGGCAGTCTTTCCCTCTGTGGTGGCACAGATCACCCCCAGCAGCTGCAGGTTTACATTCTCCCAGTTTAGAAACCAGTATGAAGAGTGTTTCAGCAAAAATCCCGAGGTCAGCTCTCATGCAGTCACATGTCCTTCCAGAACCAGTCACATGACCCTGCTGGGCCTGGGGCATCTGCCAGTCTCTCATGGTGGGTGTTAGGTCAGTCAGCTTCACCAACCACATGAAGTGGAAAGTGTATCCTCGAAGGACATCAGAGGCTATTAAAGGGGCGTCATACTAGATGAGTCTGATTACAGATACCCACTGGGAAATGCTAAATTCCAGAAAGAAACTGCAGATACCGGGACATGAAGAGAAAGGGAAATGTAGATCTAGGTCCCATGGCCTCCTGGAGGAGGGAGGCCAAGATGGCCTGAAATCAGTGGGTATAATGTTGATGTAGAAAGATTAGTTTTCTGGGAAATGCAGTCTGGGCCCCAGGAAGGATCCCAAGATCAAAGGGCAGAGGCAACAAAGTATGAGGTGTATCTGGGCAGCACCAACCTGTATATTCTTACCTGAGTGCAGGGTTTCTGAGAGAAAGGTGGGCTGCTAGTGGGTGTGGAAGGTTTCAAATACTGCCTCAAGAAGTCTGGACTTTGTTCTGGAGCCAGAGGAGACTTTTAATCTGGACATGACATGATTGGGGCCAAAAGGGCCATAGAGGCTGGAGTTTAGACTGAGAAGCCTGAGAAAGAGAGGCCAGGAAGCCATTGTCAGTGAAGGGTTAGAGGTGAGGCAGTGTGGGGTGATGTGAAGAAGGGCAACACTGGGGTCTGACAGAGCCATGACAGGTAGACATGGAGAGGGAAGTACAAGGAGACAGTCACTGGGGGCATGAAGAGAGAGCATTCCTGCAGAGGTATTGAGCACACGAGTGCACGACGCCCCCTCTCCTCAGTTCTCTTATAGGCTAACTGCTGAGTTCTTCAATGTGTACCTGCTGGAGACTCAGTTTGTGTGCCCACTGGGTACCACATCCCTGCTTTGGGCGAGCCCCTTTGCCTCTGTTTCTTCATCTAGAAATGGGCTGACATACTAACTGCTTTCCAAAGTGTGTGGAGACCGAAGGAGCCCTCCCCTAGGTAAAGTAATCAGAAACTGCCTTTTCCACTATGCACTCACTCAATATTGGCTGCCACATGCTTACTATTGTCGTTCTCCCCTGACCAGATGGTGGTTATGATGCTACCCTCACAGGGCTGTTATAAGGGATAGATATAATGGAGGTAGAACCTCAAAATGGGATGTCAGTCGAAAGCAGTGTCGTCCTTTTATTTTTCTGATTCTGAGTTGCTGAGAGGGGTGTTACAAGAAAGGTGGCAAGCACTGAGTTCTTTATTAACATGTGCCTCCCCGTTCATCATCCATTCTGTCGTGTGTGGTATAAGCCATATTTGTCTTTTCTTCCCCCACTGGAGTGTGGCTGTGTGATGACTGGGCCAGTGTCTTACAGGGTCTGATGTGCAGCAGGCATCAGCAAATGCTTGCTAAACCAAACTAAGAGAATAAAGTGGAATGTGTTTCTGAGCATTGAGTGGCTTGTCTAGATCACTTCCCCAGGGCCTTTGAACCTCCATCCCCACAATTCATGCAGGGCTTACATGACCCCATAGAGCAGAATTAAGTTGACAGCTAAATGGAATGTTTCATGAGCACCAACCCCTGTGTTTTCCCCAAATGAGTGCAATGCTCTTGGGCATGCCAGCCCCTACTAATTTCTCAGGCCTGGTCAAGTATTCATGGATTGGTAGGTGGAGCTAACACACCAGGACCCCTGTTCGATACTTGGTATGGAGTTGTAATTTGCTAACTTTGTCTTTATGAGGAATCTTCATCACCTTTTTGGTTTCCCCTGCTATGGGTACAGAGTAACATCAACTTCAGTTAAAGGTCTGGGATCTCGTAGGAAAATGAATAAGAGGGAAGTGTAAGTGGTGTAAGTAAACAAATACATGTAGAGCATATGTCTGATTTGTTAGTCAGGGTGGACTAGGCTCTGCTGCATTAACAAGCAAATCCTGAGATCACTGCTGCTGAACAGATAATGCTGATAATGCTGCTCCCTCAAAGTCCAGCATGTATCATGGTTCATGTGGATGGCTCTCTTTAAGCGGCAACAAGGCAATTCAGGTTGCATTTGTCTTGTAATTCTTCCTTCTTGGGCAGGGAGGAGTCCCTGGAGGAAGGCACACTGGATTTTAGACCATTTTTGGAAGTGACCCATATTCTTTCCATATATATTTCATTGCCCAGAATAATTACTGTCATGTCAAAGGTGACTGGGATGTGTGGAGGAATACATGAATGTCACAGGCACTTGTCATTTTGTGGCTTGGGGGTAATGCCTGTGAAAGATAGAAGGGGAGATCGGGAATCTCTAGACCATGATGCTGTTCTGATACCTGATAAGGAGAGGAGAGAAAAAAGATTGCTGCATGGGAGAGTCTGGGATTGAGTTGCAATTCTCAGAAAGTGTTGGACAGCCTGATGGGGAACTCCAGAGTAACGATTGCCCATTAAAGGGATCCTATTTTAGAACCAAAAAGCCAGATTTAAGGATCTTCACTCCCAGCCCCTCATTTAGACACTGACTGACTCTCCTAGGGGAGACTGTGTCTTTCCCTTAAATGATACAGGGGATCTGGGAAGCTTCAACCTCTGTAGAGACTCTGTAGAGACTCTGAAAGACTGTTCTCCTCCTGTAGGTTCTCATTTCAGAGCAGTTCTGAGTCCACCCAGGTGGCTGACTGCCCCCAATACTCCCTGTTTCTGCTCCAGTGCCCCGCTGCTTCTGACTCAGATTGAGAGAGCTTCCGGCCTGGTCCTATTCAGGCTCTGGGATACAGAGATGGATATGCAGAGATTCCATGCATGAGAGGCTCACTGTCTAAGCTGGTAGTCAAGACAGACAGAAACCACCACCTGTAGTGTGACCCAACCACTGTAGGGGCTATTGGGCGGTGGGAGGAGCTGCTGGAAGCCATCCCTTTTGGAGGCATCTGCTCAGTCCTTCCTCATATTGTTTGGGAATGAAATATAAGTGACTTCTTACAGCTTACTTTTTGGGTTATTTAGTCTGGTTCCAGGAAGCTTAGAAAATTAAATGGCAGAGTCTGCCAACGAACATCTGCATTTACCTGCTCCTTTATTTTATTCATACTCTTTATGTAACAAGGTGCAGTGAGGCTGGTGAGATGCCTTCCTCTGTGTACCTTTGGAGGAAGGAGCAGGTGTGCCAGGCTGAATCTGAGAGTTAATCCCCCTGTGTTGTCGGCACTGAAACTCTGGGTTCTGGTGTTAGATTTGCTGCAGAGACCATGGAAATTCTCTGCTCCGCCCTGCCCTGGGCACTGCAGTAAGAGAAAAGATCTCTGCTCCATTGTAAGCTCTTGAGACAGGCACCAGGTATATCTGACTCCCTGAGGTTCCTCCAGGCACTATGTCAGGACCAGCCACAGAGCAGGAGCTCAATAAGTATTTATCAAGTAGATAAAAGCCTGGAACCAAGCTCCCCCATTCTAAGAGGATTAATGGGTGCAGTTTTAACGCATGGAGGAAGTGCTTGCTTGGTTTGCCAAATGATGGGGGGAGCTTCCCACTTGCTCCTTATCTGTTCATGAGTGCTTTGTGTGGTCCTATAGTTGGGGAGTACAAAGGGGAAAGAGTATCTATCGGATATTGCAATAGGAAACTATGTACAGAGCTAACATTCTCCTCTGACAAACATGTATGGCATCCTTCAATGTACATCAAGACCTAGGGAAAAATACTTTCCATATCTGAGTATTATGATTTTAGAAGATGAGTTTTATTGGAGCAATACTTTGACCAGAAGTTGGTAGATGTAGGGATCAGGTTATGATGTCTCACTTCCCACCCCTACCTCCAGGAAGGAAGTGTCAGGGCCCCAGCAGAAGCAGGATGGGGCTCTGATCCTTGTGGAATTTGTAGCAATGAAAGCCAGTTGGCAGTTTGGTGAGCCAGGTGTTGAGGGGCAGGTATGGGTACAGTGAACGAAGTGGCCTGGCACCCCCCTCCCCAAACAACAGGACTTACTCCAGGTTCCCTGCTCTTTAGCCTCCTGTGATTAGGGCTCACTAGGAGCTGGGCAAACTCAGCCTGGGTTGACCATCTCCCCGATCTGGTGTTGGCTTAGACCTCCAAATCAGATAACTGCATTTACTAGACTCATGTGCAAAAGTAAGTCTACACTGGTTATGGACTGGAGTTGAGAATTCTTGCTTTAGTAAAGGGCACAGATGTTGTGACACTTTTGGAGACCTAACTGGAGGGATTCTCTTGTCGACTTTCTACCTTCCTAGTCTTCTTCGAACGATCTAGATTGCTGGAAGGATAGAGTGTCATTGTCATCTAGAAAATTAGTGGTGGCTCCAAAGTACTAAGTAAATGGGTTCATCTGTCTTCATCAGTGCCCTCATTCCACAGCTGCTGGCCGAGGCAGACCCTGTTGCCTGCCATTTGGCAAGGACATCATCAGTCACCGTTCAGATAAAATCTAGCCAAAGAAGGACTTTGTGGAGTGATGCATTATTGCTGCTCTCGTGGCGCGAGGTCAGGAAGTGGCAGAGAGAAAATGATATTTTCACACTCTGCTCATGATCCACTTGACTTTGTTCAGAGGGAACTGATTTTGAAAGCAACAGCCATCCTTATAATAATCACTATATTATCCAAATCACTTTGTTTCTAGAACTACCCTTTCACTGAAGCTTTTCTGAGAATACCCAGAATTGTTTCAGGGATTTAACTGGCAGACAGGGACCCAGAAGCCTGCTCCAGGGCATGAAATCAGAGCCCGTTTTAATGCTCCCACCCAACCCAGCTCAGAGTGCTTGGACTTGGATAAAAGAATAATTGAGTCTCCTGTCACCCCCCAAAGGACCCTCTGGGGGCCTGACCTGCCCCTCTGAGCTCCTGGTTGTTCTCTGAGTTATAGAAACATTCGGAGGTCCTTCGAGAGCTTCTGGTTGGGAAAAGGAAGGGGCAACATTTCATTGCACATATTTAGGTGATGACAAAGAGAATATGTGATGACAAGGGCAATGACTCACCTTTACCTGTGTCTGGTGTGTGTCTGTCCCAGGTGCACTCATTTAATCCTTGTAACTGTCTGATGCGGTGCTACGGTTACCATCCACACTTTACGGATGAAGCTTAGGGAGGTTAAGTGACCACTTAACATTATACCCAACTAAGTGGTGAGCTGGGGTTTCAATCTGGATGGTCTGACTTTGATCTCTACAGCTGCTGCACTAAGCAAGCAGGCATCTTCATGAACTCAGTGACTGCCACCATAAAGCTGCTGCCTTTTTTTTTTTTTTGTATTTTCTTGGTGAATCTCACCCAACCACTTACCTCTCTCCCTTTAATTCAGTCCCACCCTCACCAATCTCCCTGTCCACCCACTCGTCACACACAGCCAGTGCATGCTCTCTGTTCCATTTAAGTGTATCTGACTACACACCTGGTTCACACAGATCTGCAGTCTATTCCCCTTGCACCTGCAGAACTTGTCATCTCCTGGGGTGTTTACGATCGGGGTGCATGTCACTCATGTTAGACCATCATCTCCAGAGCAGCAGTGGTGCTTGCTTTGTGCCCGTAGCTCCTACCTGGTGAGGACCTATCTGGTAAGGACCTACTCAGTGCCAGGTCAGAGGCAGATTATAGAAGGGGCTTGTGGAGATGAGCCCACAACAGCTCTGCTCCCAAGGGTGCTCAGGGTCATCGTCATCACCACGGTCACTATCCTGCTGCATGAGAGTGCAATGGGGCTCCGGGATGGGTGGCAGGGGTGGCACCCTAGCTACAGCGCTGACTCAGCACTCTGGTCAGGTGGCCTTCCAGCATGACATGGCACAGGTACCCACCGTTGTGTTGGGGTTGGAAAAAACTTCTGGTGGCCTTGAAAGCCGAGCCTGACCCCACCCCCTTGGCTGCTAGGCACTCGCCACTCTCCCTCTGGGCCCGGATGTGTGGTGCTTTCAGCTTCTCAGGTGAGAGTGCTTCCTGCATGAGCCTTTGCACCAGCTATTTTCACTGCCTCTCTTTATCTCTCCCTCTTTCACCACCTCTCTGTCTTTTATATACCAGCTCCAGTGTGCTCTCTTGGTTTTCCCCAACTGGGAACTTTCTTATCATTCTTTCCTCTCAGAACCATGAACCTGTACATGAATTTCCCCCATGAGCAGTGAGTGGGAACGCGCTAAACCTTAGACTTACTTGACTAGTGCATATGAGATTGTGAAACACTACGCAGTCACATGAAAATTGGCTCTTGTTTCTGTGGAGGATTGTGTGAGGAAGAAACCTGTGAAGAAGTGTGTGAGCAGGGCCTGGTGTCACTGGATGCATCTTTTTAGTGAAGTGATTGTTCCAAAGCCCTGTCTATTTGGAGAGATCTGAGGGGTACTGAGAGCCCAGTAGTGACCCTCCCTGGCCCATTGCTCCCAGTGACGTCCCATAGCTCTTGTTGGCACTGCTGCCTGTGAGCTGGGCCCATCCGCCTAAACAGACCTGGTATCTGCATCACAGCGGTGGTGTCCCAGTGGCCAGCACAGAGCCTGGCCCCACTAGCCATGTCTGTGAGTGAAGGAAGGCCTCTGTCAGCGCACCGATCAGGGCCCCGGGCACCGTGCCATGCCAGCAAATGCTTCCTGCCTGAGTGGTGCTAAACACAATGTAAAATATAACAATTTTGGATAAAATCACAACCGCTCCTCTAAATGGAGCTGAGGGAGAGGACGTTATCAGGCATCTGTGAGGAAGGGATCGCTCCTACTGAGCACTGGATCTGATGCAAGAGAGAAATGTCCTGGTATTCCCGTGTGAAGAGAACACATTTCCCTCCAGGCTTTAGAGACACATCTTTTAACTTAGAGCTCAGGGTAGATCAGTGCAAGGAGCTCTGGACTTGATGTGGTGATGTGTCTCTGATATTTATTAATGAATGACCTTGTACTGGTCATTTAATTGAGCTGTAGAGTTTTATCATGTGTAAAAGGGGAATAATGCTGCCTGCCATGCTTCTCCATGGGGCTGTAGTGGAGAGGAGAGAGTGAGAGTGAGAGTGAGAACAAACAAGCAAGCGAAAGAGAGAAAGAGAGAGCTAAAGTGAAAGGGCTTTTAAGAAGTCACCAAGAGGTGCAGATGGAAGATACACCTGAAACTGAACACAAAGATTAATGAACTCTGGTTTTTCTCTCAGGATCACTGGGTGCCTCCAAAAACACGTTTATGAAAGACATAGAGATGGTGTTCACGTGGATGATTCATTCACCCTCCCAATTAAGAAGGAGCACATAGTATTAGACTAATAACACCGTGACGGCTGTTTGGTGAAGGACTGAGGTTTTGTGACATAGCAGGCTGTATCACAGAATCATCTAGAACAAGAAGTGGTTAATTGGTCTTCCTCTCAACTGGCAGATGTCTTTGAAAGTCAACCAACTTGGGCCAGACCCAAGTCTATCCATTGCCAATTCATTGGGTCTCAGGGCAGAAACGTGGGGATGTGAGAGAATGAAGGCTGTGCGCTATAAGCCTTGATTGGGATCCAGGATAGATGTGGGAGTTCACCTCTCAAATCATAGGGGATAGCCAGGTTTGGGGATGGCACATTCAAGGCTGGCATATTGGCTTGAAATATGAAATGCCCTTTCAGGGTCAGTCTGAGATAGTCTAGAAGCAGGCATCTGAGATGCCCATATGCTAAGGGAACTTTATTTTCTCCAGAAAGAGCATTGGCTTGCCCCAGCAGATGCCCAAGTGTTCATTTGAGACCTCTGTGCTCTGGGTTAGGCAGTTGGCAATGATGAGTTTGGCCTGAGAGGTTTGGATGCCTGCTTGCCTCCCAGGTACCACCTTCCCAAAAGACTGCTGGCTGACTTCCTGTGGGGGCTAGGTCTTTGTCCATGCTCCATCTGTGGCATGGATGCTCATGAGCCTTTGTAAACTGTGGCCCGGTGAGGGGTCCTCTTGATGATCCAACTGTGTTCTTGGCACTGTACTGGGTGCTTTCATGTGTGCAAGGGGGATGGTGAGGCATAGACAAAAGAGCTTGGCCTTGCCAGCTGGAGAGAACCAGGTGGGCCCTGACCCTGCTGGGTAGCTCAGGGGGCCTATTCTCCTGGGCCTCCCTGATGCATCCAAGGGAGGTTTGATGACAGACAACCAGTTTTGTTTTGAGATAAAAGTGTGTGGATCCGGTTTGCCGTGGATATTCAGCAGATGCCACAGAACAGGGCATGCAGGGTAGGGTAGGGGAGGGGGATGTTGCAAACTTCCATTTCCCACCTGGCCTCTGAGAACTGCTGTGGTTTCTGGTTTGCAGGGTTGAGGACCCCTGCTGTTTAAGTTTGAGTTACTGACTCAACTAGATGGTGTTTCCAGCGCACATATGTAAAGCCAGTGTGGACAGGTGAGTATATCTGGAAAAAGATGCTGCTCTAATCTGGCTCTGAATTCAGAAGCGCCTCCCTCCTGCCAGGAAACTATTACAAGGTGCTGCAAATCCATGCCTCTATTGTCTAAAGAACACAGGGTCTTCTGGGAGCAGGAGAAATGAAACTCTGGCTCACTTCCTGAGGGTTTGCAGTTATCAGAACATATGTGAGGGGTAACAGAGCTCTGAGGGGGCCTTGCTGCAACAAAGGGAGGTCCCTCAGGACCTCTTTTGCTTAGAGTGGGGACTCGGAGCTTGGAGTATCAAGGGCAAGGTTGCTCTGGAGCAAGGGTCTGCAGTGTGTGTGAATATAAACTGAAGGTGGTCATTTGAGAACTGCTATTCTCGGCTTCCATCCTGGCCCCTGCACAGTTCCATGGGAGTGACCCTGCAAGAGGTGCTCCTCCCCTTGTCCTAGTGTTGCCTCCTCACAGGGAAGGGCCTTGCTCTGGTTTCAGTGGAGATTGCAGGTTTTTGAGGCTCTGGGGGTAGCAAAGGATGGAACTGAAGGAAACAGATATTGGGCTGGGATTGGCTCAGAGGGTGGGCCCAGGGGACTGAGAGATGCCCTGGGGTCTAGGTCAGGTGCTATAGGGAGAATGCCTGAACAGTCCATTGCCTTCTCAGCATTCAAGGGCATATGGCCTCGTTTGTACCCCAACTTGGTAAAATGTGTAGTTAGTTGATTTCTCATTTATTTCTTAAGATAACTGTATTTAGTAGATATTAACTCAACAATTAAACAAGAATTATAAGTTTTGCACAGTTCTGGAACTTACTGTCCCCTCCAAATGTTGGGCTACAACCTGGTGAGAAATCTTTCCCTTTAGTTCCCTTTATAGATGGAGAAACACAGGCACAGAGCAGAGAGGCCAGCGTGAGGTAGAAGAAGCTGACATTAGTCCTTTGCCATGCCCACGGTTGCCGGTCACATTTGTCTAGCCAGCGGGGGTCTGTGGGCCTACTCTCTCGTCTGGGTTCATGGAGACCCTGCTGAAAGTCAGGGGAGTCATCCATCAAGACTGTTGGTGAAGGCCTTTTGCTCAAGTCCCAGAGACAGTGGAGCAGTTATAGATGGTGAGGTGTGGGTATCGGTGCTAGCAGTTTCACAGATGATAAAGTGCTTCTGTATTCATCCGCCAAGCACTTGGGAAGGATGCCAGAGTTAGCCACTCATACAGGAGGGAGGCAGGAGCTCAGAGCCGCCTGAAGTTTGGACTAGTATCTGTGCTGGAAGCCACGATTAGCTGGCCACAAGGGGAGGTGACCTTGTGTTAGCCACTGAACTCCATTTAAAGACAAGGCCCTCAAGCTGTGGACATCCGAACCTGACTTGGCTGTGACATAACAGTGTGGGCAGCTTACCTGCAAGCAGGTGGCCTGGCCCTGTGGAGTACTTGAGATTAAGTCCTGACACCCGTGGGAACATGGCTGCCTGGCTACCAGGTAGACAAGCCAATTCATCTCCTGTGCCCCAGTATTCCTTTCCAGATAATGGGAGATTATAATACCACCTAACTTATGGGATAGTTTTGAAAAATAAATCAGTTAAAATTTTTCGAAAACTTGAACCACTGACTTATACAGAGTATTTTGAAAAGTGGTTTTTTTTTTTTTTCAATAAAATAAAAATATGAGGCCAGTTTGACTATATTCTCAGGGGAGGTACAAGGACCGTCACAGCAGCATAAATGGGAGGTGATGAGTTCTGAATGGGTGGAGCCTGGGACGGCTTCCCAGAGATGGTGACCTTTGAGCTGGCCTTGAAGAGTAGACAGTGGGTGGTGTGATGTGAACCCTTGGGAAGAAGGCACTGCATTAGCATGGTTGGGAGGTAGGACTTGGAGGAAGTCATACTGAGCTCTCAGATGTGGCAGTCACACAGGTCACCAACCCAAAGTGACATTGTGAAGAGAGAGCTCAGAGAACTGGAGAAGCAGCCATCTTCAGACCTGCTATATCTAATGGATATTTTTCAGTCAATCAATGTTCACCGAAGGCCCTGTGAAGTTCTGGCTCCTCGTACTTGAGGTTGGCTGGACTCTTCCTGCTGGCTAAAGTTGGAGGACACACCCCCACATCACTGTGGAGCTGGACAAAGTTACCTTCAGGGACATCACAAAGATAGGATGCAGGGGAAAGCAGGTGGAAGTGGTGGATTTGGAGCTGAACCTTGGATTTGCTTGGGTGTAGCCTTGGGCAAGCCCCTTCCCCATTCGACCTGTTTCCCATCTGCGCAGTGGGAATGTGGGTACCTGTTGGACGGAATGGTCAGCTGAGAGTTGAGTGCCCCCCAAAGTCCCAGCTGAGCTGTGCGTGTGGTGGGTGCCTGAGAACATCGCATGGGAGTAGGACTCAGCCTTATCTGTTGTTTTTTGTTTGTTTGTTTGTTTGTTTGTTTGAGACTAGGTCTTGCTATTTTTGCCCGTGAAACTGCAGGCTCTCGTTGCCCGGGGTACCACAGACTCAAGCCATCCCCAGCCTCAGCTTCCCGGGTAGCTGGGATTTCAGGCGCAGGCCACCAGGCCCAGCTATTTTTTTGGAATTAGGTCTTGCTACGGGCCCCAGGCGGGACTCGAACCATGATCCCTAGCCCCGGCCACTTCATAGGCTGAAGCTTACAGGCACGAGCCACCGTGCCCGGCTATTTATTTTTATTTTTATTTTTATTTTTTTGAGACTAGGTCTTGCTATTTTTGCCCGTGGAACCACAGGCTCTCGTTGCCCGGGGTACCACAGACTCAAGCAATCCCCAGCCTCAGCTTCCCAGGTAGCTGGGATTTCAGGCGCACGCCACCACGCCCAGCTATTTTTTTGGAACTAGGTCTTGCTACGGGCCCCAGGCGGGACTCGAACTGCGATCTCTAGCCCCGGCCACTTCATAGACTGAAGCTCACAGGCACGAACCACTGTGCCCGGTGACTCAGCCTTATCTGACACTCCATAGACTCAGGAGCTAGTATGCCATGAGGCCAATCTAATTTGAACAATCGAAAAATGACTCAGGTCTGAGGAGGCCAGGGAGTCATTTCAGAGCTTACTACAAGTTGGGTCTGTAGGTGGACATAATAGATGCAATCAGTTTCATGTTTCTCTTAATGACTTTCTTGATGAAGAAGCAGAGAGCAGCAGTGATCCATGCTGTCATAGATGTTCAGCAGCCAGAAGCCGGGTTGGCCAGCCAGGTCAAGCGGTCTGAGGACAGAAGGCTGGCACTGACATCCAGGTCCTGTGCCAGGCTGATGGGCAGCCAGTCTGATTGCAAAGATTCCCCTTCTTGTCATGGGTGAGTCCCACTGTGCTGGTTCTGGGGAACAGGCTGCTTCCTAAGGATTGGGCCATCCCACACTCCGCTACGAGGACAGGTTCTGGAGTTGAGACAGAAAGCCTCTGGAGGCCACTCTCATTTAGGGGTCTGGTGGCTGAGCAGGCCTTTGAGAGAGGACAGAGTGCTTGGTGCCCATCTGGAATGTGAAATGGTTTTCCTTTGTGGGACCTGCCAGCATCCAACCCTTTTACAGTCACCACTGATCACTTCTTCCCTGAGCAGAGACGAGCCATTCCTAAAACCCATTTGGATGGGAGAGATTTTTAACGGAGCAATACAGCGGTGTTTTTCACATCCACTGATAAAGAAGCTGATGTAGAAAGACGAAATTGGATTTTTACCAAGAAGGACACCACTCTGGGTGTTTAGAGAAAGAGCATTGTAATGGCTTAGGAGGACCTGCAGGAAAGAGAAAAGATATGTTCGGAATGCAGGCCTGGCTCTTGGAAGGCTGAACCCCTTTCTATGGAAATTGGACTCGTGGAGCCTTGGTTTCTTTATCAGTGAAATGGGGAGGGCACCTGTTGCCTCTTCCCTCCAAGGGGATTTTATGTTTAATCAGATAGTGAACCTGGAAGGTGCTTGAGAAAAGTGAAGAAAGGAATATTTGGGGGTGTTAAGTGTTTCTGCAAGAGAGCCCTACTGTTCAGGCAGTGCCTGAAGGAGGACATCAAGAAAGCTATAGAAAGAGTAATGTGAAAATCATGGGGACTAAAGTGGGGAAGAAATAGAGCAATGGGCATAAAGATGTAACTCTCCTATCCAGTTTTTCGGTTAGGATTTGCAATCAGACTTCAGGGCAGAAAATGGGTAGTTAGTTGGAGTCTTTCGTCCTGTCAGAAGTCAGAATGTCAGTGGAGATTTAAGACCTGCTGGAACAAACAAATAAATCTCAAAAAGATTTTCTTATGTGGTTTAGATGTGAGAAGCCAGTTTAAAAGCTTTCAAGCCCTTATATGGTGAAGATAATCATGACTGACGCGATAGTGTTAGACAGAAAACACCGCCCCTGCTGCCTTTGCAGGCTGCCTCGGTTTGCTGGTTTGCTTTCTCCAGTCCAGACCACCGGGGTTCTGTCGCTTCTCCAGGAACCTGGGAATGGGTACTAGTGTATTGTCCAGATGTCCCTGGGTGCAGGCATGAACTTGCCTAGGTGAAACCCTGGCTTGTCTGCTGTCAGTACCACCAGCATTATCAGCGACATGCTCCACAGGTAGTCATTCTATTCTGGACGCTTCCTGAAAGTGAAGGCTCCTACTCCAGCTCCTCCTTGTCCCATTTCACTTTCAGCCAAGGTCTAAAAATACTGGGACAATATTTGGAGGAAGACAGACCACAGTCACATACGTTTTATTACAATATTTTCTTATGAATACCCCACTTATTGCTATCTCTTATTATGCCTAATTTATGAATTAAATTTTAATGTATGTGTTTTTTGGATTCAGTACCCTCTATGGTTTCAAGTATCCACTGGGGAGGGGCTTGGAAAATATTGCCCATGGGTAAGGAAGAACTACTCTACTTCTCATTGAGGTTCTATGAAGAAAACTCTTTTTCCAAGTAAGAAAACTGAGGTACAAAGAGGTTTGATAACCTTCCTATAGGCTGCCAGTTGACTAACGTGAACCCAGGTAATCTGGTTTCAGAACCCTCAACCCTAGCCATTATGCACCATTGTCTTTGTGGGTCCTCTACTTTGAAGGGGTCCCCCAAAAGTTGAGGATCTGATTACTTGCCTTCCCATAGATAACCTTATTATCCCCCATTTTACAGATGTGAAAACCGAGACTCAGTGCTATAGACTGAATTTTGTGTCTGCAGTACCCCCAGTTTACATGTTAAATCCTGACTCCCAACATAATGGTGTGAGGAGATGGGAACTTTTGGAGGCAGGTCCTGAAGGTTGTGCTCTCATGACTGGGATTAGTGCCCATGTGAAAATCTCCAGAGACTGCCCTTGTCCCTCCTACCACATGAGGTATGAAAAAGGGCTGTCAACCAGGAAGCAATTTCTCATCACATGTGGAATCTGACCAGCTTCGATTACTATGAGAAACACATTTCTGTTTTTTATAGGTTACCCAGCCCATGGTAGTTTGCTAGAGCAGCCAGAATGGACTAAGACTCTCAGAAGAAGGGAGCCTTGATTTGCTAAAGCCACACAGTGGGACTGCAGGAGAGCTCAACCTGGAACCTGGGTTCTTCATGAAAATAGTATCTTCCTTTGGAAGTTTCTGACCTGCCTTTTGTCTGTCTTTCCTAGTTCAGAGAGTGAGCACAGCACCAACAGCGGGTCCACGCCAGGTTCTTCCTTCTCTTCCCAACCTTGCTTTGCATGGTCCTCTTCTTTTTATTTATTTATTTATTTATTATTTTTTTTGAGACTAGGTCTCGCTATTTTTGCCCATGGAACCGCAGGCTCACGTTGCCCTGGGTACCACAGACTCAAGCAATCCCCAGCCTCAGCTTCCCAGGTAGCTGGGATTACAGGTGCACGCCACCACACCAGCTATTTTTTTGGGGGGACTGGGTCTCGCTATGTGCCCCTGGCAGGACTCGAACCACGATCCCTGGCCCCGGCTGTGGCTTCCTAGGCTGCCACCTACAGGCATGCACCACCATGCACGGCCCAACCACCCTGAACGCACCTGATGTTGTCTGCATGATCCTCTTCTTGAACCTGCAAGTTTTTGTCTTGTTACTGGTGTGTCCTTACTGCCAGTGCCCTCTTCTATGTGTACCCTTCCCAGTGTCTACAGATGATTCATTGCAGGAACGTTACAGGTGGTTGGCAGGAGGTTTTACCAGCTGTGACTCTAGTGTGGGTGCTCAGACAGTGGTCTGAGCAATTAGAAAGGAAGGGGTGCTCAATGACTGGGATCTGAGTCCCCCAAGAATGTGCCCCACTGCACTGATCTCGCTCACTCTGTTGAGAAAGTTATAAGCCTGAATAGGTCCTGGGAGCCGGAAATCTGGCAGGTGTCATCTTCACGGAGGCGTAACTTTCCATTCAGGTAGAGAAGATGGTCCATTTGAGTACATTTGTTAACTGAGTCTCAAACCCCAAAGGTGGTGATCTACAAGGAGCCTACAGTGGTCATTCACAGGGTTGTTCTGAGCTTGGCCCTTTAATTTGTGTGTGTAATTTTTTATACATATATCTTTGTGTATATGTATATATAATATGTATATGTATGTTTGTATATATATATAATTTGTATATGCATATACCTTTAAAAGAAGTTATATCTTTTTATAATCAGTGACTTGAA
Organism: Uropsilus gracilis; assembly: GCA_004024945.1. Lineage (NCBI taxonomy): Eukaryota > Metazoa > Chordata > Mammalia > Eulipotyphla > Talpidae > Uropsilus > Uropsilus gracilis. The sequence continues at coordinate 192,901 of PVHY01000100.1, read as the reverse complement.
TAAGGTCATAGAAGTCAAATTTTGCTGACAATAGCAAGCTAGGAGGATTAGAGAATACTTTATTTTTTTTTAATTTTTTAATTTAATTTTTGGATTTTTTACAATACATGATTGTATAATTGCTGATCCCCATGGGAATACCCCACCACACCACATCCCCCCTGGTCACTTTGCCTCCTTTCTTTTTGTTGTTTGTCCATGTTTAGCTCTTTAGTCTTTTTTTTTTTTCTTTTCTGGATTCACTTCCTCATCCTTGGTGAGGGTACAATTTCCCAGGACTTGGTAGAGCTGCTGTTTATCTTTCCTGTACTGCTTTTGCCTTTGTAAGATGATTGGAGCACCTTTGCCTTGTTTGATTGTTTTTTGTTTCTTGGTGGATCTCATCTCTGCAGTTTCTGCAACATTTTATTGCTCCTTCAGTCATGCTTCGGGTCTTTGGCTTTAGGGGCATGACTCCCAGCCGTATGTTTTAGAAGAACAGATCCTCGAAGGGACAGCCATCAGCCGATGGTAGGTCCCCTCCCTTGGGGCCACTTCCATTCGGTTAGCCTCTTTTTTTTTTTTTTTTTGTTTGAGACTAGGTCTCACTATTTTTGTCCATGGAACCGCAGGCTCCTGTTGCCTGTGGCACCACAGACTCAAGCAGTCCCCAGCCTCAGCCTCCCAGGTAGCTGGGATTACAGCACTACCACACCCAGCTGTTTTTTTGGGACTAGGTCTCGCTGTGTTGCCCCGAGCGGGACTCAAACCGTGATCCCTAGCCCCAGCTGCTTCATAGGCTGAAGCTTACAGGCACGAGCCACCATGCCCGGCTTTCGGATTAGAGCATACTTTAGATGGTACAGCCAGAAGACAAATTTCCTCTTGTTACATTCACCCCATTGCTCCAGGAAAGCAAAATTTCTTTTCTGCATGATACGGCACACGGATTCAGAAACTCACCTGCTGGAGGACAGGACAAAGTTGATGAGACTTCAAGGAGTAGGTGCGAAGAGACCAAGGCCTAAGTTGACCATGACTTGTAATCTCGGAGGGAGAGAGCAATGGGGTCTGCTGCTCAGTGTGTGGATGGAAGTTAGTCTGTTCGAGGAGCCCTGGGGTAACTGAGGCCATGTCCAGGGTGTGCGCTGGGAAAGGCAATGCCAGTGAGACCACTGAAGGTATGCAGATGAAGACGAAGCTCCTATTGATGTCCTGAGCTTGGCCTCAGGGGCCATTCCCCCTCTTCTCCCCCTCACCATGTGCTTGTTGCAGCAGCTCCTTATGCAGCAGGCACTGCAGTGGGTGTTGGTGGGGAGTGCTGGTATGGCTCTGTTCTACTGGTGCTTAGCACCCGGTATCTTTCTACAACGTGTCTCGTGGGTGCTGGGGCTCATGCTGACGGAGAGGATTAGTCATCCTGAAGAAGGCAGTTGTGGAGCCGGGAGAGAACAAACCCAGATGAGACCAGCGAAGCCAGGTGTGAAAGACTGTTGTGCTGAAGAGCTCATCCTGTCCTGGGGGCGCTGTTGAAAGAGGAGGCTGTGATACAGCAGCTGGTCTGGAAGAACGTTCAGTTTCATTTCCAACCACAGACTTGGTTTTCACTCTATTTTTGAAAAATGGTGTTATAGAGTATTGTAGAATACATTTGGTTTTGATCTTTTAGGGTAGGCACATTATCTCGGATAACAAGTCCCCTTTTCCAGAATGAAGACAGATGTGCTGAGGAATCAATAGATGTCATTGAATACCATGAGCAATTTTTGTTGGGGGACTTGAGTCAATATCACTCTGGTGGAGTTGTCTCTCTCCACCACTGGACCTTTCCCAGTTGGAAAGGGAATCCTTATAAGATCATCTGCATCTTTTGAAAAGCGTTGGCGAGATTGCGTGTTTTTTTTTTTTAAAGAGGTAATTAAAGTGTTTTTATCTTATTGTAGAAGCAATTTATGTTTATTGTAGAAAATTTGGAACAGGCAAATAAGAAGAAAATTAAAATCACCCATTACCCCATCACCTAATATAGTCACTGTTAACATCACAGTGTATATTGTCACACCTTTTAAAACCAGAGTTCAGATTATCTGCATCTTTTTACTTACTCTTTTTTTCCTTTAGCTCAGTTTCACAAAGTGCTTTGGGGTAATTCAGATCCTCTCCACCACTTATTGAAAGGGCTGCCCGATATTCCATTCAGCTGTAGTTTCTTTGGTTTATCTTCTGTGGTTGAACATGTGACTTCCAGTTGTCTGCTTCCAAACAATGCTGCAACATACAACCTTGAAATAAAATCTTTATGCCTCTCCACTATCCCTTCCATAGGCTCTTACATTACCCAGCCTGAACACTTGCTTTCAGGCAAGCAACTTTGAAGGCAAGCAACTATGAAGTATTATTTTAATACTTAGCTATCACAGCCACCTCTGGAAAACTTACTCTGGATTTCCCTAGGTGTGCATTGTCCTAAGTCTCATAATGTAGGTAGGAACTACTATTCTTCTTTCAAGATGAAGCTTCAGGACTTAGAGAATTCTAGCAACTTGCCCAAAGCCTCAGAGATGGGCCACTAAGGGATCAAGCCCAGACAGCTGGTTCTGGGGGCCATGCTGGAGTCCACAGACAGTATGGATGGCAAGACCCTTTCCTGGGCCAGGTAACTAGGAATTAGTGCTAAATAGAAAACAAAACAAAGCTCTGTCAATTGGGCTGTGGATAGACTTCTATTTGGCACTTCTTTATCAGGAAGTTGAGTGTATTGTATTTTAGTGTTTAATGAGCCCTTTGTTTTAGTGAATTAACTTGTCATATCTGTGCCTGTTTTTATTCATCTGGGTGGTTTTTCCCTACTGATACTTGTAAAACTGCTTTTTTTATATGTTCACATTGTCTCCCTTTACCTAGGTATATAGTACATACTTTTTTCCCAGTTTTTTCCCCTTGCTTTTATATTATACTGTTTTTCAATATGGGGAAGGGATGTTTAAAATTCCATATATCTGAAGTTATATCTTCGTGGTTTCTGCTTTTGGTGTGATGCTCAGGACAGCCTACAGTACTTTGTGACTTTATACATCACCCATTTAGATCTTCTTCTGGTTACCCTATTGGCTTAATTTTTAGTTATCTAAAACTTTCATGCATTTAGAATTTATTTTTTATAAAGAAAGCATCTTGCTATACATATTTTCTCCAAATAGTTAAGCTAATGTGTCAATACCAACCAATGAATAACTTGTTTCCCCAGTTACTTGAAATGATACCTTATGTAGCATTGATCTGTTTCTGAATTTTCTGTTCTGTTCTGTATAGACACCTAACACTTTCTGGATGGGGGCCTCACTATGTAAAACCTACTTGATTTATATTATACTTTTATATCTGAAAAGACAAACAAGTCTTCCAGATTTTCTTATCCAGAAAACTTATCTTCATCTGTTTATCCTTATGCTAGAACTTAGATCCACCTTTTCAAGTTCCAATAATAATAATAATAATAATAATAATAATAATAAAGTTGATATTTTGGTTGGAACTTGATAAACTTAGAGATGTTTTGGAAAGAATCAAAATTTTAACAATATTGCATCTTCATGGTCAGAAACAGTACATTTTGATTGTACTCTTTCCTCTTTACATCCCTCTGGAAAAATTGATTGTTATTTATTCATTCAACAAATATATGGTGAGCAACACCAGATATTGTAGCTCTTTTATATAAACCTTGCTCATTTCACTAAGTTAATTACTCAGTGTTTCATATCTTTGTTATGACTATGAGTGACAGCCTTTTATGTGATAATGCTCCCCTTTAATCACTGTGTGGAAATCTTTGATTAGTGAGTGTTTTGTAACCAGTCACTTAACTGAGCTTTCTCCTTGGTCCTCATCATTTCCTCTGAACTTCCTTGGGTTTTCAGGTAGTCAGGATTTGCAAGTAACAATGCTTCCTTTCCAATTTTCTTTTTTTACCTGGCTTCTTTGTTCATGAATTATTGGGCTCCACTTTAGAAACTGGGTAGATAAGAGCATGGACCTTCTTGTTTGTTGGTCTGACTGCACTTTTACTGTTGCTGGGCTCATTAATTCCTGGCTGTGCAGATTTGCTAGGTTCTAGTGGTTCTCTCATTTAATAAGAGAGCTATGTTTTTTTTTGTTTGTTTTGTTTTTTAGTGCCTTGCAGGTATGCAGTGTTTGCATTTCTGAGAGTTGTTTTCAGCTGGCAAATGAATGTCTTCATAGTGGCTGTTAGACCCTTGGAGGACCGTTCTGGAGTCCTTGTGGACCTCAGAGAGAGAACCTGTGAAGAAACAACTGAAACTGTGCTACTGCTCCCCCAACCCCTAACAGGTGCTCTGATCAAGTGGGGGAGCCAATGGAGTGAATCTTAGGAGGGAGCAGTCTCAAACTTTAGAGATGGGGTGTCTGGGGAGCCTCACCTACTCAGATGCCCTGATTAAGAGGCCATCAGATGGAGGAGACATTTCATCCATTTTTCCAAAAGAGGTGAGTATCATGTTTGCCTCATTGAGGAACTGAATTACAATGCCATAGACATTTAAATTGTGGGCCATAAAGTGCTTGTCAAGTACTAATTGCAGCTTTCCAGAGCTCTGGTATTACCAACCTCCTGATTAAGCCAGCTGCCACGATGGCAGACAGGCTTTCCAGAAAGCACCTCGCAGGAAGGTGCTGCCATGATGGGGTCCAATTGCAAATGGGACATTTGACTTGCTTTCTAAGTCAAGAACTGACTGAGGTACCTGGTAACGAGCTGGACAGTGGTTAGAAGAATCCCCAGGACAGCACCCCAGGACTGAGCAGAGAATGATTATTCTAGAACAATTTCATTGAGAGCAGTTTCAACTCACTGAAGACTGGGCTTCAAAGAATGATTTGGCAAAAATAGAAGGAATAGTCTCTATTAATTGAATTTTCACTTGTTGGTAATTTTAACGCACTCTTTGCTTATTCAACAAATATTTGCCGTCTGTTCTGTGCCAGGGACTGTTGGAGGTGACAGGGTATATCAGTGAGATTTCAGTCCAGTGAGGGCACAGGCAGCTCTCAAATAAGCACTGCAGCTTAGCTAGGTGGTCAGAAATCAGATCCAGTGCTGAGAGTGCTCAGAGAGAAAACTAAGGCAGAGCAGGGGGTGAGTTATGGTGATTTAGGGGCCTGGTGAATTTGTTTAAAACTAGAATCCCAAGGAAGCTCTTCTGAGAGAACATTAGGGTCAAGATTGAAGGGAGATGAGAAGGGCCTGTGAGTGTCTTGGCCACTGGAACAGCAATTGCAGGGGCCCTCAGGCAGTGTGCTTGGGGAACCTGAGACCTGCATGGAGGCCTCAGGAGCTGAATGATGGTGTGGCACAGGATCAAGCTGGGGGTGTGTGGGGTGTAGGGGGACAAGAAGGGTAGATCACACAGGGTTGCATGACCTGGGCTCCTTCAAGGATTTTGAGCGAGAGATTATGTAATTTGATTTGCATTTTAGGGTCATTTTCCAGACTGTCTTTAGGCATTTGCGGTTATTTTCCGATTTTTTTTTTTTTTTTTTGAGAAGACAGCCATCACTGGCTAAAAATGAAACTACAATAAATAAGAGAAGTGGCCAACAACTACCACAAAAAAATGAAAAAATTCCAAGAAATTAGCAGTAAAGCTTGAATACCTCTAGGATAATCTAAACCAGTCTCAGGTGTCATCAAGTGATAAATAGGGGAGAAGCTGATGAGTAGAATTTTTTTACTTCTGATCTGTCATATCAAGCCTTTCTCTGTCTTGGGCCTGGCTGGGAGGATGTAATTTGGCAGGAGTCTGGTCAGAGATAGGCGAGTGGCTCAGGTCCAACGTCTGGAGCTGAAAACAGCCTCTACAGATGGCAAAACTCAGGGAATGGTCGTACAGATGGACTGCACATAGTGCAGGGGTGCTCTTGGCCGAGTGAGATGACTTTCATCTTTAGTGCTATCACTCTTCTTTTATAGACCTACAAGGCGGGAGATGTGGGGCCTGGCAGCATCTGTTGGATGAATGACCATTCAAGACGTGGTTCCAACCTGGAGTCCTTTCCTTTGTATGTAGGAGTTGCCTGTGCTCAGGGATGCCTTGCCCAGCTCTGCACATAACTTCATCCTCTAACAGTCTAACGATCTCTCCATGTTTGTCTGGAAAAATTGGGCTTCCTTTAAGCAGTGCATTTGGGTTAGAGATAAGTTAGCGTAACAAAACAACTCCAAAATACAATGGCTGAAATAAGTTAAACATATACTTCTTGAACCAAGGAGATTTGAAAGGACTTGAACTAAGTCTGCTTAGTTTAGGCTGTTGGAGTATCTGTTCTCTGAGGTCATTTATGGACCCAAGGCCCTTAACACTGGCCCCACTCTGTGTAGGAGTTGTCCTCATGAGTGTACTTGGAACAGGGACTGCTGCATCTGTGTCCTGGTCCACCAATTGTGGTCTGGGAGAAGAGGAAAGGTAAAGTCTAGAGCAAGATGGCCAAGAAGTTGTGCATGCCACTTATGCTCAAACCCCTCTTTAGAAATTAGTTACATAGGCACGCCTAATTGCAGAGTGCACAGGGAGGTGGCTAGTCTAATCTCTAGCTAGATGGCAAGTGCCTAGCCTAAATTTAATGATGTGGTACCTTAGTTTCCTGTTGCTGCTATAACAAGTTACCAGGAACTTAGTCACTTAAAACAGCACAAAGTTATTCTCTGACAATTCTGAAGATTAGGATAACAAAATGAGTCTTGCTAAAGTCAGGGTGTTGGCATGGCTATTTCCTTCTGGAGCTTGCTGGGAGAATCTGTTTCCTTGTCCATTTTAGCTTCTGGAGGGCTCCTGCATTCCTTGGCTCATGGTCTTATCTTCCTTAGATCACTCAGTCCACACATCTTGGACACTTGCTCTGATCTCCTGCTCCTGTGTACGAACCCTGTGATTGTGTCAGGCCCGCCTGCATGATCCAGGTAACCTCCTTATCTCAAAATTCTAACTCACATTTGCAAGGTGTCTTTGGCCATGTGGCTGTTTGGGATCTGGACACATGCTTCTTTGATGGGGGGTAAAGAATCTATTATTCCATCTACTACAGGTGAGAAGTGATTTTATTACTTAGGAAAGGGGAGCGAGAGAAAGGATACCAGAGAACAGTGTGCTTTATACCTCTCAGTTGAGGCTCAGATCACATTGAATGAAGAATCAATTGGTGGGAGCATTGGATTCCAGGCCTTCATTCCCACATGAAATTCTTTGGTTCAATCACTGTCTCTTCACAGACAGGCAAAGGTGTCCGATATCCTTAGCCCAGCTGTAAATATCCTCTAAAGTTTGGCACCAGAATTAGAAGGAAGCCCTGGAGAAAATTGTTTATCCATCCATATCTGTCAGTGTTAAGTTCCACTTACTTCCTGTCTCCATCACCTGTCCCACCTTTAGAACAATGGATCTTTGGGCCAGATGTCTCCCTCACACATAGCTCTCCAGACCTGACACTGAGCCTCTTCCCAAGAGTCACTGGTATAACTCCTTCTGTTTCCCTGTGCTATTCTCTTCCTGGTCAAATAGGCTGAGGGCCTTGACTTCATCTCTGACAATTTTTCCCCTCCATCCTCCCCATGTCAGCTTCCCCGTCTTCAAATCTCCTGGTGTTCACTCCCAGCCTTGCTGTTCGTGGAATGGGCCTAGGTTTTGAGTTCTGTAGTTGGCATGCTGTGTGGCAGACAGGCACTGGGCAGGTAGAAAGGGAGCTGGGGGCCTGGAGGCCTGGGATCCTGGGGGGCTAGCAGGCAACCCAGCCTGACAAATCCCCATGAATCTTCATCTTTCTTCTCTGGCATTCTTTGTCACTTCTTCTCATAGTTCTGGTGGTACTGCTGCCACTACTTTTAGCCCTGATTCCAGGTTTAGGTTGCCTGAAGATCAGTTTCCTTCTCTACAAGGCAGGCAAGGGAGGCTGAACAGCTGAACTCTTGCTCTAGGACATGGTGATCCTTCTCTGACCTCACACCTAGGATACCTGCCAGCCAAAGCCTGGTAGAAAGAGCCGCGGTCCTGGAGGAAACTCAGCCAGCTACACTACTGTCCCTGCATGACACCCTGAGGACACCATTGATGCCCCAACCCTGGCCTGTGGACTCTGAGACTCAGCTGGGGGCCCAGCAGCCCCAGGGCCCCTACCTGGTCATCTCTCTTCTTGTCTATCATTCATCTCCCACAAGGATAGTGCCTGTCTTCCATTGTCATGAGCCAATGGCCTGTACTTGGGGTGGGTGACCTGCCAGTGGTTGTTTCCTCTGCTGGACTGGCCTCCTGGCACAGGGTCTTTTTGCTCGATTCTGCTTCTAGCTGCCAGGAGTGCACTTAACAGCAGCACTGCAAATGCAGGCTGGGAAGGGTCCTAGTTAATGTGGTTTTCACATTGAGTGTGCTTTCCTCTCAGAAGAATGTTCAGGAAATCCCAGGGATTCTGGGGTGAATTGTTGGGTTCTAACAATTTTTAAGAACAGGTGGTGCTGCTGAATCTGGATATGGGAATCCTGGGGGGACTGGGTCTATCTTCTATCTGGAAGCTTATTGTTAGTCTCCTTTTGTGTGCCAGGCACAGTGCTGGGCTCGAGGGGAGAGCACTCTCAGCAGGGTCTATAAAGCCTTCCTGTTTCCTCCCTAGAGGATGCTGGAGCCCCCAAGGGCTCAACAGTGAGAACCCAAGCAGGGCCCGCAGAGCCAGAGATGGAGTATCTGTTAGGTGAAGTATATAAACCTTTGCTTCTTTTCTGGGGGGATTGATGTAGGATGTGTAGATGGCATTTGCAGGGACTCGTGGGCTTCAAATGAGACTTTGTCCTCACAAAAGCCGTTACCATCCATCTCCTCCTCAGCTCGGCTCCCAGTGACCTTCAGAGATAACAGCTGAAGAATTAGCACCCAGTGTAGGTCAGACAGGGGCCTGTCCGATGAGCAGTGCTTTATAGCAAACAAGAGTGACGCTGGTCATTATGTAAGGTTCCCACATGCAACTATGCCCTGCTAATTCAGGTTCTCCAGGGTAGATATTGCAACAAGGGACTTATTTTCAGGGAACTTAAGGTTTCCACATTGAAATGCTGGAAATTGTTTTCCTTTTGAATAGTAGTCATTCTGTATTTTTTCTAAAATATTTTTATTCTTTGTTTCTTAATCTAATATTTTTTCATATATATGTTTGCTGGAGCTAAAGCCAAGAAAATTTTCTCAGCAATATTAACTTTCAACCTGTACTCCAATGTTTATTATAGCACTATTCACAATAGCCAGGATATGGAAACAACCCAAATGCCTCCAAACAGATGAATGGATCAGAAAGTTGTGGTATACAATAGAATATTATTCAGCAATCAGAAAAAGACAAACTCATGTCATTTGTGGCAACATGGATGGAGACAGTAGGTATCATGCAAGTAGAAATAAGCCAGAAAGAAAACGATATACCTGTAGGTCTCACTTATATATGGGATATCGGGAAAACAAACAAAAAGACAAGAAAAAGTGAACACTAACAAACTGACAACAGATATAAAGGATATAGAAAAGGAAGGGTGAAACAGAGGGTGAAGTCAGGGGAAGGGTGAGCACAAGAGATTAAAATGATGACTTGTGGGTGACATGGTGGTGGGAGAAGTTTGAGGTATATAATGATGTAAAAAATATATTATCTGTAAACAAGATAAAAATTTTAAATATTAACTTTCTTTTTTCATCTGTTCTTGGCAGAGATGATCACTGTTAACACCCACCTTCTATGAGGTGGTACTTTCGATTTTATCTTTTATTGAGGATTTAAAGTCTTCATCACAGTCCTTGCTAGTTGTCATCTACTTTACCCTGGGGTACGCCATGGGGCTTGTAGGCTTTCTTGGCCCTGCATTGGGATTCTTGGGTATAACAATACTGTGTGGCTGTGATCTAGTTTGTGTGTTTTCATTCTCTTGGGGCCTGCTGGCTTCCTTTTATTCCTTCTATCTCTCTCCATACTCCATATCTTCTTGATTCTAAACTGCACCTCTTCCCTGGGCATGCTAATGTTTCTGGGACCAAGATGTGTCCTGCCAGCAGACAAAGGCATAATGATGAAATACAAAATAATTTGATGGAGGTTATCACCTCCTGGTGTCAGTGGAGTCTCATCAATTTCCCTCCTGAGTTGCCATGGTCACTTATTTCGTTGGAGGCCTTACACACACTTGAATGTAACTTGCACTTGGATTCCTAAATAATTGCTTATTGTGTGTGCTAAAAGATTACATTACAATGAAGTAATAAAATTATTGTGAATGCAGAAGATTGCCTGTCGTGTCAGGCAAGATGGTTAAAGGTAGAAAAAATTGCCAAATCTTTCAGACTAGATCATAGAATTTTCACTTAAGAGAGATAGATATGACTGACTTTTGTGCAATGGAGGGATACAAAGACCCTAAATTATTCAAAGCTTAGGACTGACTTTCAAGAGAAACTGGTTTCTATCAGTAGATAATTTAATTAAAGAATGAAGCTGCATTACCTAAATAGAAATGCAGATGAAAGCCCCTTATCATTGGATGACCTGAGAATTATTATGCTGATCTGGAAGATGCCAACGGGGTCAAGGTCATGAAGTTTGGGTCATGAACACCAGTGTGTATCCATAATATTATGTATGTCCAGCCGTGGTGAATGCTGACTTATAAGAACCTTAAGAATTTTAGAAGTCTTTTCTTAGATGAAAAATTAAGAGTATGATATTGAAGAAGAAAATAGGTTGACTACACCTGTGCTTTTTGCTGGTTCATAAAAATTTTTTCTGTGTATTCATTTAAAAAGGAAAGAACACTGTCAGGTGCTATAACATGGATGATCTTGAGGCCATTATGTTAAGTGTGTTAAGTGAAATAAGCCAAATGCAAAAAGACAAAGACTATGAATCTACTTCCATTATGTGTCTCTAAAAGAGTCAATTCCATGGACACAGAAATAGAATGATCATTATCTGGGGCTGGGGTTGGGGAGGAGAAATTGGGAGTTAGTGCTAAATGGGGGCAGAGTTTCAGTTTTGCAAGGTGAGAAATGTCCCCAGATGGATCACACAACAGAGTGGATGTATTTAACATCCAACTGTATGCTAAAAAAATACCTAAAATTGTAGACTTTATGATATGTATGTTTATCGCAATTAAAAAAATAAAACAAAACTTTCCTGTATTCTTTTGGTGAGGCACTACTCTCCCCCAGATCCACAAACCAGAAATCTTTCATGTCTCTTGGATGCCCGCATCTGGTGATCTCCAGGCCTTGCAGATTTCACCTCCTACTTTTCCAGCTGTCTCCTTCCAGCCAACTCCTCCATCACTGTCCAAGCCACTATCAACTGCTCCAGATCACTGAGTGTCTTCCTAAAGTCTTGGGCCTTTTTCCTTTGCCCAGAGTGAACTATTCAAAGCCTGATTGTGACAGGGCCTCCGTTAAAAACTTTCAATGATGGGGAAATACATATTGAAACCACAGAGAGCTGCCACTTCATACCTCCTAGGATGGCAAGAATTAAAAAGTCAGATAAGTACTAGTAAGGATGTGGAGAAATTGGAACGCTCAGATACCACTGGTGGGAGTGTGAAATGCTGCCGCCACTTTGGAAAATAATTTGATCCTTTCTTAAATTATTAAGCATCGAGTTACCACATGACTCAGCAATCTCACTCCTTGCTATATATACCCAAGAGAAAAGGGAATACACATCTAAATAAAAACGGTTTGTGGATGTTTATACTAACGTTGTCATAATAGCCAATGAGGTGGAGAAGCCAAAATGTCCATCAGCGGACAAAAGGATAAAGAAAATGTGATGTGTTCATAAAATTATTTATTATTCATTATTCAAACAATCTACAAATATTATATAAATATTATACTTCAAAGGAGCTAGTCATGAAAGGCTACACAGTAGATGATTCCATTCATATTAAATGTCCAGTAGAGGCAAGTACATGGACACAAAGGAGACCAGTGGCTGCTTAGAGCTGGAGAAGAGGGAGGTGGTTGCACTTAGGTGTGACTCTGCTAAAAACCATAGAATTAGATACTTTGAATGGGGGAATTATTTGGTATGTGAATGTATCTTAATAAAACTTTCTTTTAAATAAACACTTCCATGATCTTCTACTGCTGTTAGAAACAAATCCAAAATCCTTTAGTTGATATTTGGGGTCTTGCTGCCTGACTGACCCTTCTTTCCCTGTCCCATCTCAGCTGAAGACTACTCACAGACATGTTCCCCTTTGGAACACATTCTCTCCGGTGCACCCAGGCTCTTGCTCTGTTCTCCTAGATGAGTTCTGCTAATTCTAGTAGTTGAGATTCCCACTCTAGCCTCATCCTCTCAGGGAGGCTTTCCTTGCCTGCTTGTCCCAGGTTGCCCATGATTGCACTTACTATTTCGTGCACACGTTTATTTGGTTGTGTCTGCCAGCCCTCTGACTCCAGTCTGTTCTATGTGTTTCAGTATCCTCAGATATTAATATGCAACAAGTATTTGTGGAGTGGTGGATCAGTAACCTTGTAGGTATTAAATATGGTGGTATTTATGTCCTGCCTTGTTCCTAAGTTGCTCCAAGGCAGCTTAAAAGAGAACAAAACCAAAGCTATTAAGATGCCTTATAGAGTGACATTAATTAAAGCAGTGTGTCCAATAGCCAAAAGAAGACAGACTTCAGAAGAGGTCAGTGGAATGGAACAGACACTCCAAAAGCATGCCCAAATAAATACAATAATTTCCAACATAATAAATGGAGTCTAAAAATAATTGAGAAGAGTTGAGTTATTCCAAAAAGGGCATTAGCGATAACTGGTTAATCACATTAAAATGTTAAATTGTTAATATTAATTACAAAATGGGTAACTACAAAGTCATAGTCTGATAAATTTGAGTACAATATTTTTAGCTGTCAAAAAACCAAAACCACCATTGAGTTGGGTTTCCAGGATGAAGGCTCTGAGAAGAATCAGTACCCATAAACACTTGTTGGAAAGTGCCTGGAGAGAATTAAATTTCACCATGGAGGGTGGCAGAGAGGGCATGGGGGAGAAGCTGGATGCAGTGAGGTTTTACCTAGTACCTCAGCTGATTTTCATGGGCTCCTGCAGCTGGAATGGCCCTTTTGGCTGGCCCAAATGAGGCAAGGTTCTGGACCTTTGTTTCTCTGCCTCAACCAGTCACTGGCTCAGGTTTCCCATTGGGGAAAGCCTGTCCTCCGAGACTGAGGGTAAGTTCCAGTAAGGGATTCAGTTGTAAAGCATCATCAGTGGTTGTTCCCTGCAGCCAGGGAGCTGGCCGATGGGCCCCACAAGTGGGACCTGGCTGGGCCCACAGGAGCCACAGAATATGCCCTGATAGTCATAAACCACACTCAGGATAAATATTTACAGCATGGATGTCTTGAGTCAGATTTGAGGGGAGACCAGCATGCAGAGGTTTACTTTGCATGTAACTTCTAACAGTGTGAGAGGAGTAAGATGGGACGAGCAGAGACATTAACTGTCCGGCAGCTGTTGCAGTGACTCAGCTACTTCATAGAGACCTCTGAAGCTGGGATAGCCCCAGATATGTCCAAATTTAGGCAAGGGTGCCAGGTCTTTGTAGCCCAGTGGAACAGATTTTGATTGTCAGTTGTCACTGGGGAGGGGAATGCAAACATGGGAGAGGCAGCTCACTTTGGCCAAGGGCAGTTCCTGGAGAGGGCTCAGTTGTGATGTCAGGAGTCAACACTACCTGAAGCTGGAGGGGGTAGATGGCCAACATAGTGACCACCCCATCCAGCACTTCTGCCTCTGACATTCACTTTCTTTGACTAATAAGTCACCTCCTAGAGGGTCTATGCTAAAACTTTGTTGATTCTTTTCCTGGGAAACTTCCAAAGAGATGTTAATGGAACAGCCCCTACTGCTTCAACTGGTCTGGGGAGACATCCAAAACCCTTAATTGCTCTTCTTTGCTATCTGTTCTGGATTCCCCAGCCATCTCAGCTGAGCTAGGTGACTTACTAGATGGGAAATTGAGGCCCTCCTCCCGGAGGGAACTGAACCCCTAGCTACCTTGTTCTTCTCAAGTCATGTGTGTCTTACTGTCAGAATTGGGGAAAGGATCACTGAGGGATATCTTGGTGGGTAAGCCACATAGCCAACCATTACTAGGTCTGTGGACCTAGTAATAGGGCCCACACTCCTTTTTGTGAGTATTCCCCATGCGATTCCATTTTCCCATGGGGCCACAGACACCTGTTATGACCGCATATCAGTGTCAGCTCAGACCCTGATCTTCACAGTGTCTTGGGTCTTTCTCTTTCCCAAGTTTACAATTACCCAAATAAATTCTGTAAGTCCTTCAGGAGACAGACTGAGGGAGTCTCATTCCATGTATGTGCTGTGGTGGTAAAGGGTTTGTCCTTCAATCTTTAATCTAACACCTCCTTCAGACAGTTTTCAAGTCTGCAAAATGTCTCCATCCACTGGGCAATTGGGGTTATGATTTGTTTAGTGGGGCAGCTGCTTTCAGCTTCCTGATCATCCATTCTTTTTTTTTTTTTTGAGAATAGGTCTTGCTATTTTTGCCTGTGGAAAGATAGGCTCACATTGCCCAGGGTACCACGGACTCAAGCAATCCCCCAGCCACAGTTTCCCAGGTAGCTGGGATTACAGGTGAGCACCATTACGCCCAGCTATAGTTTTTTGGAACTAGGTCTCACTACATGCCCCCGGTGGGACTTGAACTGCAATCCCTGGTGGCGGATGTGGCTTCCTAGGCTGCTGTTTACAGGCATGTGCCACCGTGGCCAGCTTCTGATCATCCATTCTTGACTTTTTATTTTTGGTTGTTTAAATGAAGCAGGCGACCATCTGTCATTCCCCAAGGAACACCGTGTTCTCTGAAGCATCTACCTAGATCTTGATGGGACAGGCCCTTTGACCACCACCCTGCCCTTGTGCTCATTATGATAATTGCACCCATCTTGCTTCTAACAGTTAAGTGCCACCGTCTGACCTCTTCTTATTTGGATCCTGTCATCCCCATTGCTGCTGAGGAGTCTGGTCTGTACTAGCATTTTCTGCCACAGCTCTGGCAACTGAAGAGTGGCCAGTGGTGTTCAGTGAGACACCACTGAACAGAACATCTCAGTGACACCGGTCCCTCCTCCTGCAAATCTCCACTCCTCAGTCAGTAGTAGGTGGTCCACTGCTTGATTTCCCAGCCTTGTGGTGCAGCAGCTCCTGGAATAACATTTTTTAAAAACAATGTTGTAATAATTGCAGCTTAACTTCAACAAGATATTATTTCAGGACCTACTTTTATTATATGTCATTTCTCTTAAAGAGGTAGTTTTAAGACTCCATTAAGGACTTTATGTGAGGACTTACTGTATATCCATTCTCATATGCTCACTTTTCTTTCATCTCTTTCTCCACCTCATCTTTATTTAGTTCTGACATTTCTACCTCATTTAGTGTGGGCTTGGCATCTAAGAGCGATTGACCTAGCCCCTTCTCTTGGGATGCTTGCCTGGGCAGTACAGGTTGTTTTCAAGGTAAGATTCTCCCATATGACAGACATCCTTAACTAACTCTATGATCCATCCCCCTTGAGCCACCACCCTTAGAATCCAGCCTTGTCTATAACCTTGTTGCTCCAGGGCACTTTCTGGCTGTCTCCTGGGGTGCCTTTGCATGTCTCCTGGGGTTACCTTCCATGTTTCAGCAGAACCTTTCTCGCTGGGCTATATGGTTATTTAACTCTAGCAGTCAGGAAAAGAGTTGGGTGCCTGGTAGGCACAAGGGTTCAGAAGACTGGAGTTCATACAAAACATCAGCTTGATATCTCCATTCCAAGTCTAATATGCCTTTTCCCCAGTGAGACCCCTGATTCAGGCATTACAGAGCTGTCAGGATAGGCTGCTCAGCCTTCTTTGGGGCTCCATTGACCTTTTATGTAAGCCCCGAGCCTGTGCTTCAGCATTTTTTGCCCTTCCCTTATGGGATATGTGAGTCTCTGTATGCGTCCCAGGAAGTTCTCTGATTTTCACACATCACTTAAATAAGTGATTAATCAGTCACACATAGCACACATAGCTTCTCTTCATCTTCCTCTAGCACATGGATTGTACCAACAGCCATCATCTGATTCTGAATTGCTTGTAATGACTACTTCCTTGACCCTCTCCACTGGTGCCCCTACCAGTATCCCATTGATAAAATCTAATTTTCTCTGCTTCAGCATGTCATGAACTGTGAGTGCTCTTCAGTGCCTGCTCCCAGACCTCACAGCAGCTTCCACTTCCTAGAGCCGCTAGCTACTAAGCTGGCTCCTTTGGCTGGACTTCTTGGGAAACAAAGACTTGGAGATATGCATACAGTGTGAGTGAAGGAGATGTGATGATGGAAGAAGTTTGAGTGATGCAAGGAGAGTTACGCAAGCCAAGGAATGCAGGTGGCTTCTAGAAGCTGAAGAGGCATGGAAATAGATTTCCCCCTCAGTTTCAGAAGGAACCAATCCTACCAATATCTTGATTTTAACTTCCATAAGATTCTGAATTTCTGTCTCCAGCCCTATAAGCAAACACATTTGTATTATTTCAAACCACTGAATTTGTGGTGATTTGTTAGAGCAGCAACTAACTCAAGGACTTTACCAAAGAATGAATATAATTGGCTGTCAATAGAGTTTAAAAGATTTAACCTGGTTATAAATGCTATCTATTGTTTACACTTACATATAATATATACTATGTGGCACATAATATATTATATACACATAAGCTATCAAAATTCAAATCAAAGCAATATAATTTTTATCTCATATTTGTAAAGATAAAAAAGGCACTGGTGAGGCTTAAAGAAATACATGTCATCACACTGCTTGTAGGGGTGTTTTGTAAATTGGTATCTTTTTTGGAGGCTTACCTGAGAATGTTTATCAAGTGACTTTATAGCATGTGCCTTCTTTGAGCTAGGAATTCCATTTATAAGATTTTATCCTAAGCTAATGTTTGGAGTATAATCTATAATATAGAATGAAAAAATGGAAAACATCCTTCATGTTCAAGGAGAGAGGATTGGCTGAATAAATGCTGATTTATCTATGCAATATCTTTCAATACTTTCTGTACCCAGTTTTGACTTAGAAAAATATTAATGACATTGTTAAATGAAAAATTCAGGTTGCAAAGTTGTATGTAGAATATAATCCTAACTTTATTAAAGTATGTATATAAAATGTTTTAAAGGATATGTGCCCTAATTTTAATAGTATTTATTTCTGGAAAGTTGTATTTTATTTATTTTTTTTAGATTTATTTATATATAAATTTCACATCATTGTAATCCCAGGGATTCAACCCCTCCCCACCCTCCCCACCATTCCTCCCCTTTCCCTCCTGCCTGAAGTTGTGTGCTTCAGTTCGATGCTTAGCTTGTTTTGACTTTTACTCCTGAACTTTTGTTTTTTCTATGTTCCATATATTAGTGAAACCACTTGGTTTCTGTCTTTTTCTTTTTGACTTGTTTCTGCTAATATGATTTCTTCTAAGTACATCCATGTTATCATAAAATCATCCAATTTGTCATTTTTAATTGATGAGTAATATTCCATCGTGTATATATACCACATTTTTTCAACCAGTCATCTGTTTTGGGGCATTTAGGTTGCTTCCATGTCATTGCAATTATAGATTGTACTGCAGTAAACATCGAAGCTCAGGTGTCCCTTTGTACCCACATTGAGGTCTCTTTTGGGTAGATTCCCAAGAGAGCAATTGTTGGTGGTAAGTTGTATTTTAATATATTTCTTAATCTGTATCAGAAGTCAGCAAAGTATAGCACCTGTTTTTTTTTTTTATTTCAAGCCTTCCCACTAAGAATACTTTTTATATTTTTAAAGGGTTATTAAACTATTTGAATGTATAACAGACACCACATGGTTGGCAAAGATTAAAATGTTAACTAGCTGGGGCTAGAAATTAGAAAAAGTTTGCTGACTCCTAATGCAGGTCTTCTAATTTTCTGCAGTGAATAAAACAATGCTAAAAATATAAAGGAAACAAAGAAGACCTGTGGTGGTTTACAGGTAATAAATGAGAGAATTTAAAAAGATACTTAGGGACAATTATAAATGAAAAGAGGCATTTGAGTACAGAGAGATGTATGCAGACATTCTTGACAGCTGCTAAAAGTGAATCAGATATGGGATCCTGAGCTTCCTAGAGGCCAAAGCAAGAACAAATTTATCACCCACAGTATCTAAAACACCCTGGCAGTGCAAAGGAAGTGTAATTTTGGCAGCTTTATAAAATGAATTTTTTCTGTGATTAGATCTGGAGTATTTTGCCCAGAGGGAGAATAAGCCTTCAGATACGCTGAACAACAATTCTCATGATGGAAATCCTTAATATTCAGAGGATGACTTCCCTCTTGCTGCCCAAAGCCTTGGTCTCCTTCCTTTCTGTTGCTTATTGGTTTCAGCTAAGTGTCCTCTGGGTGAGTGAGTTAGGGTTCCCATAACCTGTACATTTGTGACTTGTGATCACTATGAGTTACAGTTGTTACCATGTGGCATTTGTAAGATGACAGGTTGTCCCTATATCCCCAAGACAGGTCTTTCTCCCTTCTGCATTATTTGAACAAAGTGCTCTCTGCATCCTAAGGCCTGAAGGATATTATTCTGGCTCCTTGAAGAACCATTTTCTAGGCTCCTGCATTGAAAAAGTATTTTTTTTTTATGCATCAGTTACTAATTTGGCTTCAGAAACTCATCAGCCCTCATTTGGAAAGTTGGCAGAGAGATGCACTGGACAAGCCATTGTCTGCATAGGAGGGACTGCTATGGTACAGGTCCTTGTGATCCTGGTAAGCTAGTGGGAAGTTACTTCCTTTTACTTGTGTTAGGCAGTTCTTCCAGTGTCCATTCATTACCAAGGACACAACAACACAGTGGTTCTCCACTGAACCTGTCATGAAGGTGGCTGGGGAGCTCTGTAAATAGATAGTGATGCCCAGACTCCATTTACGAGTCAGAAGCTTCTAGAATTGTGGCCCCAGGCATATGGGTTTCTAAATATCTCCCCAGTGATTCTGATGTGCCTCTCCAGCGGAAAAATTATCAGGGTCAGACCTTGGGCTTAGAGTTTTAATCCAGACTTCCCTGTTGATTAGTTACATGAGGGTGGATAAGTGATGTGATCTCTCTGAATTTCAGATTTCCCATTGACCCAGTGGATGAAGGAATGTATGTCAAGTACCTAGCATGCTGAGCACACAGTCCATGCTAGTGACAGCTCTTGTAACTGTCACAGTCAAGGTAGTCATTGGTCATTGAGTTCGCTGATGTGGCCCTCACTCTGGATCCTGGTTCTGGTAACTGTTTTATGTTTTTGTGGTCATGTCTTTTTATTCTTTCCCCTTAAAACTAGATCATTTCTTTATATCTGAATGCCTGTCCTGGGGCCTCTGTACTTTGAGAGGTTTTAGATTCAAGAGCATCCAGTGATTTGCAAGGGGCTGGGCAGATAATATCAATGAAGAGAGTGGGGTAAGGAAAATTGACACAGGTACCCTGAGTATATTCCACCTGTCAGAATGATTTTTATTCCATTAAGAAATATGTTATTTCTCTCCATTTTTTTTGGGTGGTGGTGGGGGGGGGAACATAGAGTCTTCTTGGTTTATGTTTTGTTATCCCAGTTCTAATAGAAAAGGTACAGAGAAATATTTCTTCGCCATAGAAAAACAACATTGCAAGTGCAATGATAAATGCCAGCTGACATTTACTCTTGGGTAAAGATAGGGAACTACAAGATCATGGCTTACAGGAGAGCCTAGACCACCAGAGGGGTCGTGGCTAGTCAGCTGTGTGATTATTACCACATGGGAATGTGGCCCAATTTGGTGCTATCTACTGATTACTCAAGAGAAGCCAGAAGTTTAGCTTTTTTGTAATGTTGGCTTAGTTTTTAAAAATAGGACTGCGTGTGGGCCAAAGAAAGCATATTTTAAGGTTGACTATGGCCCAAGATCCACCAGTTTGTCACCTCTGATCCAGAATTGAAGACCTGCCGTCCCCTGGCCAGTACCCCACTTATCTGTTAGCAGGTCTCCATCCTGTTGATGAGGTCTTGTCTGGCTTGCCCTCTATTTCATGTTTCCATAATCATTTCACAGTGCCCTGCCCTCCTGCCAGGATACTTGCATTCCCAAGTGCATTCAGGAAATGTGTCTCTCCTCTCATAGGTTTCCTTAAGACTGGATGAAATGAGTTAAGGCAACTGGTAATTGGCTCGCTGTTCTTTGGCAATGCAACAGCAGTCCTTGCCAATAATTTCTCTCAACATTTTTTTCAGGCAAAGCAACATACGGGGTAATTATTTTTAGATCAGAAATAATTTGGGTGTTATAATGTCAATGTACGTAAACCTGGTAAGATTATAGGAAGGTTTAAAATGAGTTTTGAAACTAGTGACATATAAATTAAATGTTGAAGTACTTGCCCACTTATTACTCAAAATATCAGCTTGACTGTTTTTTTCTATTCATCTTAATAAGCAGCCATTCAGGCTGGGCTTAGCCAGTGATGGGGCCTGTCATGTGTCATCACCCCATACCTTTTAAACCTCTGCTTCCTCATCCTGGTGTATGGCCTCACCCACCACCCACCACATGTTTCTTCAACCAGAGGCCTTCCACCACATCCATCTTGAATCTCCTAAATCAATGGACTTCTCTCCCCTCTGTCACTACCCTGAACCAGGCCACTATCATCAGCTCTTTGATAATTGCTTTGGCCTTTTAATTGTCCCCTGCATGCACTTTGACCTTTTGTCTCCACCGTACCTCACCCCCCCCAACCAGGTCATTGTCTACACTGCAACTGGATAAGATTTTCAGAACTGAAAGCTTATTTACCACCCCATTGCTCCAGATCTCCCAGTGGTGCACATTGCCCTTTGGATAAAAGCTGAAATCCTGAACATTTCTTTTAAGGCCCTTCCTAAAAAGGACTATCCCACCTCCGTTACCACTGTCATCTCTTCTTCTGGTCCCTTCTCTCTGCACTGCAGCCTCTGCCCTTGCTTCACATCTTCACATATACTGCAGCATTCTGGGGGACAGTGTCTCTTACCCCAAGGCTTCTGGCCTGATGAATCCTGATAATCCTCCAGAGCTCAGCTCTAACCCAACTTCCTCAAGGAGCCTCCCTCCACCCTTCAGGTCAGGTTCTCCTCTTTTTGTTGTATGTTCTCTGAGTCCTTTCCTTTTCCATACCATTGCCTGCCCATGGTTGTCTATCCCAGTGACTAACTCTTTGACTAACACCTGTTTTCACCCTTGCAAGGAGGGCCCCACAGTAGCACAATCTTGAGTTGCCACATCTGGCCCATCAAAAGCACCCAATAAATGTTTGTTGATTGAATGAATGCTGGTGCAGAGAACATACATTCTTCCTCCCAGTCATAAAATAAGACTCTCAAAGGAACTCAGGTGTAAGACTGATATTTAAGAGACTGCTATACTGAGAGTAAAGGGGGCACCAGCTGCAGTGGGATCTAGAGGAAGAGCCCCTGACATTGCTCTGCTGTGTCCATGGTGCCTGACGAAGAGAAGCCACATTGCTGTGATACTCATGAGTGTCCCGCCTCTACCTGAGCATCTTACCCTGCTCCAGAACTTTCTTTCCTCGGCACCTCTGGCTTTGTCTGCACACTGTGTGTGGGCATGTGGGGGGGGGGGTTACAGCTATCAGGTGGAAAGGTCCCTGAATTTAAGAGTCTGAAAACGAGCATGTAAATCCCAGGAAAGTCACTATGAACTTTGGTGACCTTGGACAAGTTTCCTAATCTCTGTGAACCTCGGTTTGCTTGTGGGTAAAGGGAGAAAATGGAGGCTTAAGCAGTATCTGGCTACTTCGTGCCTTCAGTAGGTGGAGGAACTCAGTCTGTCCTCCATGAGCTAAAGGACAGTGCCATATGCAAATGACCTCTGATTAGGAAAAAATATTGAACTGTTATTAACAGTTTAACAATATTAACTGTTATGACGAACAATATTAACAGTTAATTAACAATATTAACTTATAATGCTGAAGACAAGCATTTTTGATGACCTCAGTCTAGCCACTGAGGCAAGAGGATTTGAGGTGTGTGTGTGTGTATCTGGAAACCTCTAGGGAGTCCCTATAGACATTGAGGGGAAGAGGGGGAGAGGCTGTGCTAACAGCTACCAGGGACACAAGAAAGAGGAGTCTCAAATCTTCTTTTTTTAAAACTGGAACAGGAGAAGGGGAGAGAATTTGAAGACACCTAATTCTACCTAAGAAACTTAGAGGTTGCATTTCTTTAAGTCTTGCTCCAATTTAGTTGATTGTTCCAGCTAATGCTTACTTCACAAACTATTTATATGTCAGGTTTATACCAAAGTCAGTTTTCTTTCAGTCATTGATTTTTTTTTAAAGCAAGACTCCCATATTGTAGGGAAGAAGGCTCACTGATTACAGAGAGAACCCTCTCATCTCAGCAGTAGTAGTTAGAGTTCCCTTTAAATCACAGATGTTCTGATTACCCCAGCCCGGTGAGGTTAGTACCTGCGGAGGTGGGGCCCTGGTGATTTAGATGTGCAGGTTATTCGAGAACCCTGGCACTTGGGAACCAGGATTGGAGCCCGGCTAGCCCAACCTCAGAGTCACCTGCTGGCCACCTAGTAACAGCTCTGCTAACCTGCAGTGCCGGGAAATGGCTAAGGACCTGGAAAGGTAGACCTGAAAAATGAGTGAGAATTACTCCCACCTGGGAAATGGGGTGAGAGAGCAGGAGGGAGGGCTTTAGCCTAATTGAGGAATATTTATAGGAAGTGGGTTCTAGGCTCACTTTAAAGGAGAGCAGGGAAGAGGTGGGTGTATGGAAAGCAAAGCTTTCCTTTGCAACATAGGAAGGAGGCTGCTTGGGGAGGTGAAGAGAGGACAGTTCTGTAACGACAGTCCCAGGCTGAAGTCTGGATTCTTTTGCTTGGTGGCACCATGAGCCATGAAACTCTCAGGAATTCATGGCCTGTTGTGTGGGGAGGTCATTTTCTTTTTTTAAAAAATAATTTATTTATATATAAATTTCACATCTAGGTTGTTTCCATGACCTTGCAATTATAAATTGTGCTGCAGTAAACATCCAGGCACAGGTGTCCTTTTGTACCCACATTGAGGTCTCTTTTGGGTAGATTCCCAAAAGAGCAATTGCTGAGTCAAATGGTAGTTCCATTTTCATTACCTTGAGGGTCCTCCACACCCCTTTCCATAGTAGTTGAACTAGTTTACATTCCCACCAGCAGTGTAATTGCAAGGTCATGGAAACAACCTAAATGCCCCAAAACGGATGACTGGATGAAAAAAATGTGGTATATATACACGATGGAATATTACTCATCAATTAAAAATGACAAATTTGACAATTTCATAACAACATGGGTGTATTTAGAAGAAACCATATTAGCAGAAACAAACCATAAAGAAAAAGGCAGAAACCAAATGGTTTCACTAATGTATGGGATACAGTGAAAAAAATAAACAAAAGCCTTGAGGAAAGTCAAAACAAGCTAAGCACCAAAATGAAATGCACAACTATGAGCAGGAGGGAAAGGGGGAGAGGCAAATCCTTGAGAATACAATGTTGTGAAATTTATATATAAATAAATAAATAATTAAAAATTAAAAATTAAAAAATAAAATAAAATAAAAATAAATTTCACATCTTTGTGATCTCCGCGGTTCACCCCCCCCACCTTCCCTGACCATTCCCACCCTGTCCCGCCCCCCCCACTTGTGTACTTTAATTTGGTTGTTAGCTTGTTTTAATTTTTTTTTACCTTCCCCGTGTCTCATATAATAATGAAACCATTTGGTTTCTGTCTTTTTCTTTTTGATTTGTTTCTGCTAATGATTTCTTCTAAGTCCATCCATATTATCATAAAATCATCCAATTTGTCATTTTTAATTGATGAATAATATTCCATTGTGTATAGATACCACATCTTTTTCATCTATTCATCTGTTTTGGGACATTTGGGTTGTTTCCATGTCCTTGCAATTATAAATACTGCTGCTGCAATAAACATCCGAGCACAGGTGTCCCTTTGTACAAGCATTGAGGTCTTCTTTGGGTAGATTCCCAAGAGAGCGATTGCTGGGTCAAATGGTAATTCCATTTTCATTAATTTGAGGGTCCTCCATACAGCTTTCCATAGAGGTTGGACCAGTTTACATTCCCACAAGCAGTGTAAGAGTGTTCCCTTCTCTTCACGTCCCCACCAGCACTTGTTGTTGCCCATTTTTTGGATGTGGGCCATTCTTACTGGTGTAAGGTGATATTTCATTGTGGTTTTGATTTGCATTTCCCTGATTGCTAGTGACATTAAACATTTTTTAATGTGCCTGTTGGCCATTTGTATTTCCTCTTTAGAGAAGGGTCTTTTTAATTCTTCTTCCCATTTTTTAACTGGGGTTTTTACTTTGTTTTGTTAAGTAGTGTGAGTTTTTGAAGTTGTTCCACCACCATGAGATTTCTTATTCCTTTAACACCTTAAGTGGATGAGTGATAGGAGGGAAGTTTACATTGGAGGTGAGAGTGAGGAGGTGAGATGGGAGGGAAGATCCATGGTTTTCCATATTCCTTAAATTTTTGCCCACAAATTAACTGGAATTGAGCACACTAGCTCGAGAAGTCATTATTAAACAGCATTGGTGTGTTGGGAGCTCTCAACCTTTGAGAAAAGAGACAATACATGCATTATAATAACTCTTACTCTAATGATGATGAAACAGCTGATCTTTTGTTATCATGAAAACTTAGAACATCTAATAGACAGAAGACTATAGGGAACCCCACAAATCCGGGAGCTTACCACCTCACTCTAGCGATGGTCACCCTGTGGCCAATTTTGTTTTATGATCATCCCCATTTACTTCTCATCCCTTATTATTTTGAAGCTAATATCACATATTAAACCCTTTCACTTACAAATATTTTCATTTATATTACTGAAAGATAAGGACTTGAAAAAACAACATTAATTCTTTACCATCATAAAGTATCTAGTCAGGATTCAAACTTCCAATTGTCCTATAACTGTCATCCCATTATTCATTTATTTTGAATCAGGCCCACACTTTTGATTGGTTGATGTGTCTCTTAGTAGCTTTTTAAAATTTTGTGGTAACACGCTCAACATTAAACTTACTATTTTAGTAATTTTTTAAGCGCACAATTCAGAGGCATTAAGCAGTTTATACTGTTGTGCTGCCAATACCATCCATCTCTAAGTTTCTTTCATCATCTCATATTGAAACTCATCTCCCTCTCCTCCCTCTCCCTGGAGCCCATTGTTCTACTTTTGGTCTCTATGAATTTGACTATTCTAGGTACCACTGGTAAGTGAGGTTATATAGTACATGGTGTGTGTATGTGTATGTGTGTGTGTGTGTGTGTGTGTAACTAACTGTTTTACTTGGCCTAACATCCCTGAGGTTTATCCATGTATCCATGTTTTAACATGCAGCAGAATTTTATTCTTTTCAAGGCTGAATAGTATTCCATCACATCTGTATGTGTCATTTTATTTGTTCTCTTTTCCATGGACAGGCACTTGGGTCACCTAGCTTTTTTGGCAGTTGCAAATAATGTGGCTGCAAACACAGGCATGCAAGTATCTCTTAAACCTCTTGATCTATAGGTTTCCCTTTCATCCCCCCTCTTCCTTTCTCTCCCTTTTTTCTCCTTGTCATTTGTTTGTTGATGAAACTGGGTCATTTGTCCTGTAGTCTTTCCCACTATCTGGGATTTTGCTGATGACCTCATTAACTTGCAGACCAGCAAAGGTATTTTAAAATTTGTTAATTATATTGCACTTATTCTGTGCCACACACAACTAAGTTAACTGAGTTAACCCTATTGAGGTTAGTAGTTTTATCATTCTCCTTTTAAAGATGGGGAAACAGCTTTAGAAGAGGCTAAATCCGATTCAAATGTTCCAACATCATTCATTAAAAAGATGATAATTTTTCCACTAAAAAAAAAAAAAAAAAAAAGAAGAGGCTAAATGACTGGCCCTCGGTCACCCACTTAACAAGTGGCAGTTAATCTGGTTGCATTATGCTACACTGCTAATCAAGCTAGGGGCTAATCAATTTTTTAAAAAGTAATTATTTTGATTCTAAACATGTGAAAAAAACTATAAAAAGTACAGGTAGAAATTCGGGTCACTAGAGGGAATGTTACAAGATCACAGCTGCTTATCTTCCAAATAAGCAAGATGCACTCTGACTGTCAGGGAAAAGTAATGGAGAAAGAAACTTCCTCCTAGCGCTTGCAGGCATGGATGTAAATTCAGACATGTGAATCACCTCTGTGTATTTTGTTAACGTAGCTGTAAATGTTGGAAGAAATATCCAATATAGATGGTGGTGGTGTTTAGCGGGAATAAAGCAAGGTAAATGGCAGCCTCTGTCTTCCTGAGAGCCCCCAGACGCCCCCTTTCTGAGAGCTTCATATGTTTCTGTGCCTGTAGTGTTTATGCTTATTTGTGAAATAACAGCACTATTTTGGAAAATAGAGGAAAAAATCATGAAGCCCATCACTCCATCCTGTTTTCTTTTTCTCGGCCGATTTTACTTGTAGGCATAACTATACACATATATTTTAGTTGTGGCAGGGCTTTAAAACAGAGAGCTATACTTCTAAAGGACTGCCAGCTGAGTCTCTCTGGATTGAGAGGAAAGCATTTTCCTTTCACTGCTGCTGTTTTAAACCACCCCTCCTTCCTGCCCCAGCTCTAGTTTGTTTGGAGTAGAAGGAAAATCAAGGTATTGTTGGGGGTCCTTCAGTAGCTGTGGGGAGTGGGAGAAAGCCTGTGAATCAAATTGGAGTGACTGGGATATGGTACAGAAGCCACTGTTCAGGGTCTTAGAGCCCGCTTGCCCTGCCCGCCTGCAAATTCTAGCGGAACCCAGAAAAGGTCACTACCACACTGGGGTCTGATGAAGCAGTCTGACAACTCTTTCGGGTCTGATGGGATCAAACTGGGTGATTGCTAGGCCTTTCTGGTGATGGTCCAGGATGCTAGAGTGCCAGTAAAATCACTATTTTTTAGCAAAGAAGAAAGCTGCATTTGTCTCTGAGCTATGAAGGAGGATTTAAGGTTATGCTTCTGGAAAAAAAAAAGAACACATCTTTTGTAGGAGAAAAATTGGTCAAATTGAGTCCTTCTGACTGGAGAGTTAAATCAGTAGATTTAAATCAAATCCACCCCGTCTTGCCCTGTCATCATGGAGAGATGAATCAGGAGAAATCTACCTTTGAAACTGACCTGAATTCGGAGGCATCCATCACTTATTAATGGACCTTTAGGATGTGGACTTTCCTGCAGGCTCCGTGTTTTCTGTTGATGCCTGTGCATAAGGGGAAATGGTAGCCAGCATGACCCATTTAAAAAGTGTCATATTTAGGAAAGTGGAAAAATCACTCAGATACCTAGAAATGGGGGCTGATTAAAATTATGACCAGATATCTGTGGGACCATACAAAAAGTGGAATATCAACCCTGCAAGGTATGCAAAGATAGTCTAGTTGCAGTTGGATGCTGGGTTAGCTACAGCTGAATACTGAAAACTCAGACCCCAGGCCTTCCTCTTAAGAGGCTCATTCAGTGGGCCTGGGTGGGTTCTGGGAAGCGGGTATGTAAAAGCTCTGCTATTGATCATGCTGCTTGCTCAGCTGGGTTTGCTTACCACAGAAGTTACGTATAGAAGGGGACTACTGACCTAGAGTTGTATTCTCGAATACCATGTCATTCCCCCTTCATGTGGCCTGTGGGAAGGTGATGCCAAAACATGGAAATGACATTGTAAAATGCTCTTACCTGGTAGAAGGATATCCTGCATGGTTTTACATAGGTAAACAAGCACAGAGTGGTGAAGGGACCTAGGGGAAGATTCTTCTCTTTGGCCAACATGACTGTTGGCTATTCTCTTTCCTGTTTTTTGGACTTGCTCGGAGAAAAGAACAAACATTTAAAAAAATAATTACCATTTCAATTGACCACGTAAGAATGATACTCATTCTTACATAAGAGAAGTTGTAGTTGAATAACTGGACTCTCCTTCTGGGCCACTTGCCCCCCCATCCCCTGGCCAGCCCCAGGGTAATAAGGTCAAATATTTTAACATCATTTGGGTAAGAACTTTTACATTTATTTAACTTGTGAACAAAAGATGGGATTGGAGACCTTATTACCCTCTTGTATTTCTTCTCAATGTAATTAACCTAATTCTCTCTCCTGTTGGTGGAGTGAAGGAGGGAAAGTAGGTGGCCTATTCATAAAACTGGCACATCCAGCACCCTGGGTAGGGAGAGGGGCAGGACACAACTTTTATTCTGCTCTGGCTGGGTAACAGGCACAGAGCCAGGTGTGGATTCAGTGCAGGCTCCCAGGACAGTTATTCACAGATGAGGAAGCTGAGAGTCAGAGGGTGTAGGTACTTGCCAGAATCCCAGGGCTAGAGTGGGTACAGCTGAGATCAACCTTGGGGTCATCTGCTTCTAGAGTCTACAACTGCCACTCTACCAGCATGTTTCCTGGACTGGGCTTTCTCTGGAGAAAAATAGAGTAGAGCGAAAGAGTTGGAGAAAGAATCTAGCAGGCCTGAGCTATTATATATATATATATATTTATAATTTAAACAATAGACTTATTATATCTATTATATATTTTGATATATTGTATAAATAATATATACTATAATATAGTATATATTATTATATTGTGTATGTTATAATATATACTGAATTCAGAAATTTTATATACATTATATATAACATATGTAATATATATAAAATTTTATATATTATCTATAACATATATATATACTATATATAAAATAAATATCTATTATATATAATATAGATCTCAGCCCATTGAATCCGGTTGCCCATAGTCAGAACCTGCTCAGTAGAGCATGGAAGATTATTTCTCTTCCTTCTCATATCTCATTTCCTTACTGATGCTTTTTGAGGTCACCTCCCAAATCAACATCTTCATCTCAGAGTTGGCCTCAGGGAGGAACCAGCTGAGACAACAGGGAAGGATAAGTGCTATTTGGATGCACCAAGGTGCTGGGGGCCGGGGGAGGAGGAAGTCATGTGAGGACCGACCCTGAGATGGAGCGGACACACAGAACTCACAGCAGAAGCAGCACATGCAGTTTGGCCTGGACAGCGCAACTCAGGTCTCCTTGACTGGGCTCTGGGAAATGCATGTTCCACTATGGGCTGCAGCACTACACACTGACACAGCTGTCTGAAATAGTATTCTCGCAAAACTGCTTCAGTGCAAGGCATTCTTGTATTCGCAGTCTGTGTAGCTCAAATTCCTGGTCAGGAGCCACTGATTGAATCTGATTAATCAATTCCCCACTAATAGGGAGGACCTGTATTTCATAACCTCTGGGTTAGCTCATCGACTGTAGTGTGGTGGATGGAAACTAGACTTCCGCTGGCCATCATAATGTTGTGTAAGCATGTACAGATGTTGGATGATAGTACTCTCCACCTGAATCCTGGGTCATGTTTTAGACCAATGTTACCGTAATAAAAATCAAAAAGGGAAAGTAAAAGCAGAAGCACTCGGTGGGCTGGAAGAGTGCTGGGATCAGAGTGGTGGGGGATGAGGGAGAAAGTTAGGTTAGACCAAACCTCAGAGGAACTTGATTGTCAGGCTGAAATAGCTTCACTTGATTCTGGAGAGCTGGTGCAGGCTTTTCAAAAGGGGCGTGTCAGTACCTAGCTGAGCTTCAGCGAGATGGTTGACAGGAGGCCATGGGAACCCGCTGCTGTGGCCCAGCTAGGAAGCTGGGGGTCGCAGGAGAGCTGGGCAGAGGGCTGGGGCAGTGGGAGCCATGTGGAAGTGGTGGACCTTCTGCCTGTTTGGACTTGAAGCCTGAGGAAGGAAGAAAGGAACACTGGAGGTTCCAGGGCAGCTCCTTGGGAGCAGGGTGGGGATATCTTCCTTAGTTCCTGATGAACTATTTATCAGGGTATGAAACTTTCATTAATATTATTCTGGCCTGAGAGTCTGGAACTGTCATAAGGAACTTGTTGAGTGGTCGAGCAGCTTAAGTGTCCATAATGTGCCCAGGAAGCAGAGCTTCTCCCAGGGCTGCCATAAGTGGGCAGGGGCTGTGCCAGAGGAGCCTTCTCCTTGATGGATTTCATTCTTAGCACTCCTTTCAGTGCCCCTTCCACTCCCCCTGGGTGAGGCATTGGGGTGTGCCCAGCCCTTTGACCTATTTATCACAAGATTAGCTTTGAGCCAGGCAAGAGGGCCTGCAGGGCATGAGGGTACGCACCTCCAGGCACAGAGCTGTAGCCTGGCCAGGGCCCCCCTGGATGCTAAGGGTGCCCTCCCTCTGTGGAGCTCACCATCTTGTTGGGAGAGAAGCAGATACAGAAACACACCAAGACATAAATAAAAGTAATTCCAACTGAAATGAAGTTGATTAAAGTACATGCCGTTGTTGAATTTCAGCCGTAAAGAGGAAGGAAAGAATGAACCAAAGACGTGTCAAGTGTCTGCTAGTTGCCTAATTTACAGTAGGTAATTCGAATCTTACAA
This sequence comes from Uropsilus gracilis, assembly GCA_004024945.1. Taxonomy (NCBI): domain Eukaryota; kingdom Metazoa; phylum Chordata; class Mammalia; order Eulipotyphla; family Talpidae; genus Uropsilus; species Uropsilus gracilis. Next base: position 162,218 of record PVHY01000100.1, on the reverse strand, counting down.
TAACTCGATTTTTTTATGGGCCCATGGATCCTCTATGCTAACCCCCAACTCCCATCAAAATTACTTTTGTGTATGTGTGTGTGGTTGAGTGTGTGGTATGAGGTCTGTGTGATGTATGTGTATGTGGTATATGTGGTGCAAAGGGGTGTGTGTGTGTGAGTGTGTGTGTGAGAGAGAGAGAGAGAGGAGAGAGAGAACGCAAGAGAGAACACAGGTCCTTGGGTAGACCGACTCAGTCAGATTTTGTTGTGTCTGTGTGGAGGTGGAGGTCAAATAAGACAAGCCCAGGAACCTGCTTTTTAATAAGGTCTCCAAGCAATTTTTATGTGTACTCAGGTATGAGAATCAGCAGGGGTGGAGGTTGGGGGGAGACAATCTTCTTCCCCACATTTTACACATGATGAAAATGGAGGTTCCAAATGTTTCAGGCATTCAGTCAGGTTCAGTTTTTTGATATATTACTCCAAACCCATATTTCAGAATTATGTATCTCCTAGTTGTTTCATCAAGGGCCTTGCTCTGTCTGAACCTCATAGTGCAGTTCCTCCCACCTTGTAGAGTCAGTGTATCACCCACTCTATTCAGATGGAACCTCTTCCAGGAAGTCTTTCAGGATGCCTTCCTGCCTTTTCTCCAGAAGATTAGAATTTTCCCTGCTCTGGGTACCTAGCGCATAGCTTGCACAAAGCCGAATATGATCCTTGTCTGTTTAGGGCACTTCCTTCTACCCAGAACACTTCTCACTCCCTCTATGCCCAATACTGCAACATGTTAGGGCAGCCCTTTCTGTGGTCCCTTAGCATCACTCAAGGAGTGATTGATTATGACTGGCAGGAAGGGGGCCCTTCACAGAGGGAGTTTCACAGAGGGAGTGGGGTCTGAGGTAAGCCTTGCAGCTCAAGAAAAAAACAAAGGCAACCTGCCCCTTTCTGCAGAGGGCAGATTTCCTCAGTGTCTGGTAACAGGTATGTGTAGGCTGCACTTAGTCTCCCTGCCTACAAAAGTTTGTGATTTGATCCCTAGGGTAGGGTGAGTTTGGGCATGAAATTCAGATTAACTTGCATTATCTGAGCATCCACTGGGTTGTGGGGGTACAACAGATCTAAAGATGAATAAGGACCTGACTGCTCTTAGCAAGGGCACTTTGAAGCTGTTTTGAGGACGTTATCAAATTGCCAAGTGTTGACTGCATTTTCAAAGATTTAGGACTTTATGTTATTTAAGTTAGATGGAGCTCTTCAATGTCGACATTAGTGGAATATAGTCAAGCATCCTTTTGAAATGCAAATAAGGTGATGGGGAGGAAAGAGGTAAGATCTGAGCGTCAGTTCCAGGAGGAGAGGCCTGTGCTGGCAGCCTCTGTGGAGACTTTTTCTGGCTTGGAGAGGGCATTGCATGGCAGGAAGCATCTGGCTTTCTCCAGTCTGGCAGGGCTGCTCGTGGAAACTGCACCTCCAGGTTGAGGTGTGGTGGTTTGCAATGGGGCCTCAGACAGCTCTTGGGTGAGAAGGGGCAAGTGTGAGGCTCTCTCTAAAGCAGTGTGGGCCACCAAGATTTTCTCAAACCATCACAAATGGGTCTTGTATTTGAATCATTCTCTATGTATGATTGAGAAGAATGGTTCAGAATTATGCCATCTGAGGCTGAAATGTATGCCAGGTTAATTGAGTTGTATTTGGAGGAAAAGTGTGTCACTGTGAGGTGTGCCATTTCTTCTCTCCAGGGTTGGGAGTTGGGGGTGGGGCAGTCCTGGGCCCCTAGAGTTCATTCCAGGCCATTGGCATCCATCTCCTGGCAGCTGGCGTCTTCATGGGTGTGATGGTGTAGGTTACCTAGGTGTCCAAGGTGATGACAGATGTCGGCACAGACAGTAGACAGTTTGGATGAACTGTCCCATGAAATACGGCTTTTTTTCTGTCAAGATTGTTGAACGTCTAGGGGTGAGGGCCCCTTCTGGGGGAACACTGTCCTGAGACATCCTAGACACCGGGCTCCCATAGTCTCCATGGCTGCATGAGGCTAAGCCACTCACCTGTTTTAAGTGCCCATGGACTATCAAAGAATCTTCTGGAAAAAGGAACGGAAGAACAGGGGAAGGGGGATAGAGGACCAGAACTGATGGGAACCAAGGCTCAGGGTTCTGGTTCCCCTTCCTACAGGTCTCTGTTCCTGGGCAAGTTACTTCCCTCTCTCTCCTCCTTAGCTCTGACCTGGTAATTCTGAGGAACTCAATTACCTCCAAGTATATGCACAGGTTTGGCATGATAGGGAGAGGCAGTGAACATTTTTCATTAGTCTTGAACACCCTCTGGTAACTCTGCAGTGTTACTAAACATTTTGTTCTGAGTCTTTCTTTCCGGACCCTTTGATCTCTGTTCCCATTCGCTACTCTCACCATTCTGTCCGCTTATTTGTGGCTCCCCTACTTCCTCTCCTCCACCGGTAAAGAATTTGGGAGACAAACCTGAGTTGTTTTTTTAATTTTTTAAAATTTTATTATTTTTTTCTAAATTCTTTTAATTTCTTACATAGGTATAAATGTTTACTGGGATGCCTTTCCTCCTCAACCCACCACCCCCTTATGTTCACTCAGTCTCCACTCTCATTGTTCTTTTTGGTTTATGTTGGGTTCATTGGTCCTTTGGTCTCTTTTTCTGTGGCTGTGTCCATTGTTGGATGAGGGACATTGTGCTTGATGGTTTATGGTCTGAGCTTTTTATTGGGCAGCCAGTCCATGTTCATTTGGGGTCTATCGATGTCTTCTAGTTGTGGCTCCAATACGATCTCCTTGCCATTCCGCACTCTGCACCCCCTTTCTCTGACCTCTGGCTTTGGGGTCCTTTCCCCCAGCCATTGTCAGTGAGGAGGTTTCTTGGTGAGGGTAGGCATCCACTGATGGGCCTTGCAGGTCATTTCCTCTCCATCCGACAAACCTGAGTTTTAATCCAGATGCCACTTCTTCCATCTGTGTCACGCTGGCAGGTAATTTAGCTTTTCTAAGACTCCGTTTACTCATGTCAAAAAGGGAAAAAAAAGTCCTATCTACCCTCTGGCTATTGACGTATTAAGTCTGGAGACATTGTAGTATGCTCTCCAGCGTGGCGTGGCATCTGGCACACAGTAAGCCTACTCGGGGTCTTTTGTGGTCATAACAGATTACCACAAGTTTAGGGTTTAAGACAACACAGACTATTACCTCACAATTCTGGGGGTTAGAAGTCCACTGTGGGTTTCCGTGGAATAAAATCAAGGTGTCAGCAGGCCCCAGTGCCCGCCAGAGGCTCTGGGGGAGAATCTTGCCTGTTCCAGTTTCTGGAGACTGCCCACATCTCTGGCCTGTGTTCGTCTTTGATCTTCAAAGGCAGTAACGGCCTCTCCCACCTTCACTTCCCATTAGGGACTTCTGTGTGATTACATTGGATCTTCCTAGGTAGCCCAGGATAATCTCCTTATTTTAAGGTCAGCTGATTAACAACCTCCATCTTATCTGTAACCTAATTCTCCTGTGCCAGGTAACCTAACACATTCACAGGTTCTGGAGATCAGGATGTGGGCATCCTCGGGGGCCATTATTTCCGCCCACCACAGTCAGCATTCAATAAATAATAATGTTTATTAACCTCATTACTCTCTCCTTTCCCTGAGGATGTAGGAGTGAGGGAACACAAGAGAAGGGGAGGGGTGGCTGTCAGAGCAGCCCAAGGTGCTTTTCTTTTTCCACTAGCAAGCTCCACATCAGTAGTCGGCATTCTATGGATTTCCCTCCCTCCCCAGCTGCCTGCAGCAGGGCTGGTTGAGCGTGCAGAAGCCAGCAGCTGGCTGTGTTTGGCATGGGCAGACATCCAGTTCAGTGTCAGAGGAAGTTTTGAATGGTCACAGTTCTTTGAAGTTGGGCTGGTTCACCTTGCAGGGAAGGGGTTGCCTGGGCTTTGGGGTGTGTAAGCAGAAGCCAAGTGAGCTAGACCCATATGTCCAGACACCACTCACCGTAAGAATCCTGGGATCCCAGCCCAGGTCACTGAGCCAGGGTCCCCAGCAAAGGACCTGTATTTGAAGGGGATGTTTTAGCATCAGATGTCAGGCCAGCCCAGAGAACCTTCCACACTGAGATTCTTTGCCCCTGAAATACTTTCTTGAAAGAATTGCCTCTTGAAATTCTTTTGTGCTCCTGAAGTTCTTTTTTGCTTTCCAAAGCCAGAATGAAATGACTATTTAAATGCCTGCCGCTCCTTCGTGAGGGAATGGGTTCTCTCCAATTTTCTGAGAGGTCCTGGGATGGGGTGGCGAGCAGCAAAAAGGTCTGGGACAGAGCCAGGCAGCCCCACAAGTCATTGTTCTGCCCACGGAGGTAATTTCTGATAAATTCTTGGCCTTTCATTTTCGCCAGGTACCTTGATGGAGAATTGAAATTGGTTTCCTTTCCCCAGTGCATCTTTTCATATGAACTTAAATTGCCAGTATTTCTGGCATAACCTAATAGGTTGTCCTGCCATCCACACCATTTTTCATAATGAAGAAAGGTGGGAAGGGCAGAGTTGTTTCCCAGGTGAGGCTGGCCACCTCCAGGTCTGGATCACTGTCGGAATATGTAAATGATGCAGAGTCCCAGGCTTCACTCTGACACATGGAATCAGAATGGGGGCGCATGGTGGGGTGTACAAGGGAGCTGAGCTGTCAGGACAGTGTGATAAGGCTGGGCTCTGCACATTAAGCACTTTGCACAGGTGATTTCTAACATGCACTAAAATTGGAGAACCACCATAAACCTTGACATAGGAAAAAAAAAAAAAACCACCTGCTGGAGACAAGAAATCTTTGCACCACCTAAGAAGACCATTTTTTACTCCGTCTTTCTTTCTCATCTCTTCCTCTTGCAAATATGCCACATAGACTTTCCACTGTAGCCATACTAGACTTGTCTTTATTTCTGGAAAAAGTCCTGAGTTCACAATGCCTAGCCTTTGCTTAGGCAGTTCCTTCTGCAAGGTCTGTCTTTTTTATTCTGATGGTCACATCTGATTTAAAGACCCAACTGATAGATGCCCTGATTGTACCTGGGGAGGCAGTTACATAGCTTGCCTCTGTGTGCTCCTTGCCCTTGGTTTAAGCTAGAATCTGACAGTTAATTGAGTTATGTTGAGCATTCTAGGTAGCATTTCTGACTCTGGTTGCCATGCTGTCATTCTAAGAGTGACTTAAAGGCAGTGACAATCATTCTTTCCCTCTGCAGCCTCTTTGCCCTCATCTCCATCTCCTGATCCTCCCAGCTCCAGACATTGGCTTGTAAGGGTCCCTCTGCTGATGTACATGGCATCAAGGGACTCTCTTCAAGTTCTCACCTCCTCAACTTGGGCCTGGAGTATCTGCCCAGCTCAGTGAGTGTCCCAAGATGCCCTGTGGTTGCTAGAAACTCTGGGTATGCGAGTTCTGTGAATCCCAGATGAAAATAGAGACAGAGCAATATGCTAATCAGGGAAAGATTGTCGTTATAGAGTACAGCTGATAAGATAATTTGCATATTCTGGTTCATTGTTGTATTTCGAGTAAGTTACTTTATTCCTTAAAAGAACTGGGGCTGAGTAGCCTGCAGGAAGGAGATTTAGCAAGAGATGTGCTGCCAGGGGCAGACTGGGTCGCGTAAAACAAAGCTAGACTGGAAACTGAGGGTTCAGAGGGAGGCAGATACTGTACATAGGATGGAAAAGGAATGTGATTGTCTTTCAACTGCCAGAAATGAAGAGACATCCTCTCAAGGAAGTAGTCAGTGCCCCATTTCTGGAGGTGTGCAAGCAAAAGCTGAGTTCTTGCCCAGAGGTTTGGTGGAAGGTGAGAGGTGGGACTTTCATGTCTTCCCATTCCAAGAGACACCGAGTCTCTTTGGGTTTTTCTTCCTCCAACTCTGATGTCTACACTTTTGATGGGCAGAGAATCACTGTTTTGTTCTTACTAATTTGCTGTTTTATTTCTATGAATTATAGATCCTTAGTCTTTGTTCCCCAAGGCTGCCAGAATAAATGACCACATTTGGGTAACTTCCAACAACAGCAATTTACTATCTCATGGTTCTGGAGGCCAGAAGTCTGAAATTAAGTTGTCAAGGGCCATGCTCCCTCTGAATCCTCTACTGGAGGATTCTTCCTTGCCTCTTCCAGCTTCAGAGACTCCCAGTGTCTTTTGACTTGTGGCGTCATCCCACCTGTACCTCTGTCTTCACATAACCTCTTCCCTGTGTTCTCTCTTCTTCCAAGGACACTTGAGCCACTGGATTTAAGGCCCACTCAAAATCCAGGGTGGTTTTATCTCCCGATCCTCAATTAATTACATTGGCAAAGACCCTATTTCCTTACCTTCTGAGGTTCCGGGTGGACATGAATTTTGGAGGGACTGTTGTCACCTCATTGTAAATAGATATAAAACACTCCAGCAGGGTAGTTTGCTCCCATCTAATGCTGTGCCCCAGGAAGTTCCAGATACGACACTTAGGAAGATGTACCGCTGCTGCCTCAGGAGTGGCCAATGTGATTGACCGCAAGGGCCTCCTGAGATCCACCCTGGCTTTCGTGCTGAGGCTTGCTACCCATGGACTTCTCCTGGATGGGACTGAGTTGAGCAGCAACAGGGAGGCAGCCCATTCCTGGGAGATATAGGATTCTGTGCTGCAGTCTCAGCCTCTCCCACTGACCTTCTTTGTATTCCTGGGCACGGACTGGAACTTGCTTCAGCCTCAGATGCTCTCTGGTTCCCAAGCCCCCTTCATTTATAGGTGTTTTCCCTCTGCGACCATTTGTATATCTAATTCTGTCCCCATATCTGCTTTTCCAAGGAACCCAACCAGCCAGAATAATGCCTTAGCTTCTCTCCTCAGGTTTGGAGCGTCCTCCTTTTTGTTCCTTGGTTGTAGACAGCAGAGTCCAACTCCACACAAAGCCCTGGGCCCACTTCTTTTCCTTGCCTGTCTCACCCTCCTCACAGCTGCCCTGCTGCTCCCTGGGGTCCCCTCGCTGCTCTCAAGGAAGCTATGGCCTTAAGGGAGCCCACACAGACAGGAGGCCATGTACCAGGAGAATCTATAGGTTTCCTGTAAGTGACGTGTACTTAGTGTTTGGTTTTTCTCCCCTTCTCTGTGTGATTGCCCAAGCATCTCTCCTTTCCAGGAAACCACTCCCCCCCCTCCCCACTACCCAAAGCATTGCCCTTCTAAGATGTCCCTACTTCTGCCCCTCCCCTTACACATCCACTCCCACCACAAAGGGATGGGGCCCCCCAGTACTTGCTCCCAGGGTGTCTTACTTGGGGTGGCATCCTATCTCTTAGGTGGATTACCTGAGACTGGCCCCCCTTCACTCATACCATTTCCCCCAAACCCCCTGTTTTCAGCACTTGCTCTCTCTGAGGTTTTGTTGGTTTTCTCTACTTCTGGATAATTTCAGGTTCAGGGGATCTCTACCTTCTGGTTATATTAAAGGGACAGATTTCTTTTTTAATTTTTTATTATTTAAATAATTTATTTATACATATATTTCACATCATTGTGATCCCTGGGGGTCACCCACCACTCCCCTCCCTGGCCACCCCAGCTGGTGCCCTCCCCCTGTTGTGTACTTTTGTCTGGTTGTCCATATATTAGTGAAACCATTTGATTTTATCTTTTTCCTTCTGACTTGTTTCTGCCAATATGATTTCTTCTAGGTACATCCTACCAAAAAAAAATCATCAAATTTGTCATTTTTAATTGATGCATAATATTCCATTGTGTATATATACCACATCTTTTTCATCCAGTCATCTGTATTGGGGCATTTGGGTTGTTTCTTTGTCTTTGCAGTTATAAATAGTGCTGCAATAAACATCTGTGTACAGGTGTAAAGGGACAGATTCATTTGTTCTTTTGGTCTTGATTGCATCTTGGAGGGGATATTGGGAGCTTTTCTCCCCCATGGGCCTGAAGCTCTTCTGGGTGCAGTGTGTGGCCAGAGGACCCATGAGTGTTGCTGGAATGCACACCTGCTGACAGAGCTAGTGACCTCTGCCTCTGTCACACACCAACCCAAACTGGGTGACAGAACCACTATTTATAATGCACAGGGACCCTGTGGATCAGGAAATCAGGAGAGCCTCAGCAGGAATGGCTGCTGAAATCTGTGGTTGGGGAGGAACTAATGGATGACTGGATGGATGGGATTAACTCAAAGCTTAGCTGAGACCATGAGCTAGCAGTGAGGCACTGGAGGGGCTTTCACAATATTTACCCATGGATTTGGCTTCTCCCAGTACGTGGCTGGTGTTGGAGAAGGCACATTCTGAGATCCCAAGAAAGGATCCAGGTAACATCTGCATGGCCTTGGCTCATTCTAAGCGATCATACTACATCCTCCTCACATTCCTCACTGATGAGAACAGTCACAGTCCTCTGGCCCAATGGGATAGATACCACCCACCTCTAAAGGGAAGTGTGGGTAAGAGTTTTGTACCTATGTTTTCAAAGTGCCATGTTGAATAAGAAAGGGGGCTCCATCTATTGGGCACCTATGCTATGCCAGATGTTTTGTATGCATTATCTCTATTCCTTCACAAGTGACTTGAAGGCATTGTTGTCATTTCCATTTTGCATATGAGGCAACAGTCTCAGAGAGGTAAAGGAACTTGCCTAAAGTCACACAGTCATAAGCCATTGTAACCCTTACCAGAGGACTTTCTCCTGCCATCTGTGAATATTCTGTGGCTTTAGTTGGTAGGAGGAGACAGTGAAAAATAAGCCCCAACCTTGATTCAGAGAGCACAAATCAAACTACTGAGGTGTCTTTGCATCTGGCCGCTATGGCGGAGTATGTGCATTAGCTTTCCTGTGTCTAAAAGTTACTCAAGGCCATTTGTGCTAAAAGTGCTGAGTAATTGTTCCTGTCCCAGCTAATTCAGCTTCATAACTGCAAGTCTGAAGTCACTAGTGTAGAGTACTTTAAATTAGCTGTAAAATTTCAATCCAATTGCTAAACTGCCTAAATTATCAAGTTTGCTCATTGCTAGTTGAATGCATGCATAATTAATTTTTTTTCTAAAGTCTGGACTAAAAGCTGCTGAAATCAGATCTTTTTCTTGAATTAGATTCAAATGTCACAGGGAGTCTTTGGTTTTATGATGTAACCCAAAGCAATGCACATGTTAAAGAACTCTTACTTGAGGGTTATAATTGGGGGGAGCTATCTTAGAAAGCCCAATTCTTTTCAAATTGAAGTGAGAGTCTTACTAGTTGAGAGACAGATATGAGTCATAGTAGGGTCATGACTATTATCAGGATTAATAGGTAGCATTGCTAAAAGGTTTCAGAAGGTAAGGTCCACTGGGGCAGGGATATCTGCCCATTTTACAACTGTTTTATCCCCAATGTAGAGAATAAATAATTGCTGGTACATAGTAGACATTAAGTAAATATTAGTTGAACAATTATGTTCACTCCTGTGATCATATGAGCACCACTCTAACATAGCAGCCAGCATTATTGTCATTTTACGAGGACATTTACTGAGACTTAGAAAGGTCAGTTGTCTTTTCCAAGGGAATAGAATGAGAAGTGGAGAGTCGAGCCTTGCATCTGGATTTTGGGTCTCCTTACTTCATGCTTCCTTTTTCTTAAGTGTGTAAACACACCACAGAAATTCGGAATTCCAAGTTGTTCCGTCTAATTATGCACTGTAAAAGAAAAAGAAGAAATTCCAAAGGTAGTGGTGAATGAATTCACTCAATCTTGATACTGATGGGTGCCCTTCAAAGATTTTATATTAAATAGCATTTTATCATGGCTGATTATTCTGCAGCAGCCTTGTCCGCTAGAATTTCTGTGATGCTGAATTTATATGTCTGTGTTATCTAAAACAGTAGCCACTGGCTATACACGTGGTCAGCGAATACTTGAAAAGGGGGTTATTATAACTTAGGAATTCTATTTTCAATTTACAGTTAATTTAAAATTTAAATAATGGCCACATGTGGGACAGCACAGCTCTATAATCTAAAAGTGGATCTGTTGGTCCCTTGACATCATCTTGCTCAACTCTCCTCCTCTTCCTTCTGCTTCCTCTTCTCCTCCTTCTCCACCTCCTTCTCTTATTCTCTTCCCCTTCATTTTACCTCCTTCCCCTTTCTACTTCTCATCCTTTCCCTCAAAAATAGCCTTTCCTGGGCTGAATTAGTACTTTACCTGAAGTACTAATTCTTGAGCCAGGACTCCAAGGTCCTGCTTTCCTCACTGACTCTTTCTCTAATTAGTTCCCTAATTCCCAGTAGTCTCCAGTCAAATTCCATTTCTTTTTTATTTTGGCTGCCCACGTTCTGATCCCTCTCTGATCATCTTGTAACTAATCCAAAGAAATAAGCACGAAAGTTAGTGAAAATTAAGTCTGTTCTACAAATTAAGTCTGTCGTGTCTTGGTGGGCCATTGAGGGGCTGCTCTAGCTCCTGCGGTGCCACCTGTGCTCATGTCACCTGTCTCCAGGTATCCATGGCTATACTTGGTCATGAAGAAAGCAGGGACCTTCTGGGAAGCACCCCATGGAGTGAACACCTCCTGGTGCCAGACACAGCTCATTGAGTGATGGCGTCTGTTGCGGAGTATTATCCCATTGTACAGATATAAAAATTGAGACACCAAAAGATCAGTGTTGTGGGGATTTATGACAGTTGATTTCAAATTTGCATTCTCTGGATGCCTCTTACTCAGCAGTCATTCATGTCTGTCATTCCAGGATACCTGGATACTCTTGGCTACCAGCAAATAAAAAGCTGAACCATAAGTAGCATGAACCATAAGTACATCATTAGCTCACAATGAGAAGTTTGGAGCAGGGGGTTCTTCAGGGTTGACTCTACCCCGAAACAGGGCCAGCTTAGCTATAAGCCCTAGCAGGCACAGTGCTGAGGGCCATGGCACTCAGGGGTCCATTGAAGGTGCACTAGAGGAGATATTTTGCTAGATAGCATTAATAATTCATCTTTATACCAATGCAATAAGATACAATTGGTGACTTGTAATTTTTTAACACACACTCATACCCACACACTTATTTGTTGTGCTCAGGAAGGCAAACATCCCTCAACCCACTCATGTCCTAAGGCTTCCTGGTCAATGACTCCAGAGAACTTAACTCAAAATTTCCCCACATATTCTTTCAAGGAAGGGTGTGTCCTGACTGATTTCTCATCATGATTAAGGAAAATGGACTGAACTGACACCAATCTAGACTCAGAGGATCAGCCAGGGTCCCACACAGTGTGACTGGTACGTGGTTCAGGGGGCTGTGGTGAATGCAAAGAGGCCGAGGTGGTGTAAATCACTAGTGTCCACTGCCGCCACTAAAAGAAAATTGGTGGGTAGAGGATGTTGAAACTATTAGGGGGATGAGGAAAAGAATAGACATCTTTCTCGGGTTTGGTTATATTACCTACTCTTGAAGAAAAGAAAATTGCCTGTGATTTCAGGAGTTCCCACAGTAAATGTGCTTGCTCAGCTTAATGATTAGAATCAACTTAGGTATAAGTAAGAGCAAGCAGAAATTCTATGCTCATCATCTGAAAACTTCTAGTCTTTTCTGTGAACACTGTGGCTATTAAACTAATAGCATGAACCTGAGTAATCTCTATTCTTTATAATGGTACCTCGTTCTGGAGTCCATTTGAAAATATATAAATATCAAGTACACGTGAATTATCATGTTCGTCAAACCTGAACTCATTGGTCTCTATGTCAGTAAACTTGGGTGCTAAATACCAGGTACGTAAAGGAATTTTCACTTTCTAGAATGGTTTCCTACGAGCTGAAGTCAAAGGGATTTTAACCTTGGTTCTGACTTTGAATCAGTTTTAAGTTTGCCATAAGTTTAACAGTGACCAGAGTCAAGAATGACTCAACTCAGCTCAACTATGCTCTCAAAAGAGTAAGAGCAAGAGGGGCACAGTTGGGGGTAAGGGTTAAGTGGTTGGGGAGTTGTGGCAGCTGTCTGTCCATCCTTCCAAGTTACAGGAAAGCAACCCATTAAGAGAGCTGGGCTGGTGAGGGAACCCACACTCTGCCCTGCGGCATTCCTTTGCCCTTTCCTTTAGGGCAAAGCTCTGTAGCAGTAGTTGGCAGGGGCTGTTGGAGGCAGGATGGTGTGCGCAGGCGAGCTCCATTTTCAGGCGCAATTTGGATCACACACAGCGCAGAGAACAAGGTGTGATTGCTCGGAGGAAGAGTCAAGTACAGTGGTGTAGCAAATAGAAAAGCTTTGAAATAGCAATACATGTACTTTTTATATAAAAGAGAAAGAAAAAAAGGTGTTGCCACCTGTAGTGGGCAATTTCACAGCAAGCTCAAGTGTTTTGCAGACAAACGGTGCCCTGGAGCTGGTCAAACTCCAGCAAATGCCCAGAGAGGGTTCTGGCTTCTGCCAGGGAAATTCACAGGGAATCTATAGCCAATGGGCTGCCTGAATAATTAGCTCACTTTCCTTTTAAAATCGATCTATGTTTCTCTTTACAACATGTGGCTTTCTTTAGGACTCCTGGCTAGTAGGGAAAGTTCTAGACTTGAAGTCTTTCCAAGCTTTTAATTCTTTCCAGCTTTCCTGATCTTCACCCTCTCATCTATAAAATTGAAACAGTTTTTCTTGGAGCCAAGCATGTTTTCTTAAACACAGGGAAGTCATTCTTGCTGTAGCTGACATCTTGTCACTTTTCAAAGCGTCTGTTCTGATTGCTGCCTGTTACTGGTGCTGAAGGAAAGCTACATGTTTCTAAATGTCTCCGTGTTTGAAAAGCATCCTTATCTGTGTCATTTAGACACAATCCACAGAAACAAAATCTTGTGATGGCTTTTTTTCAGCAGAAAATTTGGCTTCCTGTGTCCAACTTCAGGCCCAATTGAACCAGCCAATCTAAGGTTCCAGCCTCTCTACCCCTTGTGACCTTGGATGAGATCGTATCTCAGCTGTAAGATCAGGTTTTCCTTGATAAAATAGAAGGACTGGGACACGTGGTCTCTGAGGTCCCGCCCAGCTCATTCAGTTTGTGATTTTCATAGTTGACTGAGCTTCAGGTTGGGGCTGCCGCTGAGTGTCTCGGAAACCAAAGAGAATGACTGTGGATGTCCCGTATCACCAGCTAGTAGTACCTTCCTGGGTGATCTTCTGTCACCTGTCCCATGTAGACACCTCTGTGTGACAGGACCATCACTATCTCATGAAACAGCCATTCAGCTATTCAAATTGTTGGCTGGGTATTTGCAATAGGAATCACCGCCAGGTTGGGTTAGCCCAACGAATAAGAGATTGGGGAACAGCCTGTGCCATCTCTTTTTCATTCATAGCACCTAAAACCTTGATGTGGAGGCTATTTCTGGGTGTGCTGTGACTTTGCTTCCCAGTTTCCCTCTCTGGATTCCAGAGCCCAGGCTCCCTCCAGAAGAACGAAGAGGCTGCTCAGGGAGAGGATGCTGGCAGCTCACGGCTTGTCAGCCTCTTGGCCTCCAATCTCAAAGGTTATTCAAGCAGGAAGCCCCGGGGCAAGGTGTGCTCATAGCAGCAGGTGGAGATCTGAAGTAGGAGTCACCCCTGCAAACTGGCTTAGCAGGGGCTGAAAGCAAGGCACCTGAAGCTGAGAGCCACATCCTTCAGCTGCCACATCCAGGTCAGTGAAGCACATCTCAGAGACCCTGAGGCAAAGGAAGCTTCTGATCACAGCCCAGGTTCTCCTTACAGTCTTTACCTGGGGAAGCAGATTTCAAACCCAAATGCTTGCCTTCCATGGCCTCCCTCCTTAATCCCAAGGCAGGATGATCTCAGTGGTGTCTGTAAATTCACTTGCTCTGAGCTTCTCTGCTAGTTCAACTCTCCAGGGGAATCCAGAAAAGTTCTAGCCAGAGGCAAAAGTGACTGCTGTTCACCAACTGAATGAATCTTCCTCCAAAGAGAGAGTGGGGCCATATCCTGGTGGAGCAGAGCAGGCAACTTCATATAAACAGCGAGCAAGTTGGGCAAAAGGCGTTGTGCTTGATTGATCTGTCTTCAGATAACAAAATAACAGCGGCAATATCTAATCTGAGGTGAGCCAGACCTTTCAGGGGACAGGTATTTCAATGGCATGCTCAGATCTACTAATCCTGTACACTGTACTCCCAATGGACAGAGGCACCGAGACAGTGAGAGGTTGAGTAATGGGTCTAAGATCACACAGAGAACAGGAGCAGAGGAGGATCTGAACCCATGCTCTTGGCTTGCTGAGATTTCCCCTTAAGCTAACCCTGAGGTCAGATTCTCTTTCCTATCCTGTTTTAAAATAGCAGCTTTACTGAGATGTAATTCACCTACTGTACAGTTCACCCACTATATAATTCAAGGTTTTGGGTACGTTCACAGTTGGGCAACCAATCAATTTAAGAACAATTTGATCACCCTAAAAGAAACTCTGTACCCATTTGTGGTCACTCTGGTTTCCTCCCAATTCCCTGAGCCCCTGTCAATCATAATCTGCTTTCTGTTGGGATGGACTTGGCTTTACTGGACATTTTCTATGAATGCAGTTACTCAATCCGTGGCCCTTGTGATGGCTTGTTTATTAGCATCATGTTTCCAGGTTCATTTCTAGAGTTTTGCTCAGATTGGTCCCACTCCCACAAGTCCCCTTTTTGAGAGCTTGTTTGGAGGCTCCAGCAGGGGAGCGCAGCCACTAGTATACCCTCCACCGAAGAACGGTCCGTCTCCATTCAGGGAAGGCCGTCCTCTTCGACCGAGTGCGCAGCTTCGGGAGGGACGCACATGAAGCGGTGAGGGAAGAAAGGGACACCCGCCCAGCCAGCCAGATCAGCCGAATCAACCCTGGCGATCAATGGAGTGACAGATGTCGCAGCCAGATCGCCCTCACATCCAAGTCCCCTTTTTGATTGGCAAGAAAGGCTTCCTTCTCTGTTCTCCCTGAACATGGGCTTCCTTCTTCTGGCATATTCCCTGCTCAGGTCACAGAGGAAGGCAGGTTGGCATGACTCCAGACCACCATAGATTGTATGCTTTGCAGCCACTCTCTGAGCTCAGTTGCTTTCATCTGTGGAATGGGCACAATTCACTCCCTGCTTCTTGAGTTTGCTCTGGGGATTAAGGAGGTGGCTTCATAGATGCATCCCCTCCAGTCTGTGTTGTGACCAGCCATTAGATCAGCCAAATATGAATCTGATTTGACCTGTCTTAAAAGCCCAGAGAAAGCGCCAAGCCTGTTACTGCATGTGTGTTCTCTTAGATGATACACAAAAACACAAAGCTACGGGCTCAGAGGAGTGGTCTTTATCCCTTATACACTCCAGTATGTAGGGGGCAGTTATCTGTTATATCTGTTAGTTCATTTGACTCTCCCAGCAACCTGATCAGGAGGGGCATCATGACCACCCCCAGAGAGAGGCCCCAACACCCTCCTTTCCTGAAAAGAAATGGCAAAAACTGTTCCTTGCCACAAGTCTCCTTGCACAACTTTGGGACAGCTGACCCCCTCTGCTCTGGGCCTCTCAGGACAGGCAGCCTCAGTAGAGAAGCAGGATCCACAGGGGGGTGGTCTAGATAGTGGGGTGTGCTGGGGGATCTGGGGGTTGTCACCAGAGCAGATGAATAGAGGGGCTGTGGGGCTGGCACAGGAGGGATGGTGGCATGGAGACAGCATGATGGGGGTGTGGGCTGCATCCCTGCCCCCTCTGTGGGGGCTTCTTCTGGGACCTTTACAGGTGACCTGGCACAGCACTATGTTGGCTCAGGTACCAGGTTCTCAGATAGTGGCCTGCTTTCTCAAGGGGCAGTGCTTCCTGGGGGGCGGTGACCAACCAAACCTCGAGAGGCTAGAAGGTGGGGCATGCTAGACGGGTGACGCGGAGCAGTACTACGCTGCAGAAAAACCCCTGGGAGCATGATCTGCATCCCTTCTTTTTGTTTCTCCAACACACACATGGAGATCTGAGGCCCCGCGAGAGAAAAGCTCAGGGTTCCACTGTGAATTCGTGCAGGCTGCATTCCTGTCTGCTCTCAGCTGGGTTCCTTACTGGGTCTGCCATCCATTGTCCATGTGTTTGCAGTATCTACCCTCCCCTCCAGCACTGGCCCTCTGTGCACCCACCATGGTGGTCGTCAGCCACTCAGCGGCTTCTCCCTTCTTCTCCCACACCTCCTCTTCCCAGCAGCTCTCTTCTCCCCCACCCTGCCTCCATCCTCTTTCTGTCTTTGTTGCAACCACCCACCCACCCACCTTTTGTTTAACATCTCATTTCTTTTCAACTAGAAGACAGTATTTGAACAATTAGGATAATTGAAGTGTTTCCTCTCCCACAAATCTGGCCAAAATACATCAACCATTCATGGAATTGGAGTGAAACTCCAGTAGGGGCTAAATTCAGGCTCCTTCCAGGTACCTTCTGGAGAAAATCCAGGTCCTCTGTAGGTCCCGGGACTTCTACCCTCCCACCTGTCCTGCCACGCCAGCCTCAGGCTGTTCCCTCTCTGTCCTCTCCACCCCAGCCATGGGGCTGCTTGTGGATCTCAGCACCTGGTGCTGCCTCATGGAGCAAGGGAAGGCTGGCTGAGCTGGCACTTTTTGTCTTCAGATCCTGGCTCAACTATTTCCCCCTTGAGGCATAGGAAGCAAGACAACTGATCCTGGCCTGAGGGACCCCACTGAAAAATACATTAGGAGAGGACATCACTAGGAAAACCCAGGTGCAGCCCCTCTCAACCCTCCTCCATCCTGATCAGGATGTCCACATCCTGATCCAGAGCCTTTGAATGTGGGACCTGCCAAGGCAAAGGGGACTGTGCAGATGGGATTAAGGATCTGGGGCAATGATCCTGGTAGCCCCAGGGTGTATTAGAAGGGACGCAGGAGAGTCAGAATGAGAGAAGACGTGACAGCAGAGGTAGGGGTGGACTCAGCCAGGGATGTGGAAATGCTGCCCAGCTGGCCTTGAAAATGGAGGGGGCGGAGAGTAGACAGCTTCTGGACACCTGAGAACACAGAAGAGAAGATGCTTCCCTAAAGCCTCCAGGAAGAGCGCAGCCCAGCTGACACCTTGATTTTGCCCCAATGAAACCCATTTTGGACTTCTGCTGTGAAGGACTGTAAGATAGTCAGATGATTGTGTTTATGATAACTTATTATATTAGCCATAGGCACTGACACAGTATCCACCCCCTTGTGAAGGTGCAATGGGTTAAGATGGGTGCTTGGAAGAGTGCCCTGCACAGAGGTGCTCAGACACACTTGTGGTGGTTGTCATGGTCATATCTCTTTAGAACCTATGTCTCTTTTCTGGACCACTATCCTCCCTCCTATCCTGCACACTGAGCCCCCAGCACTTGACTAGGTGATTGATTTGCCCTTCCTGAACCTACTCAGATATCACCTCCTCCAGGAAGCCAACTCTGAGATCCCTCCCTACAGGTTAGCCAAACCTGTTTCATGGTGTCCTCCAGCCTCCGGCCTTTGCATTATGCTTTACTGTTCTCATGCCCTCTTCCCCCACATTGAGCCATTCAGCAAGTGTTTATAAAGTGCTTATCACATGCCAGGCATTGTTCTTGGTAAAGGGGGTACAAAACAGATGAAAATCTTTGCCCTCCTGAAGCTTATGTTCTACCTTACTGAAGAGAGACAGACTTGCAAATAAAGCAGTAAATGATGCAGTCTGTTAAATAAAGTAACTTGCAATGAAAAGCCAGGTGAGTGGGATGTATAGTTTTGGGGTGATGGGGGTATTGGATTTCAGGGAGTGTGATCAGGAAGGTCTCCCTGGAAGACAATATTTGGGTGAAGACTGGAAGAGATGAGGGAGTGAACCATGTGGACCACTGGGGAAAGAACCTTCAATTCAGAGAGAATGGCATGTACTAAGGTCCTGAGGCTTGGTGAGTGTGGTGAATTATGTTTCCCGAAAAGATATATTGAGTGCAAACCACCCCGTCCCCTGCCCCCAGTATCTAAATGTGACATTATTTGGAATAAGGTCATAATTAGTTATCATTAATTAGGATAAGGTCATCCTAGAGTAGATTGCACCCTTTATCCAATGTGACTGGTGTCATATAAGAAAAGGAGACGCAGGGTGGGCAGGGAGTAGGGAAGCATCATCTGACCACAGAGGCAGAGGTTGAAGTGTTGTGTTTGGGGCCAAGGAATGTCTGGGATCACCAGCTGCCACCTTAGTGACAAGAGATTCTTCCCTAGACTGACAGGGGGAATGTGGCCCTGCTAACACTTTGCTTTCAGACTTCTGACCTCCAGAATGGTGAGAGAATACATTCCTATTGTTTGAGCTCTTCAGTTGTGGTCATTTGTTCCAGCAGCCCCAAGAAACAAATACAGGGTGCTTAAGAACAGTAAGGAAGTCAGTGTGGCAAGGGGGTCCCTAACCAGGTCTGGGGGCTGTCGTGAGGAGCTTGGTGCCAAGTGAGCTAGAAGAATATTTTGGTGTTTTTTTTTTTTTTTTTTGGTTTTTTGTTGTTTTTTGGCTTTTGATTTTGTTTTTTTTTATTTATTTTAATTTATACATATATATTACACATCAATCACATCATTGTGGTCAGATACCAAATGGTTTCACTAATATATGGACAACCAAATGAAAGTACACAACTGCGGGAGGGGACCAGCTGGAATGGCCAGGGAGGGGAGGTGGTGGGGGACCCCCAGGAGTCAGAAGAATATTTTGGACGAGAAGTGCCATGGTCTGACTGTGGGCATCCTTGTTTCTCTAACAGCCAGCTCAGACTATGGCACCTACCTGGCATCCAACACCTTTTGTCACCTGTTTTACTGTCACTTCTGGGAGTTCTGGTTTGGTAGAAATAAAATACACATGTGGTAGATGGGAAGAGTTCTTAGGTTCTTGCAAGATGGAAGGATGCTCTGATAATTATATTTGGGTTGATAAGATAAAAGATTTTTTACTCTGGATTTCAGCAACCTTTTATTAATTTTTTTGATTTGGTGGCAAGACACAATTTTTGTCAGTTTGATAAAAAAATTGTGCATTTTTGATGCAAACTTATATGGTATTGATTTTCAGGTTTTTGATGTGGCTGACATATCCTATAGATAAGTTTCCATTCCTTCTCCTGGAAGCTTTCAGCACCGGATATCTGTAGGCACATTATTATTATGATGGGGAAGCATTGATTTTTGCCTGGTACAATGTGCCTTCTCTTTGAGGAAATGAAAATCATGACAAATGAAAAGTCATTTTTCAAAGTGACTTTGATATTTGTAGTTTATGATTCAAAAAAGAGACCTGGGAGAAGTGACCCTAATTTTCTGTGCTAATTGTTTTACCTCACATATAAAAGAACACATTTCTGCAGAGCACGTGATACATGCCTATAAGCTTCAGCCTATGTAGCATCTGAGACTAGGGATCGTGGTTGGAGTCCCGCTCAGGGCAACACATTGAGACTTAGTCCCAAAAAATAGCTGGGCGTGGTGGCGCAGGCCTGTAATCCTAGCTACCTGGGAAGCTGAGGCTGGGGATTGCTTGAGTCTGTGGTACCACGGGCAACATGAACCTACGGTTCCACGGGCAAAAATAGTGAGACCTAGTCTCAAAAAAAAAAGTTCTGCACCACAAACCCTTAGTAGGCCCACAGAGTCTGTTCTTGTTGCCCAGAGTGCTTCACATTTCAGAGTGCTTCTCTGCTTGGAATTTTGCAGCATCAGTCTGAGAGTCCTGGGGGTTCACATTCCCTGTCACATTTGGAGACCAAAGCCCACACCATTTCCTGTGGTCACACAGTATGACCCAAGCTGCATCCCATTTCACTGGGCATTCAGTGGACTGAAGTGAGCCAAGATAGGTGCTTGTAAGGCAGACATATGTGAGGACCACACACTGTGGGCACCATAGGAACAGAACCAGAATTCTGAGCTGGGAAGCTGGGTAGGGGAGGGGACCTCAGACAGCCGAATCAACTTCTCTGTGCCTCTGGGTCCCCCTCTAGAGTAGAGAAAATTGTCTCCATGCCACCCACCTCCACCAGCTGTATTCCTCAGGAGATAGCAGAGAAAGCGCTTTGTGAATTGTGAAGGGCTCTTCATAAGCCAAAGGTAATTGCTGTGCAGATAAGAACTTGGATCCTTAGAGTCCATCATTTCTGGACCATTAGTAGCCACAATGACTTTGCTGTTCTGTTGTTGTTCTTGATATTACTAAGACATTTTTAGGTGCCTGCCTGAGCCCAAGGCTTTGTTTGGATTATGATTTTTAATTCTAATGATAGTCTATGAAGTGGGCACTGAATTTAACACACCCATTTTACAGATGAGGAAACTGAGGCTTAGAGACATAATTGCTGGGCAATACTGAGGACCACACAGCAGGTAAATTAGAATTCAAGCTGACTCTATCTGAGCCTCCACTCTTTCCACTAGCATGATAACGAATTCTCAGGTGAACTAAGTAGTCCTAGATTTACAGGTGTTGAAAACACCTATAAGGAGGAAACTTCAGATTAAATTCAGGCAGAGCCAGTGATCTGCAGAGGATTTGAACTCAATTCTAAATGTTTGTCATGTATTCTCTTGCTTCTGCTTGCTCTGGAAAAATGTCTTTTCTCCCTATACTTAAAAATTAAGGGGTGGACTAATAAAGGAAAACTGACAATCAGTTGCAATGCGTGATTTTTTTTTTAAATAAAAGATTTTTTTGGACAATTGAAAGTCTTTTAATACAAATTTTAAGTAATATTATTTTACACTTGATCTTAGCCGAAAGGCTGAGAAATGATTAAAGTAATAGTATTTTATAAGCATTACTTTTTTCTAGGTATATAGTAAGAATGCTGTTAGTGGGAAAGCCTTTATTCTTAGGAGATGCATCCGAAAGTCTTCAGGGTGAAGTAGATTGTTTGCAATCTACACACAAATAATTAAAGGGGGGTGGGGAACAGAACAAGAGAGAGAAAGAAATGTAGTACAATATTAGTCTATCCTTTCAGCTTTTCTGTAAATTAGAAAAATTTTAAACAAAAGTAGCAATAGAGAGAGAATAAATCAAGAAATTGTGAGAGGATTGCCATTGCTAAAAGCCTTTTGTGGGTAGGCCGATGAACCAGGCAATAGACTGAGTGTTCTCTTTTGTCCCTCTAGCCTCTCTGTAGGTGTTGTTATTCTCTTTTTGCCAATGACCCAACAAAGCTCAGAGAGGGTAAGTAGTCTGTGCAAGGTCACACAGCAGATGCGCAGTGAGCTACAAGTCCACCTTAAGCTTTCTAAGCTTTCAACTGTACTATAAACAAATCCTCCTGCCTCCCTCCCCCAGTCTGGGACTCTTCTCTCCTGCCTTTTACATGATGGACATGAATACAGAAATTATGTTTTATACCCCAATGGCAACTTTAAAGGGTCCATTAAAAAAAAAAAAAAAAGATACCCACTGTTTATCACAACCCTCAATCTGAAACAAGAAAAACAGGAACTCCAAGTATCAAAAACTTCATTCCCTGACCAGAGTCCCCACAGGAAGAGAGTTCTGGAAAAATAAATGTTGACATTTGACACCACAGGAGCACCAATTTAAAAAGGCACTTTAAACCAAAATTGACTCCACAAAAATCAATATTGAAAAATCAGACTTGGATTCTGATGAAATATCAGTCTCTTGATGTTTATTGACTTGGGTAAATGTTGGCATTTTACAGCTCAGAATTAAAATAATGGAATTTTAGAGTCAGACAAGACTGCTGAGATCCTCCTGTTACCCGCTAATATCTCTTTCTGGACTCGGCTTACTGGACATTGTTTTTATTATGTTTAATTATCCCATCTTAAATTGTGCTTAATTTTACTACTAACCCCCAAAACCTGGTCCCACTGGGCGTATGTTCTAATAAATACCTTGTTTCAAAAAGCTTAAATTAAAGCTGTTACCTTTTAGAGGATGATAAGGAGAATCACTGGCCTGAGGTTACAGAGTTGGGGGTGAGGCTCAATTTAGAATTGGGGTACTCACCGGTGTACCCCATTTCCCTCCCTAGGTCTTTCTCTTCTGGATAGTGGCTTCTCACCAGAGTCATGTTAATTGGATGTCAACTGGGGGAAAAGAGAGGGAGGAATTGGGGGCAGAGAGTGTGGGAGGGAGCAGAGAGGTAGAGGGGAGGGGATGAGTGAAAGAAAAAGAGAAAGAGGAGGGAAGGAGGAGGAGGAAAGGAGCATGGGGAGGGGGATGAGAGAGAAGAGGGTGGGAGGGAGGGAGATGTTTTCCCTTAGATGGAAGCATCTTTTGTCATGGTTTTAGGATAAGATGCAGAACAGACCATTAAATTAGAGATACTATTGTTTCATCCTGACATGCTTTCATCTGCCTAATTAAATACTGCACACAATCCCCCAACTATTGTGATCAAACAATCCCCACAAAGTCAAGATTACAAAGAGGGCAGGAGACTAGTAATTAAGCTGAGTCTGGTTCCCCTTCTGAGGGCCCCTGTTATTAAACCATTAGCAGAAGCTGGTGGAATAAAGGTGGATGCCCTTCCTGAGGCGAGAACAGGATCCTGGGGGTCAAGAATCAGCTGACCCTGAGGCCTGACTTTGGAGGGGATGTGGATCACTGATGGGGGTAAGACACGTTTGCAGTCAGCAGTGGGTTTCGAGGTACTGTCTCTGTACTGGGTTTGGGGCTGCGCTTTGATTGTCCTTTCTGCATGCAGTCCTCATGGTCAGTCTGATGAGATGGACAGACAGTGGGCGTTCCTTTATATTGATGAGGAATCTTGTCTCAGGTCAAAAAGGGTCTTGCTCAAGGCCATACAAGGCAAAAAAAGTCCAGGTCTCACAGGGTTGAAATTCTTGGCTCCTGGGAGACAGTCCTATACATCTCAGCCCTGCTGGCTGCAACCTGCTCCCAGGTCTTCTCTCTTTGGTTTGCCCAGTATGTTCAGTCTTCAATGCTTGATTTACAGAAGCTGTTTTTTGGGTAACAAATGGTCCTGTGTCTCCAGCATTCGCCAGAAGAGAGGTGAGGAGTTCAGTGATGTAGACTCCAGGTGATATAATCAGACAATCAGGCCTGAGCTAATCCCTTTAGGAAGCTGCATTATCTGATGGTGCAAACAAGCCAGAAAATCCCACCTCCCTTGTCACTGCTGCAGAATCTAGGTTCCTTGATGTGGGCCCAGCTGCCTCCCAATGCATGTGCCTATCTAAGGGGTCAGAAGGCACAAGAATGTAAATAGGAAGCCAGACCCGGAAAATTTAAAGGTCCCTGGGGCCCCCAAAGCAGTCAGGGGCCCCAGGTCTCCCCAAGTTACCCTTGGATTTACTTGTTCCTTCAACTCTTGAAATCCTACTGGCCTTGTCCCTCTGCCCTTTGTTTCTCTGCCCTGCTGTGCCTCACCTTTGGGGTGTTCACCTCTTCCAGGGTGCTGCCTGAACCTGCTAACACCTGAGCCTGGTGTCCTGGGACCCCATCCACAGCTGAGACTCCACAGCCTGTTGGGTGTGTGGGATAACTTGATATTCAGAGTGTGAAGACACTGGGACACTCATCATAAAGAGGATTTAGTGCAGTGAATCTGCAATAAAATGCAGCGCAGCCCCTGGTGATGATGCCGGACCCCTCAGGCCTGTAGAATGCAATGGAGAGTGGCTCCCAGCTGGCTGGCTACCTGGCGGACTCTGACAACCAGATATTTAAAGTGAAAAACTATCAGAGGTGCTGGAATACCTGGTGTTGCATTTTGAGAGAAGCAAACTTTTTTTTTCAGTGTTAGAATATTTATTTTTTAAAAAAATAGTTTATTTATATTTAAATTTCACATCTCTGTGATCGCTGGGGTTACCCCCTGACCTTTCTCACCCTGCCCCACTCCCCCACCCCCGTTGTGTACTTCAATTTGGTTGTTGGCTTGTTTTGTCTTTTCTTCATGGATTTTTGTTTCTTTCCCATGTCCCATCTAATAGTGAAACCATTTGGTTTCTGGTTTTTTCCTTTTTGACTTGTTTCTGCTAATATGAATTCTTCTAAGTCCATCCATGTTATCATAAAACCTTCCAATTTGAAGAAACATTTTTAAACGTCTGAACTAGAAACTTTAAAAATATGGAAAACATTTTCAGACATCAACAACTCAATTAGCCACACAGCAGGGACCTGGCCACCTTACCTTTCCAGAACCCAGGCTGGAGTCTGCGCGGTGTTCTCTGAACAGCTGAGCTGAGTTCCTGAATGGGTGCTCTGCTCAGCTCCCCACCCCAGGCCTGGTGTCTCTTGCCCCATTCCCAGCAGCAGTGTGAGCCTGGCGTCTAGGCTGAGCAAAGCAGCAGACTGGGAGTAGATCCCAGGTGGATGGAGGCAGGCAGTTGCCACCTCACCTGTGACTCAGCCGATGAGAGGTCAAGTGTCAGATGAGGGCTAAGGAGTGAAAAGGCCTTGGAGAAACCAGTCACAGGGCAGAACCATGCCTGCAACTGTGTCTCTCCGGCTTTTAGCATTCTGGATTTTGTAATTGTCTGTTGAATTGAGTAAGTGCTGCTTCCCTTAGTCTGTTTTCTCCTCTGTAAAATGGAAATAGTGATTTATTGGGTTCCCATGTATCAAGCTATCAAGCAATATTCTAACTTCTTTATATATGTGACAATTTATCTCCTCCCTACAGTTACTATGACATCTGCACTCTTCTTGGTCACTAAGAAATTAAGGTGCAGGGGTGCAGTAAGGCCTCCCAAGCCCTTAGAGCTCATGAGTGGCAGGACCTGGTTTCCAAGCCCAGCTGTGGGTTTCAGGGTCATATTCCCGCTGGGGACTTATTCTGCGGTTACAACCACCCTCCCTCCAGCTGTCAAGAGGGTTCCATTAAACACACAGGAGGGTGCCTAGCCCAGCTGCAGGCACAACTGAGGGGTATCAAGGTGAAGCTTTGGGGTTTGGCATCATCTGCTTAAAAGTGCACTCTCATTTTTCAGAGGGAGGGAGAGGTTGGAGGGAAGGGAAGTGGGAAGAAACTTACATTTCCTACTTGGTTGGTTTTTGTGTTGGAATTTTCTACAAGCCTGTGTTACCTTAGCAATTTAAAAAAACATTATTGGGGAAAGAGGAAGGATTGTAAATAAGAGCATGTCTAAAGCTTGCAGGCATGTCTAAGTGTGCATGGCAATTTAAAAGTGAGCTGTCAAAATAGGAAGTTTGCGTATCTAATGAAAACACTTGAATTATCTAGAAATTCACTCCCTTGGGATTGCAGGTGGCATCCTGTGATTCCACTGTGGACATGTCTGTGGCAGCCCCCAAGAGGGCCCTGCAGTCCTTCCTGGTTTCCTGAGCTGTCCTCTCACCAGGAGCTATTCCCGGGCCTCAGCTGATTGTTGCTGTTTCCAAATTCACCTGCATGGAAGTATATGGTGCATTGAGTGTGTTTGTGCCTGCTAGAGGCTGGTGACACAGAGGCAGGGGAAGTAAACCCCATCGCCATCCCAGCCAAGGGCTGAAGGCAGATACGCCTGGCAGGGTGGTTCCACTGTGGAGGGGTCCCTGAAGAGGTGTGACAGAAGGGTTTAGAGAGGAAAGACTAGTGGGCAGAGGAGAAGTTCTGAGCTGATAGAATAACCTGCGTGGGTTTGAGAGGAGGTTTGCATTTGCAAACCAGAAGGGTCATTCTAGACGAGATAAGGAAAACCTCTCTCGTTAACCGTCCCTAAGAAAACTTTTAGGGACTGATTTACTGAAATGACCTTCTGAGACTGCACTGGCGCCATTGGCTCTCTTAATCAGAGATAGTGACCACCTGCCTGCACTCCCCCTTCCTCAATTACTTTAGAATGTTAATTGTCTCTTAGTTTTGTGTTTGTCTTCTTTGAAATTCAACAGGTCCTCACCCTGTGTCCCTATAAATACCCCTTTCTTTTGTTAATAAAGTTGTCTCATGGTCCATATCTCCATTTGGGCAATCTCTTCTGGTTGATTCATTTCTTGTACCTTGTGTCTGGCGGCCAACAGTTTGTGTAGCCCGAAAGTCTATTTCTGGGCAGTAAAATCCCTGAGACCCATAGGAAAAAGAACCAACTCCTGGATGAACTTGGGCTCACTATTAATTCTTGGTCAAGTTTTGTAGGGATGAACTTCATCCATGTATGTGTGTATCCTTCCCTCGCTTTCCTACCTCCTTTGCTGGCTTTCAGGATCCTGTGGGGTGTATTTTACTCAGGTATAATGAGATGTGCCAACATGGGAATGCCCATTGTGAAGGAAGAGTTTAGACTCAGAGTCCCTTGGAAGCGGGAGGACAACACAGCTCAGAGGCCACATAGGGAAGCGCCAGGGCCAGTCAGGAGGCAGAGGGAGCAGGGAGAAATCATTGGCAAGAAGGTTTGCTGTGTTTTCCATGCTAGCAACAGGTGAAGCTGAGTAAATCATCTATTATTGGGTAATCTGAATAACTTAAGTGGGTTTGGGACTTAGGGACTGTCTCAGATTGACCCCTAGCCTTGGTGACTAGGGCTGTGGCTGATGGTGGGTGGCTGATGGCCAACCTGGACAACTCAATCAGTGACATGGCTGGAGCATGAGCTGGAACTGAATGACTTGAAAGGCACATAGGTTCATTGTTTACTATCTCCAGGAATTGTCTCACCCAGAGGGGGGGCCAATCCCAAACAGGTCATCAAGAGGCCAGGTCTCAAACCTTAGGGATTCTTTGAATATAAAATCCACCTTTGACCTCCTTTCTTTCCTTTTCTTTTTTCTTCTTTCTTTCCTCATCCCCTCATTTGTAAATAGCATAAAATATTCTAAACATGCAATAAGAAAAACACACCTACATCTCAGATTTGGGAAAAAAAAATGTGATTATTTCTCCTCCAGTCTCTTTTTCAGAGCTGAAGCATCGCACATATCGCCAGTGCTTCCTCTTACCCTTTCTATTCTCTCCTCTTTCTTCCACAGAAGTAACAACTGTCTGTAACTTGCTAGAATTTATCCCATCTCTGTTTTATATTTTACTACAGATGTATATGTCCATAAACAATATATTGCATTTTAAAATTTTATATAAACATCATACTGTACATAGCATTCTGCATCCCATTTTGTTGCACTCATTTTAGTTTGTCTTTTAATAGGTGGTTTTAATTGGCTTTTATTTACTGTGATTGCCGACATATTTCTGCCATCTTACTTTGGGTGTTCCTTCTGCCATATCCCTTTTTTCCCTTTGCTGACATGCACACATTCTAAATGATATTTCCTTTTTCTCCTAAAATCTAAAGCTATTCAGTATATTTCTTTTCTACTGACTGATAAGAATCATAACAATGTCTACCTTCTAAGTATCTGCTTTCTACTTCATGTTTCCTAGAATTTTAGTTTCACTGTTTAAAATTATTTCCTAGTTATTATTTTTATTTTATAATTAATTATTAAGTTTGCCCACAAGTTTCACTAATGTCTTTGCTTACCATTTATTTTTCTTTGCATTCCATTCCTTCTCTTTTTCTTCTTGCTGAATTCATTCGTGATTTGTGGTTAGTATGTATGGTGTATTACAAAGGCAATTCCCTCACTATTTGAATATCTTAAATATCTGTTTTCTTCTCACTTTTGAGTAACAGTTTAGCAGGGTATAGAATTCAAGGTATACAGATATTTGCCTGCAGAAGGTTGGATCTCTTGTTACTAATGAAGTGTGGTTACTGATTCATTAGAAATTGTATTTTTGGTAGCTCCTGGAGCCAGCTTACTTTCACTCCCTTTGTTGTCTGCTATCCAGATCAAGTCAACAGACCGGCCCATCATAAGAAGTAGAAGAGTAGATGGCACCTCCTGTGGGATGTGCTGCAGTGCCGTGTCACGGGGCATGCGGGTGCAGGCAAGGAGGGTGGCTCAGGATCTTTCTGCATTCAGTGCAGCTGCTCTCTTTGGCTTCCCTGTCTCTCCACCCTGAGCACGTTGCTCTGTGTGGGCTGCAGCGCTAGGCGGCATTTGGTTAAGACTTTGTTCCAGTTTTTCCCATGAGTAGAGGAAGCTGCTCTCTGTCTGCTTTGCCACAAATAATGAACTTGGCACTGCACTGAGTGAGACTCTGGCCCTGGTTTTCTGGGGATGCCGCGAGTCTCTGCTAGCCCAGAGAACTCTCCCTGCCGGATACCTTTGTCTGTTTGTCACCAGGGCCACCAAGCTTGCAACTTGTTTCTGCTTCCTATGTTGTGGTGTGTTTTCCCTTGAGAATTTGATCCTGTTTTTTGAGTAGCTTTATCTTTAAGTGTTCTATTTTTGTGCCTCAGCTATCCTTGCTGGGTGTTTGGTACAATGAGGAGGAGGAGACTGCAGCATGTGAACTTAATTTGTGACACCATCTTGGCTGGAATGCCATGTTTATTTCTTTCATAAAACCGTGGTGGCCACATTCTCCAGATGACAGATGAGGGTGTGGCAGCTGCGTGAGACTCAACACGATTGTGAACGAGAGAACAGACTCTCAGCCTCTACAGGTGAGAAGACATTATTATTACAATCCCTCCACCTCCTGTCCCACAGGGCGTCACCTCTGGGGCTGGCTGTCCGTGCCCTCAGTGTCCCATCTGTGAACAGCCCTACTTGCTAAAAATGTTGTCTTCTTTAGTTTACAGTTTATAGCTGCTATCTTCCTTCTTAGAGCATCTCTGCCCCACTGGCCCCTGGCCCAGTCATTCTGTATTTTTTCCTCTGGAACCAGAGAAACCACATCTGTGTCCTTTGCTTTCAAGAACACTTCAGCATGTGGAGGCCACCTCTGGACCCCATGTGAATCATTCTTCTGGCCTACATTCTGGATTCCCCAGGACGTGATGGGGCCAATCCTGAATGGCCACCTCCACCCTTTGCCTCTATGGTTACATCATCTAGTCTTCTGTGTGTCTAATCTTCTGTCTTAAGCTCTGCCTTGTCCAGGAGATTGCAGGTTCGCCTGGCTAGTCCACAATTCACTCTCATACTGTAGAAGGCAACCTTCACAGATTCCGGTACTTGGATGGGCCGTAGGCCACCACACATCCAGTGGCAAAGGGTGCTGACTACGAGCCAGCAGGACTGTTGCCAAGCCGTGTTGTGATGAGCTGCCTCAGATGTGCTGGCTCATTTAGAACTCACAGTCACCCTATGAGGTAGATGCTATTGCCACTCTTTTTTATAGATGAGAAAACTGAGGTTCAGAGAACCAGGCTTGCCCTGCCACCATGAAGCCTCAGAATGTGCTCAGGAAGTCTGACTCTAGGGTCTCTGCTCCTTACCAGCAGGTTGCACTGCTCCTTCTGTTGGATGGATGGAAGGATGGGGGCTCTCCCCTAAGACGAAGGGCCCCCTGGTAGAGGCTAGGATGGAGGGGAGTATGGGAGTTTGACTTGAAATAAAGGAAACCACAGCCCCTGATATCCTCTGTCCACTGCTGGTTGCTAAGTTCAGTCTCTGAGTCTGAGGTTTGGAGCTTTGTGGTCCCACTCACAGCTCCCTGCCCTTCAGTAAAAAGGCCCCTAGCCATGGGGTGGCCATGCTTCTTCAATACCACCAGCCCCACTTACAGACTTCTGGCCCTGATGACTGCCACTGGGACCCTCAGTGTCCATGAGACTTAGTGGGCCACTGGGAGAACGGTAGGGCTCTGCTATTGACGTCCACAGAACCTGGACCCTAGCACTACCCCAGGCACCCCTGCGCTCTGGAGAGGAGTGGAACCATGCAGCTGCAGCCACCTACCCTCTGCACTATCTCCAGGCTACGTGCTCCTTACTACCCAGCACCTAGCTTAGAGCTCTGCTTTAAGGATTTAAGACTCAGCCTACCCAGTGGATTATGGCTGGGTGGGGGTAGGAACTCAGTTATGTGGGGAAATAACCCAATTAAAAATCAGAAACCTGTTCCCACCCCATTTAACTTGAAATATTCGGTGGGCTTTATGTTACCTGGATTGAGGGAACGGGCACCCCAGGTGCAAGAAACTGGGGGAAGGTGGGGAACAAAGGTGCAGAGATTGGAAGAGGGGTTACATTTAGGAAATGACTGTCACAAAATGACTCTGATGTGGAAGCCTGATGTGGGTGATGTTGTTGCTGGAAGAGGCCTAACTCCAGGTGTCGGAATGCCAGTCTGGAAGGTCTAGAACAGTGGTCTTGTAAGAAGTCTTTCTGTTTTACCCACAGAGATTCTCTGCTGTCATATATCATGAGCACTGATTTTTTTTTTAATGCAAAGTGCTAGTACAGGAAAAATAATGGTCATGGACACATTGTACAGACAGGGTGCCAGGCATTGTTCTAAGATGTTTGTGTGTGTTTACTCATTTGATCCTCACACCAGTTCTAAGAAGGGAGGACCGTAGTCTCCGAGCATGAGTGAAAGAGCAGGTGGGTGCTACAAGGTGCAGTGGCGTGCCCAGGCTCACAGCTTATCCACCTGCCAAGTGATCTGAAATGCAAGTTAAAGGAAGACTTGAGAGTGGGCAGGCATCTGAGGGAGGCTCCCTGCTTGGGCCCCAGGTAGAAGCAGCAGAGGCTAGACCCCTGGGAAGTACTTTGGGAGAATTGGGGACCTTGGTTCCTGAGAGACCACAGCGACCTCTGCTCCTTGGGCGGGGCTTCTGAGTTTCCTATTGCATAGGTGCGTGTGCATGCGCACACATGTGTGTCTTAGCTGCTCATGAACAGGTGAGGGGCTGGAACTCTGAGGTAATAAGGAAGTCAAGGTTTAGTGACCCCTGTAGATCTGTTGTGAGGCTATGAGACAAGCAAGAAGTGCATCCCACCTCCTCCCCCTCCATACACATATCTTTTCTGGAAAAAATCCCTGTCGTGCTGAGAGCTGGCCTCCCTGGCCTCCCTGTCCTGAAGCTTACAGCACCAAGACCAGTGGGGCCATGTGGGTAGCTGGTGGGCATGGTGGTCAGGTCACTCCAACACTCTGGGCATCCCTAGTCAAGCTTACTGCCTTGGTTTTATTTCATACTCATGTCTGGCCTGCCCTGCTGGTGCTCTTGTCTGCTTATGGAGGTGCCTCATCTCCTCATGAACCACCACTTCTGTCATTCCAGGCAGCATGACCAGGAGACCAGGAGGGTAGGGCCATGTGGTCTTGTCCATCCATCCCCAGCAGTCATGTGGGAGTGGCACATAGAGGGTGCTCACTGATCACTCACTTGCTCGGGGGAGGAATGATTGACTCCTGAGAGTCAGGTGATCTGGATGAGCTCCAATTGCACCCAACTAGCTGTAGGTCCTCAGGAAACTCTTCGATCCTCAGTTTTCCATTGTAAAGTGGGCATGATCATGTTTCTTTCTGGCAGTGTTCCAGGTGACTGTGAGAGTCCAAGGAAAATGTGTGACATGTCTTTATAAATGGAAGGGAACTTTCTATAACAGGGATTTTAGTAACACTAGCATACTTTCATTGGCAGTACTAATATCCAGTTAGCATCCTATAAGTGCATAGCTAAAGAATGACACAGAAAGGCTTCCAGAGAAAGGCTCCATTGGCGAAGGTGCTGGCCAAGCTGTAAACAACTTCTGAGGACCTGCCCTGGGCCAGCACTGCAGAGGGAAGAGCGAGACTTAGGGAAAAACACAGTCTTCTGGAATAGAAGGAAACACTAGAAACTTCAAGGGTGCCTGGAGGCCATCACTGCAAAAGAAGGTGGATTATTGGGCTACAGTTCAAGACCCCAAGAGAACAGGGGCCCCAGGGATCTTGCTGATGTCCATGCTGCAGAAATCATTGCTCATACAGCCTTTGGAATAAATGGAGAGGCTGGGAAGGAGGTATGGCATTTAAGGAAGATACCTGGCTGTCTCCAACTTTAGTGCTTTTCTTCTTCTATGGTTCTCTACCACCTTCCCTTATATTTCCTTAACCCCCCCTCCCTCCACTCTTCCTCTTGGCCTCATGAGCCTCCCTTCATTTATTAATATCCTCTAGTTTTTCCATTTAGTGCTCTTCTGGATCATCAGGGATGTTTATTAAAAATGGACTAGCCCTAGAGAGCAGCCCTATTTGGTGGTCTGGAATAGCTCTTGGGAGGCAGTGTCTTAACGGACACCGGATGGTACTGACCCATTTGCTCAGCAGTCTCTTTGGAAGACGTCATTCTGAGTCTAGTGAAGGTCCCCATGCTCCTACCTCTAGCTGTCAAAACCCAGGCAAACAGAGCTTCTTAAAACTGCACAGAGCATACTGGGAGAGCCTGAATCTGAACTCTAAGTGGTATTGTCAAGTGGAACGGGATGTTCGTTATTTTTGTAGTTAGCAGGAAAAGTTCTTGGGGGTTAGTGAACCAGAGTTGAGTCTATTGCTCTCTGCGTCTCTAATTATGGCCCCTAAAGCTCTCGGTGGGAAGTGAAAACCAGAATATTCTTTCTGAAGATTTTGTGTGCTACCCTGGCAGGTCTGTTTTGCAAAATTAATTAGCTTTGGGCCAGTTTCTTATCTTGAAGCGTATGGGATTTCTGAGATGCAGTTAGAGAAAGCATAGGTAAGGGAAGTAATTTAATTTCTTCTTCCGGTCTTTGTTCCCAGTACGTTGGTCTCACTCCACCGATGTGCCAGGCAAAGGGGTGGGATACAAAAATTCTAGGCATGATCTTTGCCCTTGAGCATGGACAAAAAAAGCAAACACACAGCAGGAATATGAAGACAAGTAAAAAACATGTGGTTGGAAGACTCAGTAGGAAACTGAAGAAAATAATACCAACCAAGGGGAAACCAGATGAAAAATCAATTACAACATTTCCAGGACTAAACTGCTCCCTAAAAAGTAATTAGAAATATTAAATTTCTCCTCTCTCCAGCATGAATGAACAGCAGCTGTTGAAAAGGGGGTAAAATTGTTGTTTTAGACCAGACCCTTTGCTCAAGAGGGTCAACTTGGATCTTGGTTGCAGCAAGCAAGGAAGAAGTTTCTGGAAGAATTATTGACAGCCTTAAGGGATCTTGTTTATCTCCCTGAAACAAGGGATGTCTTTGCAAATGAAATATTGTGTGCAAGACCAGAGCAAGTGGAGGGTATTTATTTACATGCAGCACATTTCTTTCTTAGTCCACACTTATTGGTTAGCAGTAACAATAATGAAAATCCTGCCAGAAGTCCCAAGCATTGGCTCAGCCCTGGAATTTCCAGAACCCATGTTGGCCATTGTCCTACCTGACCCTCCCCAGCCTCTGAGAGGCAGACACAAAATGGGCCTCTGCCCTTTGTGAGGAAGATACTGAGGCCCAGAGTCTGGCTACATCCACACTGCCTGATCCGACTCTCACATCCTGACTGCATCTTACTTTTTGAGACCTAGTGGCTTTTTGAATGTTTAAGGAAAGTAGAGACCATGACAGGTACAAAGTGATTTGCTTAAAATCAGAAACCAAGCATCTCTATGAGAGATTCCGCTCCCTTTCCTCCATTTTCCTCCTCACTCATTGAGTAATTGACAATTGGAATTGTTCCCTAAGTGTTTGGGCAGGTTTGTTCATTGTTACTAATGAAAGGAGAGTTTTCTGAGTCATGTTAGAGTATTTGCTCAAGTAAAATCCTTCTAGAAACACACTATCCCCACAGTTCAACCAGGAGCCTACAGAGCTGGGCTGTTCTAAGATGGATCATTGCTGGAAATCATTTTCCAGGTAGCAGGGAGCCATAGACAGTCTCCCTGGCACAATTATCCAACCTTGTGCCTGCTGTGCTAAGATCTCCCGGGCTCAGCTTCACCCCTGGGAGCTCACTGTCTCCCCTGGTGTGGGAAATGTGGACAACACAGCCCCTGATGGACCTTCCATAGACCTTGGAAATATGAGAGAAATAAGGAGTTTTCCTTTAAATGAACCTCATCATTTTAAAGAGCATCCTTGACATCTCCTTTCCCAACTCCTGCCTTGTTATGTCTTTTTGAAAATTTAGTCATGATGGCAGAGATGTTAGGATGTGTTTGTGTACTCGGTTCTTTAGTGTTCTTGCTTAAGATGATAAAATTCATCAGCATTCTGATTTTTGTTGGGCTTGTGTGTTTTATGATAACTAAGACTCTGGGCACTTAGGTTATTAGTGTTGTTCTAGAAGCGACTGTGAGGTCCAAGGGACTCAGGGAGGAAGTGAGAAGTGTTTACTAAGGTCAGGGAGGGTTGGGGGCAGAAAGTGAAATGTGAGCCAGCCTAGGATGGTGCCCTGGGAGGGTGCTCTGTGGGAGCCAGGATTCCTGGAGGGGGCTGGGGAGCACAGCAGGCAGAGCTGAAGTTCCTTCCAATCTGCTTGCTAGTTGAGAGGAGTAAGACTGGGGCAAGTGAGCCCTTGGGTGTGTGTGGTCCATATGGGAGGCCATGTTGGAATTTGATAAGTGTCCTTGGCAGCCTTGCTAGAATTTGACCCAAGTGCCCTTGGCCTTATAAAGCCATGGCAGCCTTAGAAGAGAGTGGTATGGTGGGCCTTTTCTTTTGGAGAGATCACTCAGTTGAGCTATGTGCTCACATGAGGGGAGGGAGCAGGGCTGTGACCAGAGGGACCTGCCTTTGGTCCAGGGGAGAGATGATGAAGCCATGCAGGAGCACTCAGCTCTGGAGACAGAGAGACTCTCAAAATCCCGCAGATGCTCAGCAAATAAAACCTACAGGATTTGAGACTGGTTGGGTGTAAGTGGCCATGCAAAATTGGAGTCTAAGACAGCTCCCAATTCTCTGAGTTGGGAGACCTGCAGAGAGGAATGTTAATACTAATGCTAGTGCAAATATCAACAATAATAATAATAGTGATGGCTGGCATTTACTGAAGCTCTTACGTTTGCTGAATACTTGCTGCACGTGGCACTTATGCAGAAGGCTTACAGAGAATGCCTTCCTCTCTCTTAAGCAGTTCCATCTGCTTTCTCCCTTCTGTGACAGTGGACCTTTTGAGGGGAAGGTGATGAGTCAGGGCTTGGACTCAGAGGTCACCCAGGTCACCCAGCACACCCAGGAAATATGCTATCTGGAGCTGAGGGAGGGTAGCAGGAATGGAGTTCAGGATTTGGGGTCACTGCTTGCAGAAGGTGGTGGATGCTACAGGAGGGGTGAAATCTTGTTGGAAGACAAGCTTTGCTAGGCAGAGAAATGGGAGCTGTACTGCATTTCCACCCCCTACCCCTATCTCCAAGCTGTGATTGGGGATTTGGTTGGGCATTTCCTGTAAGAGAACCTGGAATTGTAGGAATAAGAAAAGGGGAGATTGTAGGGACAACTGGGTCCTTTCTTTTCTTTTGTTTTTTTCTTGAGCTTTTTATTATGACTGATTTCTGGTGTTGACAGCAGCAGAATGTGGGATAAATAGCCTCTATGAACCTGCCCCCCAGGCTTTAGCAATTTCCAAGCATGGACTGAACTTTCTTAGTGACTTCATAACCTCTGACCCCTGACCCCTGACCCAACCATTGTTTCTTCAGAGTTTCATCTCTGTATGTCTCCTGCTATCTGCTGCAGCCAGACCAAGCTGATAGATGCCCACTATGCCTATCTCTCCTCATGTCCCTCCTCTTCTAATCAAGACACTTGGTCCATAGTGGCAGCATGCCAGGCTTCACAGCATCCTTCCTGCTCCCAATAATGTCTGCCAGGGAGTCTCCATTATCCAAATGGTGCCTGAGGATTGGGTTTTGCAGCATCCAGACCCAAGGTAGTGCTCTTGATGGCAGGGGTGGTAGATCCTGAAGCTACCAGGGTTGGAGGCCCCAAGCTAGCCTGTGTGAAAGGAGCAGGTGTGATCTCCCCCTGCATCATGAGGGTCCAGAAGTGGCCATGACCCCCTTCAACACTTGGCCCCACAGACGAACCCAGAGTGACACCGCCAACTCTAACCAGACACCAAATGTGCTGGTGCCTTGACGGGCCTATAAAACTATGAGAAATAAATACTTAAGCCTGCATGTCTGTGATATTGGTTATGGTTAGCCACATGGAGGATGACACAGGCTATTTGGGACTCAACCCCAGTCAGGTCAAGGGAGAATCCTGGCCTATCCCCTCCCCCACTCCACCTCTCACCCTCACCCCCAAGTTGAAACAAAATTACCCTTGTTTCCTGGGAGGTTCTGTTGTGTTTTACTTTTTTTTTTTTTTTTAAACGATTTATTTATCCAAATTGTCTGGACCTCTTTTAGGATAGAGATGCTTTTATGTGTGTTCGGAAGACTTGAGTTGATAAGACAGTAGCCATGGCTGACACCTCATCTGTGATGGTTCCCTGGCTTCCACTCTCCCTGAGCTACAGAACCTCTGTTTAAGTTTCTAGAAGCCAAGCATATGAAATTGAAAGAACTCTCCTGTTCAAGGCAGGGGAAACTAGCACCCTACCCATGGGGTCATGCCTTGCTAGTTTCCGTGTTGAGGGACCTCCCAAAGAACTGAATTTGAAATCCCAGTGTGGACATCTTTACTCTCATGGCCACCAGTGATCCCACCCAGGAGTGAGACCCTCTAGACCTCTTACCCCTGACCCAGCAATGAAGGAGGGCACCTATCCGGCTCACACTCAGCTTGGCAAAATGGCACAGAACTCTGTCTGGTGCCAGACCCAAGAGAGATGATTCAGACATGATTCCTGCCCTAAATGTGCTCATTCTTGGGAGGAGAACACCAGCCAGGGTGACAGCAAGCAGATTCATCCAAGACAGAGTGAAACTTGCGTAGAGACAGGGTGCTGTGACCAAATAGAAAACCTGCCCCTTCCACCTAACCTGTGAGTGGGCTCTGAGGCTAAGGAAGAATGTGATGCCACCCCCAGTTAACCTCATTCATGATGACCCAAGGGCCCTTGAGATTCATACATCTGCCAGTCACGTGGGAAAGCATCGAGGACACTTGATGCATATATGCTGCTTCCCTTCCCCTGGTGGGGCCCTGTCTTTACAGCTAAAAATGAAAATCTGCTCCAGGTAGATCTATTACACAGAGATTGATGGTGCATGAGTTTGGGGTTTTTTTTCCCCCTTTTGTACATGTGACGCTTTCGTCTCCCAGTAAACAGTAATTAAAACTAACGTACACAGAGACAACAGTGCCACATTTTAATGTATTCATTCCAGCTGACTACATCAGCCGACCTCCGAGTGAAATTCCTTTGTTGTCTTATATTATGCACTATGTTAGCAACACATCTCCCTGTGTAGTTTTACGATCATCCTGTTTCTAGAGAACAGGGAAGATTTGATGTGGGTGTGGTGTCAGGTTGGAATATTGCGTACTTTGCACTTACCAAGTAGGCGATGTGTTTTTCCTGAGTGAGTGGTGGAAAATTGAGACAGTCCTGTCTCTTTCCAGTTTGAAAGCTTCCTCCTCCAAGAAGCCTTTGTGGTTTCTTCAGTCCAGATCACCAACTGCCTGCTGCCCCCCAAGAAATCCTTAAGCAAGATAGATGGGTGGTGAAAGCAAAAGCTTTTAGTGTAGCATATAATCCTCAGAGCAATTTCTAAGTGAATACTCATCCTTTCTCTCCATCTGTCCTGTGCCTACCTTTCTTCTTTCCAGGCTTTCATTCTTCTTTCTCTGAACCTGTTGCTGGAAATTTCCTTGTATATGCTGTGCCCCAGGTGGCTCAAGGTTGCTCTTTGCTACTTTGTTCTTGGTTATCCCCAATCCTCCCCACAACTGCCAGCCTCTTGGGCTGGTGGGCAAGGGCTTAGATGGACTGGTGCCCTGCCCATCTCCTCTTCTGCTGTGTGTCCTTGAGCTGGTTATTTAAACTCTCTGAGCTTCTGTTTCTGAATGTGTGAAATGAGGAACATTTAGCTACCTGAGATGATGTTTATGAAGAGTGTAGGCTTTTGCCTGGCAGCTGGCAGGAGCTGAAAGCTATTGCTATTACTTCTGCTGTTGTTGCCACTACAGCAGCCTCAGCCTACATGTTGTCTCTAGAGTGTTAGTGGTGGCCAGGTGGTTCCCTGTTAAAAAATGAAATGTTGTGTGCTCAGGTGTCTTGCAGGAGGAGCTACACATTCTTCGGTCTGTTTTGGAGAACATGAATGGAGTCTTGGTTGAGGGCTCTTGGGTTAACTTATGGTGAAATCTGCATGGTACCAGACCAACAGCATCTCTTGGGTCCCCCACATTGCAGAGCTCGGCTTGGGTGACCTGTGTGAGCCGACATGTCCTGCAAGAAAACTAACTTGGACATGACGAGGAGGGTAGGCCCTCAGCAGCCTGAGGCTCACCAGAAAGCTTGGAGAAAGGGGCCACCTAGCCTCTGTGTTTACTGAAGGCCCATTCTGGGACTTTGGGGAGGAGAGATGCCAGTTCGTACTTCTGTCATGAGTGGGGCTGCCTGCAAGTACCTCTCCATCTGCTGCTGTTCAGGAGAAGGGGTCTTTCAAAGTCTGGGAAAAGGCTCTTCCAACCTGGGAGGCAGTGGTGAAGGATGTGCCTGGTAGGAAGGAGACTGAGTGAGTGGCAGGGTCTGAAAACTTGGTTGTCATGCCAAGAGATTGACCTGAAATAGCAAGGGGCAGGTCCCCATCAGGTACCTGTCCTGTGCACACTACTCACTCCTTCCATGACAGAGCTGGGGCTGGACCAGGCTTTCAGAGGGATAAGAGTAGAGGGGCTTGGGAATATATCCTGAAGCTGGTCCTGTTCTGGGGTCTCCATTGCTGTTTAATGTGAAGCCAGGGAAGGGATGGGTGCTGGGACGCCTTTGCTTGTTGGGGCTAGTGAAGTACCAAGGCTGTTTGGCCAAAGAGCTGACATTTCCTGGGTATTCACTAGGTGCTTGGTGCTCTTCCTAGCACTTGAATTATCTCACTCACCCCTTGTGTTAAGATAACTGTATGCCATGGATACTACCCGTGCTCCTGCTAGGAGAGGAAACATGCACAGAGAGGCTGCAGAATTCGGTCAAGGTCAGTCACAGCATCTGCCTGGTCAAGAGCTGGACTCTTGACCAAAATGTAGCAGATCACCTAGGTCCATATTTCAGAACCGTACTCCTAGGGCTGCCCTAGACCAGCCCACCTAGCTAGCACAGAAAGGGTAACTCCCCCAGCAAAGGCCTCCAAAAGAAAGCTAGCTGCTCTGGACTTGGCTGGGCATGGTGAATGGGCTGTGGCTACAGTGGCTGATACCTGAGAAGGTGGAGGGCCTGGCACTGGGTGAGGGGCCTAGGTCTGAGGCAGGAGGGTCTTCCCTAGCTCACTCAATGTGCCATGTGCCCTTGGGAGCAGGGCACAGATGCCTCTGTCTCCTGACCACCAGGAGTCTTCCCTCCAGAAACGGGGCCATTTTGTGCTTCTGTGTCTTCATTATTTAGTTCTATCCTGACTTCGTTTTAGTTTCTTTGTATAGTCTTCTATGGGGGAAGAAATTGCTTTCCTGGCCTGGCAGGAAGTAAGTGCTTAGGCTCTTGGCTTACCCATGAACAGAGAGAAGGGAAGCATGGGTTTCTCTCCCATTTTACAGAACAGGAAACTGAGATCCAGGGAGGCCCAGAGACCTGTCCTGGCTATTTATTATTAACTTCCTGCTTTTCATTTTTTCTGAATTGTGGTAAAACACACACATCATAAAATTTACCTTTCTAAGCTTCTCTAACTGTACACTCAGTGGCACTAAGTACAGTCCCATGTCATCTTCCCAAACTGAAACTCAAAGCTGGCAACATTAACTCCCAACTTCCTTCCCTCAGCCACTGGCACCTGTTCACCCCCACTTGCCATCGTTATGAATTTGACTTTCCAGGTACCGCCTCTAATGGAATCATACAAAACACATTATTTTTGGTCTGCCTTATTTCACTCCCTATTAAGTTTTTTTAGATTGTTAGAAAAACTGCCTTCAAATAATTTTCAAGGCTCAGAAAGGATCTGTTAAACCTAAAAAGAAAACCAAGTAACAATTTCACAGCAAGGTTTCTACTCAGGAAAAAATAATCATAATTTTTTTTCTGCATGAAAATGAATAAACCCTGAAAACTCCTCCATTTGAGCTTTATAACAGTGACTTCTTGCTCTCCACCTGGGAAAGGCTTTGGAGTCTGTGACAGGTGTTTATGCAGCAGAATCCTGGGGAAAGGCTGGTGCAGAGGCCACGCCACAGGTGGTGCAGAGACGGTTAGAACCTGATCCCAGTCTTGAGGGGTGGTTTGCAGAGCTCATTCTAGGGATTCTAAAATGCCACCTCAGGAAACTTCCCAGTGCCTTGGAATTTGGTGACTCCAGAGGCTGTCTGGGCCATATCTTGAAGCCCAGACACAAGAAGAGTCCAGCCCAAGGCCACCCAGCAAGCAACAAACTGGATCCAGCCCAGGTCTTCTCTGCCCAGGGCAGTCTCTGCCATCAAGTCTGGGCATGGAAAGCAGGGAAGCCACCCTGACCAGTTTGATGACTGCCATGTGAGCAAGGGAAGTTCATCAGACCACTTTGTATACACGAAGGCAGCTTCTGGGCTGCCCAGGGCCCCCAATTTGAAGTGGACAGAGGATGGGGGCCAGGCATGATTTCTGGTCCAGGTTGCAGCACTTTTAACACCCTGGGTCCTGGATCACAGCCTTCTCTCCAGCACAGCAGCTCTCCCACTCAATTCCCATCAGCTCCTGAGTTCTGCTCCTGGTCACAACAGCCTGGGGGCAAGGCCATCTAGGTGTGGGGAGAGGAAGGGTCTCCATTCTGACACCCTGTGTTCAAGGTGGGATGCTTTGGGGACTTTGTGGGGGA
Source organism: Uropsilus gracilis (assembly GCA_004024945.1). NCBI lineage: Eukaryota > Metazoa > Chordata > Mammalia > Eulipotyphla > Talpidae > Uropsilus > Uropsilus gracilis. The sequence goes on along the minus strand of PVHY01000100.1, from coordinate 121,564 downwards.
CTTCTCCCAAATCATTAGGTTCTTAGTTGCTTTGACCTTCAGTAGAACAAATGGAACAATAGTAGTGGTGGTTTCACAATAGCTACAATTGCTATCACTTGCTCCCCATGATGCTCTCTAGGGACTGCCTGCCACTGCTTCCTCACCCGTGACTGTCCTCCCTTGCTTCCATCTCACAGTCCTGCAAACCCCTTCCCTACAGACCTCATGCTTTCTCTGAGTGTTGGTCATTGCTGGAAGAGAATTGAGAGTATCTAGTTTACACCATCACCACCACCACCACCCCAAACAACCTGTCCCCCATCTTCATTGTTCCCATTAGCACTTATAACCATCAAACACATTTTATTTATCTTTTTACTGCCAACTGATTAGTAATATTTTGTTTATCCTACTTACTTATTCTCTCTTTCTTTTGCTTAAATGGGAGCTCTCTGAGGTGGGGATTTTGCTCTCTGCTGCTTCCCTGGCATCTTACACAATTTCTGGTACATGGTAGGTTTTAATAAATTCTTAAACAATGAATAAAAAATTGAATGAGTGTTCTTACTGTAGGCCACTCTCTATCGCCTCCTCTTCTCCATCTAACTAAATGGTATATATCAATATTCAGCATAAGTATCTCTTCCTGCAGGAAGCTTACCCTGATTGCTGACACTGATTGCCTTTCTAAGACACACCTTCTATGGACTTCCCCATGTGCTATTGGCCTCACTGTCCTGGTGTTTGCTGGGAATGGACTCTGCTTTGTTTCCTTCTATTGGCCAGAGCTGGCACAGAATTTGGTTCACAGGAGATATTCAATAAATGCTGGTGCCTCAAACTAGATAAACACAGCATCCAAGCTAGCAAAAGGTTCTCAGGTACCTGTACCATTGGCCCTGTAAGTGCCCTTGGGTTAGGTCTTCCCTGATATTATTCCTCCTTTTGCAAGAATGGAGAACTAGCAATGTGATCCCTCCACTCTCGGTTGGAATGAACTAACCTCATAGGTTTGTATCTTCCTCTGGACTTCCAAAGCTGAGACTCTTGGAACTCTGTGGCCATCTAGTCAAGGGGTCTTGCAAAGGAGCTCCCCCGGGGTTCTCAGGGTGGATGTGCTGAGAGCCAAATGTAGTGTACAAGAAAGTACGGTGAGAGAGATGGCTTAGTTATGGCAGCAAAGGATTGCCTGGAAGTAATGAACCAGACAACAATCTATTAAGCAAAGAAAGGGGTATTTATAATGAACAGAGCACAATTCATGATGAATTTCAAAGGGAGGCAAATGGCGAGGGTGTAATAAAATTGGTTAACAGGTTAACATATCAGTTCCTGTGAGGTAATTGGGGCCAAGGGGATCACTTCACAAATTGGTTGCTCTCTCTTTAAGGAATGTTTCCTTAGGTAAACATCAGGGGAATGGTGACCTGTCACTCTACAGAGGCATTCATGCCCATCCTGTCTCCAGTTTTCCCAGGACAGATAAGTTAGTGAAATGAGGTGTTCCTCATTTCACAGCATGAGCCCAGTCTGGTCTGCAATAGCGCCTGACAGGATGCACTGTACTTCACCTGTTACCCTGAGAATTGCAGCATTGTGGGCCCTCCTACTCAAAGAACTACCTTCCCTGGATCCTTTGCTCCCCTGTCAGCACTTGGTGGAATGTTTCTGTCTCTCCAGCTAGGCTTCCAGCCGAAGCCCTCTGCGCCCTTTTTCTAGGCAGGGGAATGTCACATTCTTCAGAGTCTGTGCACAGCCCAGATACTTCAGCCTGGGAGGGCAGTGCCAAGATGGCCTCGAGGACCACTCAGCAGGACCTTAGTCATGCGGGGAGGCAGTGGCAAGAATTGGTGCTAGAAATAGAGATCTGGGAAGGTGAGTCAGACTTCAGAGGTTGAGGTAGGGGCACAGCTGGGCCCAGGGCTGCCTAGGCACTAGCAACACAAGGTCAGTGTCCAAGGAAGGTGCGTGCCGTGCCCATGGGGTCAGGTGGCCTTGGCGATGGGAGCTGGGGACCCAGGGTGTTGTAGTACTAAGGAAATCACCTCTCAAAAGGACCCTGAAAACAGGTGCCTGTTGCCGTTCATGCTGCAGAGAGGTAGATTGGTGACAGCAATGAGGAATTGCAAGGTGCCTTGAGCAGAGTTCCTTGCTGGTGGTGATGTGTGAGAGCCGCCCAGCCCTCATCCATCAGAGGGGGCACTGACCACCTCGTCCCCAGCTGGAGGACAAGCACGGCAGGAACTCTAGTTGTGCCTCTGCTGATGGAGGGCAGGCCGCCTGAGTAATGAGTGTGCCTGTGGCCCATGGCGGTGGTGATCCCATGGCTGGCAGCACCCTTTCTCTCCCAACAGGCACCCAGGAGTGTGTGAGCACAAGGCAGCACTGGGTGAGGACTCCCAGCCCTGGGGGAGCCATGGAGACTGATCTGGTCCCTGTGCCAGGAAGGACTGTCAGGCATGGCTCCCCTGGCCCAGGTCAGGTGAGGAGGTGGCCTGCCTCAAGTTCAGAGCTGCTGGGCTTGGTGCTGTCCCCAGAGACTTGCACCCCTAACTTCTGCACCTCAGTTCCTGGGGGCCCAAGACTCCTAGAGCCCCTGGAGGCAGCTGGGACTCTCCTCTCACTCTGGGATTTTGCTTCTTCTCATTCCCACATCTGACTGCACCTTCTGCCCCTTTTGCTGCCCTGCCTCTGGCTCCTTCCATCTCCATCGCGACCTGTGCGCTGGCCTCTCCCATCTGCTGCCCAGCCTCTCCCCTCTCACAGTGTCCTTCAAGAGGCGGTCAGGCCTGTCTTCTCATTTCGGTCCTGATGATGCCATTATCAGATTTAAGCCCTTTCAAGAACTCCTCAGGGCTTAATAGGTACACAGCTTCTCTGTTTGGAATGATGAAAAAGTTCTGGAAATAGATAGTAGGGCTGGTTATACAACATTGTGGGCGCATTGAATGCCACAGAATTGTGCACTGAAAAAGTGATTAAATGGTAACATCAAAGCAAAAACACCCCAGGGTCCCAAGAATTGGGTGCAACCCCTTACACTGTTGCTTGGGTCACCCCTATAGGCTGACCCAGCCTCCCCCTCCAATCTTGCCTCTTATTTCTCCCATTTACCCACTGAGTGCTCAACCCACAGAACCACTTCACTTACTGTTCCCCAGACTCACCCCCACTTGTCCTGTCTCCTCTGAAATTCCAGGATCAGAGTTAATTCTTTCAGTGGGTGAGATCATCCTTTCTACAACATCCTTCTGCCTGAACACCCACAGGGGCAGGCAGCTCTCTGCTTTACGAGGCTTTTATACCCCTATTTGGGCTTCTCGGATAATAGGAGATAGAGTTAAGGCTTCCCACGTGTCGGTCTGGGTTTGCCTCTGTGACCTGCCAGCTGTGTGACCTTGAACTTACCAGTTGAGCTCCCTATACCTGTTTTCCCCTTCCCACATTAAATGAGGGGTGATAATGCTATCCATCTAACAGAATGTTGAAACACCATATGTGTTAGATTATGAATAGTAAATGAGATAATGCATGTGAAGGATCTAGCATAGTGCCTGGCACTTAAGTCAGTGCCAATTGATATGTATAAGTTGAACAAGTCTGGCCCTGAGTACCGACAAACAGACTGTCAGGGTGGGAAGGGGTCTGAGAGACCAACTCCAGTGATTGTGTGCAAGGCGTCCGCTGCTCTCTCCTGTTGGCCTTGTTCCTTAGGTCCCTGTACCTGGGTGGGGCCACACCTGCACAGTAAGTTCCATTTAATTGCTGATTGGGCCTCTCCAGCATTCTGTTTCCCTTTCTCATGGCAGCTGGTGGTGTTCGGGTCTGCGGTAGTTCTCTCAGCAGAGACCCACGAGGACTGTGATGTCATATGCAAACCCCTCCTTGGTGAGAGAGAAATCAGCCTATTCTGGCAGTCTCATTGAGATCTGCAGGCTGTTTGTTGCCTTAGCATCGACAAACCTCTCAACTCATGTATGTGCAGCACAACCGTCTGGTTTTACAATTGAAGTGCAGGTGACAAGGTCATAGGGCAAAGTGGTGGCAGACTGAGCCCCCATCAGGCCACATTCTGTGCCCAGCATATCTGGGCTTGCTCCCTCCTTTCTCTCTTTCCTCACTGGGCATCCCCATCCCCAAAAGCCCAAGAAGGACACCTGTTGATGCCATGTACCTACCACATCCAGGTCTGGGAGGCTTTTGGTTGACAGCCCATTGGGGTGAGACCTCTGTAGACACACACACTTCCCAGGGACCCTGGTCCAAGCTGCTCATCAAACCTCACACTGGACCGCTGCCCCACCTACTAGCTGACCCTCCTTTTCTCCACCAGCAGCTAGACACTTCCATGTAAACACAGCTTCTAGCTAGCACGCCCCTGATTAAGGAATCTGCACCTTGCCTGGCACTCCAGGTTCTCCAGGTGCTGGCTCAAGCCAGTCAGAGCCCACCCATCCCTTCTCTACCCTGTGGTCCAGCCTGTGGACGCCACACCCAGTTTGTGCTGTGGGCCCTGCACATCCTCACCTTCGAGGCTTTGCTTCTGCTGGCTGCTCAGCCCGTTTGCTCACCCCACCCCCCATCTCTTCCTTCTTCCTCATCTTTCGATGATCATCTCGAATGACACCTCCTCTGGGAAGGCTCTGCAGAGTATCTCAGTGTGGTGTGAACAGTCCTTCCTTTTTGTGTGACTCTCCTGTGGTTCCCACTCTCAGTCTGCCTGGCGTTATGGTTTGGTTGAAATCTCCTCTCCCCACTGAAAAGCGAGCTCTCTGCTGGCCCAGGCTGTAGTTGGCCTGCCCCCTGCCCCGGCCCCTCCCAGGGACCCAAGGATCTGTGCTTTGTGACACCCTGTATGAATGGAATGAATGAGGATTCCAGGAAGCCTGACCCACCCCTCGGCACACCACAATTTGCTAAATTGTTTCTCTAATTGTCTCTGGACTTTGAGTCCTGTGAGGCCAGGGACGGTGCCTTCCCCTCCCATACCCCTATAGCTTGCCCAGCCCCCCAGCAATGTGGAGCCTCAAAAGAGCTCCTGGCAGATGCCTGTGTGGAGCATGGAGGGCGGGGCGGCTCAGAAGCACTTGGCTGGAGTGTCGTCCCTCTTCTGCAGGTGACCTGGGCCCCTACTCTCCGGGGACCCAGCTGACAACCCGTGATATTTACGCAAACCTGTGGAAAAGAGCACCTCCGCCCTGACAGCCACTCGTGCACACTTGGCGTTTGTGACCCTGACTTTTAAAAATGTCACACCTGCATATGCCGGGGGACTTATTGACAGCTAATTAGGAAACGCGGTTTGTATCTCCCAGTCTCTGAAAAACATTTTGTAAATTGGGTAATTGGCTTTACGGGTGTAGAGGAGAGATGTGTGCTACAGCTCCATCACCCTCAAATCACAGCCCGCAGCCGGCCAGGAGTTCCCAGGGACAGCTTCAGGGAGAATACAGAAATGCCAGTTTTCCTCAGAATCTAGGATGGTTCACGTGGCTCTCTGGAGACTTGTAGAAACGGATGGTCTGTCCATCGCCCCAGGGATGGGATGCGAATAATGCAAGCTGGCTGAGGTTCATCAGCTCTTCGGGACAGGTTTACGGATATGACTACTTTTATTTCAGGCTACGCTCACCAACAGGCATGGCGTCTGCAGTCATTGCACCCCACCAGTATGTAGTAGGCACCTGTGTGGGGCTATTCCCTTGGCTGAGTACAGGGAGACAGAGGAGCAAAAAGCCCAGGGTAGCAAAGCTGAGTGATGACTTGTTCTGTCTCCTAAATTCTGGTTTAGTGTCAGTGTTCTAAATGAAAAAAGAAATTTAAGTGTACAGTATATTTTCTTTCCACCTTTCCCCATATTTCTGCCTCTTTTTAAACCCTTTTCCCTCCCTTCTCTAGTAGTTTCCTGGGTGATTTCTTTCAAAATTCTGACAGCAGGCAAATGAGAAAGTATCAGTGGCTACAACCACATGCAGTGATGATACCCTATGTTGTGTGCTTCCACAGGTGAGGGTCTTGCTTGCTCATACCATAGTCATGCAGGCCTGAGGAGTGTTGGTCTGGACCCTAGGAAGCATATGCACAGAGGGAGAGATGCATAGGGAGAAATACTGTGGAAGGAAAAGGAAGAAGGCAAACCTGCAGACTGCAGGGCAGTTAGACACTTTGAAAGGTGAAGGGGAGAGAGGTAGAGGTGGGCAGGAAGAGACTCAGATATCAGTCTTTCTGACAGTTCCGCTAAATCAAGAAGCTCAAACCTGAATCTCGTGCCAGTCAGAGGTGGTGAGCATGTCTGCTGCCATGCTGAGTGAGGACTGGGTTCTGCTGGGGAGAGTGCAGCACATGAGCTGTTGGCTTTTCAGATGCCCACGGTGGGCAGTTTGTCTTGAATTGGTGGTTCCATCATTGAGAGCCACAGGAACTTGGGGTACAGGAGATGCCATCCCGCTTCCAGATTTTGGAGCCATCCATACTGATGCTATGGGTGGATGGAAAAGATCGCGGAACACCTATGGCTGGCTTTCTAGGTTGGAGTGCCATCCAAGGTGTGCCGTCCAAGTGATCTTGGGCAGAGAGTGTATCACCTTTGTTCACATGCCTTTGCCCAGAACTCAGTGGTCATTGCCAAATCGCAAGGGAGGCTGGGGGACAGTGTTGTGTGTGTCTTGGAAGCACACAACACAGATTTCATGGAGCATGGATTCTGGAGTCCGACTCCTGAGTTTGAATCCCAGTTCTGGCCCCTAAACTTGTGTAAAACTTTGAGTCAATGACGCCTCTCTGATGCTTGGTTTCTTCAGCTGTTTAAATGTGGATAATAATAGGACATGTTCCACAGAGTGGTTGTGAAGGTTAAGTGAATTGCTATGTGAAGAAATTAGGATTGCGCCTAATCCTAATTAGGTGCAAGTAAATGCTATGTGAGGGGTTGCTCACATATAATAAATAATAAGTATTATTATTGCTATTCTTGTTTCCAAATGTATTATATCAGTAAACATTTCTTGAGTAGCTATGCTGTTCCAGGAATTTTTATATGTCACAGGGATTTACTTGTCTTCCTGAGTTCTTACTGGATGCTCAGAAAATGTTTGAATGAATAAATTTCAAATGGAAAAACAATGTATTGTCTGTTTGATACAGTTGAGCTGTTTTTCAAACACGAATTAGCAATAATACATATAAAACCCTGTTTTAGGCTCAGAAAATTAACCACAGAAGAAGAGCAGACGGGGAAATGTAAATGCTTTGAAAAGCATCCTGGGCGTGAAAAGTCTACCAGTTTAAAAGTTACTTTCTGTCTTTATAAAAAAAAATATGTGCTTAAAAATTTTCAAGTAAACCTACAGAAAAGAATAAAAGTAAGCACTCAAAATCACCATCTTTAACCTTAGGTGTCTCTCATTCCAAATAATCCTCTATGCAAATATTTAAGTGAAAAGAAAATTAATTGTATTAAGTGATGCTAATATTGCATACTCTTTAAGGTTGATATTAAATTTCATTTATTAGAAGGAAATAAGAAAAAGTAAGGTAGAAGGAACTGTTAACATTAAACAATGCAGCCTTCACTACAGAGAATGTTTGTTTCTAAAATATCTAAGGGTGATGAAAGATTATGGAAAACAGCGAGGTTCAAGTCCTGGCTTTTAGATGCTAGTTTTCAATTTTAGATAGTATCGATTAAAGCCCTTCTCTGGAAGAAGAGGAAATAAGCGCTCTTATAGCTCCTTTCCCCTCTTCCGCCTTCTAAATTTTATGTTATGTTATCTTCCCATTGCTGATTGTCTTACGCTAAATTGGTCCCACTCTCACAGTCACTCCTTTATATCATGTCTTTCCTGAGATCTAAATTTTGACCCATCCTTTGGTTGATTGAAATTCCTCATCAAGTAGTTTCTTTTTTTCTCCCCAAGAAAAGGTCATAGGTGTTCTGTTACTAAGATTGTGCATGCTTATTTTATAGTTTTTATTGACAGTAAGTTCCGTGTATAGTAGGTGCCAAATAAGACTGCAATTTGAGACTGCATTATGGAAGTTTGTTCAGAATGCAAGAGACGATCATTTCATTCAGTTTAGCACTGTGACTAGAGTGTTCTGAATAAATCAATAAGAAAAAGACAGAGAATCCAGTAGAAAAATGGACAAAGCCGTCAGTCTGAAGGAGGAAACACAAATAAAAATTGCCTATAAAACAGAAAAAGATGACATGACCTCTTTAGTAATCAGGAATAGTCAAACTAAAATGACTTATCAGAAACGATTTGGCAGAAATCAAAGTTGGAAGAGATAGGGAGTAGTGAGATTTTTAAATGCTGCTGATGAGAATGTAAATGGATAAAACAGCTTTGAGAAAATGTGAGAAACCCCACACATTAAACAATAATTCAATAAATAATTCAATAGTTCATTAAACAATAATTCAACTATCCCATGTCTAGCTTTCTATCTTCCAGAAGCCCTGCATGTGTGTCCTAGGAGACACATATAGAAATGTTCATCCATCTTGCTTACAGTAGCACCAACCCAAATACTGGAAACAGCCCATATGTTTCCTCCATTGACAGGGGAGAACAGATAAACCATGGCATTGTTCCCTGGTGGAGTACTCTACAGCCACAAAAATTAATGGACTCCAAGCATATTTAACAGCTAAAATCTCTTGAGCATTTTGAAATCAAATTTCAGATAGAACCTATGGCACAATTCCCTTTTGAATGTATGCACTCTTTAAAAAATACAATTAAATGACATTGTGTTTAGGGAACATGTACACTTCATTAAGTAGTAATTAACCAAACAAGTATAAACACAAAATGAGACCAGAAGTTTTTCCTGAGTGAAGGAGGAATATGTGCAGGGTGGGCATGCAAAGGCTTCAACATAATCTGGACACTGGGTTTACGACATGTTACTGTGTTTCAGACTTTAAGTTATGTGAGTGAACTATCTCATAATAACAAATTCTTAATTAAAATTAAACAGTGTTCTGAAATGATACTGCCTAGAATGGAATCCTCACCTTTTATGTGACCTTGAGCAAGTTATTTAACTTCTCTGAATCTCAGTTTCCTTCCCTGTAAAATGAAAATAGCAACAGTCCCTTATAAGACTGTCATGAAGAATTCATAAGATAATTGATGCAAAGTTCTTAGTGCTTTGCCTAACACAACAGGAGTGCACATACACATTGGCGTGTGTTACTTCTCTGTTTGGGGCAGTTGGAGGTATTTGGGGGTGCACCCTAGAAATATGTCTCCTCCGGTGCCTTTTCAGAAAATGGCCCATAGATGGGAAGAGTGAAACCATCATATGAAGAGTAGAAGAGCTTGAGATAGTTAACATGGGAGCATCTCTTGGAGTCAGTCTGACTGACTCCAGAGTCAGTCATCTCTGGAGTCAGTGTTTAGATGTCTAAATTCGTATCTTAAGGGCTCTGTGGGGGACGAAGGGTGCTAATGCTCTGTGAGGTCCCGTAGCCTAAGTCTGGCTGATGCCTGTTTTCGTAAATAAAATTTTACTGGAATGCAGCCACATTCATTCATTTATGTATTGTCTGTGGCTGCGATGGCGCTATAGAGGGTTGAGGAGTTGTAACAGAGACCATATGGCCAACGAAGCCTAAAATATTTACTGTCTGGCCCTTTACGGGAAATGTTTGCTGAGCTCAGCTCTAGAATGAGAACTTGGAACAGAAAATGCAAGAGTGATGTCAAGACTACCTAGGAACTCTTTAAGAAGGAGAGCAGGCTACTCACGAAAGGAAAGGAGTGAGCTCCCCGTCCCTGGAGGTGTGCAAGCGGATACTGAGTGTCCCTGGAGCTGGATGCACAGAGGAGGACTTTGTTTCAGAGCAGGTAGAACATGTTAGCTTTTAAATTCTCCATCAGTTTCGAAATTCTCTACTAAGTAATTCCCAGTTTCAAATTGGTTGTTATTAACTCTGACATTTGCTTGGCATTTTTACATTTTAACTCTCAGCAACGTTTTCTTTCAAATTTTAAGTCAAAAAAAAGTATTTTAATTCTTTAAAAATGAGATTTAAATGAAAATGGATTTTTTCCAGAGTCTCACTTTTTCATTAAAAAAATTGATTTTCATGGTTTTTTAATCTATTCCCATTTGTAGGTGCAGAGTTTTAAGAGCCTCTCAGTGCCAATTATGATTTCTCTGTGACAAGCCTGTCCTTACTGGGAAGAAACAGTCACTGGAAATGAAACAGTGAAAGGGAGGTTGGAGGTTGCAGCCATGAGCTCCTGTCATTGTGGAATCAAAGCAGAGGAGACACGCTGGATAGGAAGAAGGCAGCAGATGCCCTGCTACTGAGCCTGCCATGTGCCTGGGCCCTCCCACACGGCTGAGCCATGCCCTAGGCTGTGGCCCTGAACCTTGAATTATTACCTGAGAATGTGCACAGTGGCTTCCCTGTCTGCAGATCAGGGGTGGCCAGGCTGACCCTCATAAGAGCCCCTGGTGGCGAGTGCAGGGAGGGATAGGAATATCTAGTAGGGGGAGATGGAGGCAGTTAAGAGAGCATTATCCACAGCCCACAACTTTCTTCCTGGACACAAGAGCCCCCTTCTAGGGACCCTGTCATCAAAAGCTCAAAGACAACTTGCCATAAATAATTTCTCAGAATGATGATTTGCTCACTAAAGGCAGGCAGACAACGGAGGGCAGAAAAGCTTCCAGCATGTCCCTGGCTCAGGCAAATGTGAGTCTGAATTCCACGAGAGGGTGATAATAAACAGCCGTTAGGGAAACACCTCCAAGTACAGCATTTAGGAAGGAGTGAAATGTGCACTGCTGGCGAAACTGACTTTCACCTGCCCTGAAATGACTATTCCTAGTGAAATGACCATGTAAAGTGCAAGGAATTGTTCGGGGAAACTCCAAACTAGTCCCCACTGAGGGGGTGAATGCACCGTTCGTCTCATCAGGAACTCTGATATGCCGTGGGTTAGCTTCCGGTGCATGATCTACAGGCATGTGAGCCCAACGGTCAGGTCTTCAGGGTTATCTCCTTGGTGGTGTTCCAAGCACATCTCGTTACTGGAAGTGCGAGGCAGTGCGACTTCTTTCCAAGTGAAGTCTGGGATGGGATGCTGATGCTGTACGCAGAACAGATACAAAGAGAACCTCTGGTTAAGGTGAAGGTGAGGAGCCCAGAGGCTCTTTCGCTGGTCCCCAACCAGTGCTGTTTAGGCACCTTCAGGCCTAAACTCAGCTTTGTCAGCCAGCAGGTCCATCTCTCAGGACACTAGTCACATCAGTTGTGAGGATACCATGGTAGATGAGAATGAGGCAGGCAGCGCTTATGTCCAAGTGATTTTGTTATTTGCAGCAAAGGTGTTTTCTTTAGGGGTGCTGGGGATGTGTGTCAGTGCCCACTGGGTCTTTCTCCCACCCCATGTCAAAAGTGCTCACCAGAAGGCCTGGGCTTGCAGCTAGGTACAGCTTCTTCCCCTCAGGCACCTTCTTTTCACCATCTGAGCTGAGTTCTCTAGAAGATTGGAGAGCTCTGCCCTAGGAATCTCCAAATCCCTCCCTAATCCCCAAAGGGCTCTGGATGAGTCCCTTCTCTCTAGGCTGCAGTATCTGTTTCTGAACCAGAGGGTACAGGACTGGCCAGATCAGCCATGCCCACACATTTGGATTTCATACACCAGTAAAGATAGAGGTTCAAGGGGGCTGGAACAGATGAGTGTGGAAAACTTTATTTTGCTGTATTAGGACACTAAAAACAACCCCCTCCTACTATCTGTAATGCTATAACAGCAAAACATTTCAATACCGTACAAATCACAGAGGAACTTATCTAAAAATTAAGTTTAGTTCTTTATTTTCTAATTTACTTTTAAAATTTCTTTTCACTGAATGAGATACGCTTGTTTTATATTCTTGTTGCTATTTTGATAGTAAAGGATTTCTTCCCCCAAATGTGATCACCATTGCTCTCCACTACCAAAGAACCCACAGTCCTCCACCATAATCCATGCTCCCCCTCCCCACCCTTCTGTGTGTCTCAATTCTGTGGTCAGCTTTTGAGGATTGGTTTTAATGTTTGACCCTTGGTTTCTCTCTACTCCACCTACAAGTGGCACCTTCCAGTATTTATCTTTTTCCTCCTGGCTAATTTTGCTTAGCATAATCCCTCCCAAAGGCTAGTTCTTTAGCTGGAATACATTTAAGTTTAAGGGAAAACTGACTATAGGATAAATGAGTTATCAGGTTTTTTCATACCCTTCTGCCATTAAGCTGTTATGACCAGCACCTGTGGTGTTGCACCCTCCCCGTGATAGTACATACCTGGCCCAATGGGTGTGCGCATACATGGGTGGGGACATCTGGGCTTAAGAGGGAGGGGATTAAAGGGCGGTGTCACTCTGTGGGAGGGAGAACACTGGAGAAAATGCCAGAAAGGGAAAAGCCAGAAAAAGAACAAAAAAAGTTGGGGGAGGAGTTGGGGGGGTGGCTGGGAGGCTTGGAGGCTTGGTTGTCTTCTTGCCTCTCAGCCCTCCCCACTGCCCCCACCTTGCCTGCTTGCCATGCAGTTATTCCAGCCTTCCTGTTTGGTGTTTGGTTCCCTGAGAGCAGTAAAGCTGTAAAATGCACTGAGGGCTCTAGGATTCTCATTATCCTTCTGTTCAAATGGAAAGAAAACCTACCCTGTGCATGTGCCTGCACTGTACTAACTTATTTTTGTCATATTTTCTCATATTTTTTTCTCTTATATATTTTTTCACTGTATTAGTTAGCTGTTGCTGCTGTAACAAGTTACGGGAAATATTGAACCACACCCTGATCTGTCTCACCATTCACAGCCAGAAGTCCAGACACTGTGTGGTGCGGTCTCTGTGTCCTCTGCTCAGGGTTTCACACACCCAATTCAAGATGTTGGCAGCTGGATTCTTATCTGGAGGTTCAATTCATTCTTGTTATTAGCAGAATTCATTTTTTCATATTTGTAGGAAGGAGATCCCCTTTCTTGATCTTCAAGGAAGATTCCCCCTTTATCTTCAAAGCAACAATGGCAAGTCAAATTCTCTCCATGCTTGGACTCTCTGATTTCCCTCTGCTGTCGATCAGAAAAACAGACAAAAACACCAACAACTCTGCTCTTGGGATGATATTGGGTCATCTGGACACTACTTTAACATCAGCTGATTAGTCACCTCTGTTACATTTCCTAAGGTCCTTTCAGCACACAACATGACATATCCAGGGTGGTAAGAACAAGCAATAAAGTCATAGCCTTTAAAATTCTGCCTTCCCCACTCAACCTAGTGAAAACCCAGTCAGATAAATACATGTGCACATTGGCAGAATCTTCCAGTTGAAATACTAGTTGTCAGAGATTCTCTGTTGCCATATTCAGATTCTTGGTTGACATATTCAGAAGTTGTATATTTGTAAGAAGTTAGAACAGTAATATTAATACTGTCACGTGGATTAGATGCTGAGCAAACATGTATTAATATGTTCATTATCATTAATATTATTTTAATGTGAATTTGATTATGAATCCTGTGATACTGTATTATCATTGTCATTGGATACAGATTAGAAAACAAGGTAAAATTGTAACAGGAATGTATTAAAGTGAGAAATGATTCAGTAAATTATACTAGAAAAAAAACAGGAATTGCTTTTATACATGCTTATACTGCACTGAAGGTAGAAAGTATGACTTTCAGTCAAGGAACAGAGACAAGTAATAGAGGGTCACAAGAAGTAAATAGAACTTAATCTGTCTTTCCCCCAGTCACCCCCCAACCCCATTATCTTCCCTTCCTTCTTTTTCCTTCTTTATTCTCTTCACTCTTGGGAGAAAAATTAGCTTGATCAATTTTAAATTTAAAATTAAAAAATGGGTTTCTTTCATCTCCACAGGTTATAGTGCAAACTCCCTAGCTTAGTTTCCAGAGTTCTTGACCTTGCCCTCATTGCTCAACCTTAAGCTCTTCCCCTAGGCCCTACTGCTTAAGCACTGTCCACTACCTGACAAGACCATTGTCTCCCTGCATCTCACAGTTAGCTCTTTCTGAGGCCAGGAATGGCTCGGGTTTATATTTCGATCCCTGTTGGCACTCATGGTGGGTCATACACCAGAGTCTTCCATATAAAAGAAGAGCAAGTAACAAATCCTAACCCCCTCTAATCTTGCCTTGACCACTTGTGGGAAAGAGAAAGTGGGAGCAGAAAGATTGGAGAAAATCTAATAAGAGAGAAAGCAGGTAGAGGTTCCTCCTAAGGCCCCTATTTGAGCTCTGGAGAGATAACCATGAAAACAGTGACCAAAATCTTGTCCCTCCAAGGGTGTATAGCCCAGCTGAGAGGTCAGTCAATATATAGACAAACAGAAAATTGACACGATTATTCCAGATCATGTTAGGAACTATATTGCAGTAATAAATAGGGTGGCATATTACAGCACTGGGGTTGGAAGCCGTTTTGAGTAGGGAGACATGGATGACTTCCCAAGGAGCTAGCAGCTAAGCAGAGGCCTGAATGGTGAGAAGTGAGCCATGCCCAGAACCAAGTGAATATTCTTCCTTGCAAAGAAAACAGCAATAGCAAAGGCCCAGAGGCAGGAAGGAAATTGCTATCAATTTCAAGGAGCGGAGAAAGAGACTAGTGAGACTGTTTGTGAGCAAGGAGGGGAGTGAAGGCAGAACTGGGTCAGAGTGGAGGCCAGACTGTTTGTCCATTATGGTAGGGAACGTTAAGAATGTTATACCTATTCTGTAAATAACACAAACTAGTTATTCTATAATCATTTAGCCTACCACCTGGAGCATTTCCTACAAGTTAAGGATCATTGCGAAGGGTTACCTGCCTGAAGAAATAGAAGACCCAAACATTTTATCATTCTCTAAATTTTAGTAAGGTGGGTTTCAGTGATGGTCTCTTGTCTCAAAGATTATAGTTTAATTGCCCTACATGGCATTAATTTGTTTTGTATCTCATTAGCTTTTATTTTTCTTCCATTCATGAGTAAAAGCCCTATTCCCCAAATTTGGCTTTTAATCCTGCAGATCCCTTTATTAACAGTTTAAATAAAACTCTGACATGTAATACTAGCCATTTTCAGCAGACAGAATTACGTTTTTAACCTTGTGAGAATTACATTATCATAGGAGTTTAGGTTTAAGTGCAGAAGAGCAAAAAGGATGAATTTATGTTTTGCAAACACTGCTTGGCTCCCGAAGGAAAACCCACTGAGCACTTGGCGCCTCTGCACTGGGGGAACACAGCCATGAGGCTCTCAAGAGAGGCGAAGGTGGGGGTGAGCCATCTCTAGCACCTGACAAGGACATTTGCCCTCCTTCCTTTCTGTAGGGATTGCCAGAGGTCAGTTTTCCTCTCTAGTAACTGAGCTCCTAGTCAGGAACTGTTTGCTTTTGTTTCCTCCCCAGCCACCAGCCTCGGCTGAACACATGTCCAAGTGTGCACTAACTACAGTCTCTTTAGATTCAGTTCTCCTTCCTCTCACCTCATCCTGTGGTAACATCGGTTTAGAACATTCTATAGGTTTCAATTGCAGGACCTTGCATATCAGTCTCTCTGCATGCTGTGTTATGCTTGTCACCAGATCCTCCTTCCCACCTTTCACCATCCAAATGACCACTTTTGCCCATTCACCCCGACTGTTTCCCTGCCACCTTCTGGCAACCACTATTTTGTTCTTGTAGTCTGAGAATTAGTTGTTCTTTCGCTCATTCGTTAGTTTTATTTCTCTAGGTACCAGTGAGTACAACCATAGAGAGTGTCTTTCTCCGTCTGACTTATTTCACTTAACCTAATATCCTGCAGGTCACTGTGTTGTTGCAAGTGGCAGATGTCATCTCTCCTAGAGCTGAATTGTCTTTCTTTGTGAGTCTGTATCACCTCTTTACCTGGTTCTCCATGCACAGGCACTGAGGTTGTCCCGGCTCTTGTCTATTATGAATAATGCTGTGATGGACATGAAGGGAGGATGCTACTTCTTCCCTTTTTTATTGTGAAAAAATATATGTTACATAAAAAAATGTACATTTTAACCATTTTTGAAGAGTCCGGTTCAGTGGCATTAAGCACATTCACACTCTTGGTGACCAATTCTGCCTTCCCAAACTGAAACTGTATCCTCTAAAAACAGCCCCAGTTCCTCCTCACCAGCACCCTCCCCAAAGAATATTCTATTCTGTATCTATCAGTGTGACTGCTCTTGAAACCACATGTAAGTACAATGGCATCTCCTTGTATGACTTGCCCTTAGCACGATGTCTTCCAGGCTCATCCACATTGATACACATGTCAGAGGTAGGTTTTTTTCCTTGTGAAGGCTGAGGAATGTCCCACTGAACATAGATAACAGTTTATCTCTTCACCTCTTGATGGATATTTGGGCTGTTTCCACCCTTTGGCTACTGTGAATACTGAGCTAGGGTGCCAGATATGACTTGGGGTCCCCCCTTTCCTTTCTTGTGGATCTGAGCTGGAAGTAGAAATTGGATCATGGAGTAATTCTGTTTAACTTTTGAAGAACCAGTGAGCTGTCTCCATCGTGGCTACACCATTTTCCATGCCCCCCAAGCAATCTCCACTTCTTCCCAACAATTTTTATTCCCTGCCTTCTTGATAACAGCCAGACTAGTGGTATGAATTTGTCTCCTTTTAAAACATAAATGACCATGGAAGGG
The DNA here is from genome assembly GCA_004024945.1 of Uropsilus gracilis. Lineage (NCBI taxonomy): Eukaryota > Metazoa > Chordata > Mammalia > Eulipotyphla > Talpidae > Uropsilus > Uropsilus gracilis. Next base: position 104,897 of record PVHY01000100.1, on the reverse strand, counting down.
TAGGACCTCGGGCGAGGTGTTTTGGAGCCCTTTTGTCATCTGAAAAGCAATAGCTGAGGAACCACAGACCCTAGATCTGGGAAGTCCATAGAAAAAGGGGGGCCAGGATGGGAGGCACCAGGATCACATTTCGCTGAACTGACAGCACAGGTATAAGACTGGCGTAGAGGCACCTCACAAACCCAGAAGTTTCCTATGAGGAAGGTTTGTTTCTGTGAACACACGGTCGGGACCTTGCCCCTGGGGAATGTGTTTCTAATTTGGACTTTTCTGTGTGTTGCTCCCCAGTGTGATAACGCGAAAGGACTGAAAGCCTTCTATGATGCAATAAAATACGGGCCGAACCACTTGATGGTGTTTGGAGGTGTCTGTCCATCTGTTACATCCATCATCGCAGAGTCCCTCCAAGGCTGGAATCTGGTGCAGGTAAGGTCTGGGCCTTCTTTGGTGTGGGACTGCCTTTGACTGGCCACCAGTCTTTTGCAGAAATGGTTTGCTGCCAGCCTGGTTCCTGAGCTGCCCGATTCAGATCACTCACACCCTCTCCTGCATGCTTTCATAACCTCTGGCTGCCCCCTCCTTCTGGCCTTTTCTCCCCTTCTGGCCTGTCCTGGCATGGCCACCATACCAGGACTCTGAGAGGAGCCCAGACACACCACCATGTGCTTGAAATCATTCAGTGACTCCCTAACCTGACTTTCAGGATCATCAGTGTCCAGACCTGGTCAGCGTTACCTCTTGTCCCTACCACTCACTCTATGACAGCCTCTCCAGACACTTAGTCTTTCCCCCAAATGCAGCCTGGAACCCCAGGAATCCATGCTCTGCTCTCAGTGTCCCTTTAACCAGAGCATCCTAATTCACCCCCCCCCCCCGTCCACTCCAATTGCCTCTCTTCTCAGTTAAGCCTTTTCTGGGATTCTTGGCCACTTATGTACTCTGTTTACTGGGAAATACTATATACCATTGAATGTTCCAGTTGTGAGTATATGGTCTTTTGTGGGTGATGCACACCAATGTTAATTATTATTTGGAATTGGAGAAAGGAGATATAGAAAGATGTAACCATCAGGGGTGAGTGGTTGGTCATGTATATGCTTTACTTTTATCCATGCATCCATATACCCACACACCCACCCACCCAACTATCCATCCATTCACCAACTCATTCATTTTCTAACCTCCATCCATCCAACAAATATAATGGACAAACTTCTATATGCCTGTAATTTTGGTAAATGGTGGGGATGTAGTAATGAATTCAATAGTCATGGTCTCTATCCTTTTGGATCTTGCATTCTAGGAGGAAGACAGACAATATCAAATACACAATTAAGTACTAATACTAAAAGCTAATACTGTATAATATGGATGTCAGGCTTACTATGTGCCAGATAATTGTTCTGAGCATTTATATGCATTGAATCATTTAATTATTATTACTGCTCTATGCTGTAGGTATTATTATTCCCATTTTATAGATAAGAAAACTGAGGCTGAATAATTTGTTCAAGGATCCCAAGCTCTTAGATACTAGAACCAGGATTTAAACTTAGACAGTCTGGCCCTTGGAATAAAACTGTGTGCTACAATAGGAATAAGTATGGTGAGAGAATAAGGAGTGACTGCTTTATAGTTAAAAAAGACCTCTTGGAAGAGGTGGTATTTGAACTATGCCCTGAGGATGAGTGAGAACTGGTTGGGTAAAGAGCATTCCACACCAGTGCATGAAATAGTAAATGCAGATCACCTGTGATGGGAGGAATCTGGCATGTTCACAGAGTAGAAAAGAGGGCAGTGGAACTAGAGGGTGGGTGGAAGGTCAGGCTGGTGAGAGTGAGAATGAAGAGGTGGGCAGAAGCCAGACAACAGGGACAAGTTTGGTCTAACTCTACCAGCATCAGCACTACACCCCCAGCATATATAGCTAGATGGGGGCAGAACTCCAAGCTCAGGGCCGGGAGGGAAGGTGGGAATCAGCCATGGCAGAGGTGTGCTAAGGGAGGGGAGGGGACTTGGGGGAAGACCCCCAATCAGTTGGGGGTCATGGAAGGCTTCCCAGAGGAGGTGATGCAGAGCTGGCTTTATAGGGGAAGCAGGCGTTGGACAGCTGGAGATGTGGAGGAGAGCGCTGCTAGCAGAGGAAGCTGGGTGTGCAAAGCAGGAGGTGGGAAAGTATGTGGGCTCAGGGAGCAGTGAGTCACTGGAGGTGGCCGGAGCAGGCCACGCTGCCTGTGGGTGGATGCAATAGGAGAAGAGGCCAGAAAAGCAACTCTGCATGCTGTGGAGCAAATTGAAACACACAACTGGAAGTCAGTGTTGCTAGGTGAGCCAGATGCAGGAGCCCAAACCACAATCCCTGAGGTCCCCACAGATGGCTGTGTGACCTTGGTCTCATCACCGAGGGGCTCTGATCTTGGGTTTCCCTCCCCAAGTGTCCAGGAGCAAACTCAGTGCCCACCTCACCAGCGTGAGACACTGTCACTCTGAACCTCAGTCCTTTGTCTGTAAAACCAGTGTATTAAGAGGACTGATTTCACAGTCTGCTGTATGGATTAAACAATTAAAAAGTGATTAGAACTGTGCCCAGTACATCCTAAGCACTGTTTCTTATCTCTTTGCTGTTGTCACCCCTGCTGGCCCCCCATTTGAATACCCTACTTTTTAGCATTCCTGGTCTTCTCTGTAATACTCTTTCAACTACCTGAAACACCCCTGTGTTCAGTATGGCAAGTCTTGTCCATTCTTAGAGACCTAACTTCAATGCCACTTCTTTTTCCCCATTTGTCCCTGTGTATTTTTAGCAGAACATGTACATAACCAACCTCCCACCCTCTCTGCCTGTTCCTGCTTCAGAATTCTCCAGATGTGGGCATGTTTAGCTGGGTTGTGAGATCTGTGGCAGGTCCTGGTCCCGAATTTCTCCTGCTTCCCCTGGTGTATCACCAACTCACCAAGACTTTATTAGATTTCTACTGAATGATGGGAGGGACAGAGGGGTGGAAAATTCCATGGATTGGCATTGTAGCCAGATGAGCCATGCTCCCTGGGAAATCTACTTGGAGAGGAATCCAGGGAACTGGTTTCCTGACTATCTTCAATTCTAGATTCACTGGAATTGTCTGGAGTTCTTTGGAAAGATACAGAAGTCAGCACAGTGCTAGGAAATCCTGACTTACCAGCTAGAGCTATTGGCATGAGACAGGCTGTCTTCAGCCTAGAAGAGCTAAGATAGGGAGCTGGGTTCTGAGAGGGGCCTGTATTATTTATTTATTGCTGCCTAACAAACCACTCCAAAATGTAGCCACTTAAGACAACAGTCATTTATTATTTTGTTATTTCTGTGGATCATGACTGGAAGAATGACTTGTATCTGCTCCATGATGCCTGGGGTCAGCTGGAAGATTAAAAACTGGAGGCTGGCATCATCAAAGGCTTGACTTTTGACAAAGGGGTTGGAAAGGCTGCTCCCAAGATGTCTCCCTCCCCTGACTGGTGAGCTGGCACCTTTCCCTGTAGGTGTGTCTATAGGGTGGCTGGGGTATCCTCATAATAGTTGGCTCCCCTCAAAGCTAGTCACCTAGGATATCAGCACAGGGATGAAAAAGTCTTCTAGTTCCTTGCTTCAGAAGTTGCACATCATCCTTCTGTTGTATTCAGTTATCATACAAATTACTTCTTACTTAGTATGGGAGAGAGCTATACAAATAACAGCAGGTGGTAAAGATCACTAGGAACCATCTTGGAGACTGGCTAGCCACAGGGACTAACATCTAGAAGGAAAGCAGGAGTTCAAGTTGTCCAGCAAGGAAAAGGCATATTGAGTGCCTTCTCTGTTTTGGACAACTCCTATTCATCCTTCAAAACCCTGCTTTGGTACCACTTCCTCTGTGTTTTTCTTTTTTGTCCCCAAAGTAAATCAATTATTCCTTCGCAAGCAATGCCTTCTATATATATATATATATATACATATATATATACATATATACATATATATACATATATACATATATATGCATATATATACATATATATAGATACATTGTATAGATACAATATATACATATATATACATATATACACATATATACATATATAGATACATTGTATAGATACAATGTATCTATATATAGATACATAATAGATATAGATATATATAGATACATAAATATATAGATATATATAGATACATAAATATATAGATACATAAAGAACAGATATACATACATAAATGTAAGGTCTATCTATGGTATTAGAAGTTCCTAAGTAGGTGGGTGTCAGGGAAAATGTTTTTTAGGAGAATGATAGATAGTAAAAAGAAGGTAGAGAACATGGATCTGCATCACTTCTATGTTGCATATGTTATTCTGTTACCAAATGAGTCATACTTTGTAGAAAATAATTTCTTCTATATTCAGTCTTTCCTGCTAGACAGCAACTTCTTGGTGAGAGGGCCCAGTTTTACCTCCTAGTTCCCAGGGCCTAGTATGGGATTTGGCACACAGTAGGTCCTCAATGGGTGCTGAACTGAACTTAGTACAGGGAATAGACTGGGGAACCTGAAATCTTCCATGGCAGAGTTTCTCATAATGTGGATCATGAAGAGACAGAGGCTTGTGAGAAAAAAGGCAGCATCCCTCTGCATTATTGACAGCCCCTGGAGGTGACACTTGAGCACTTCATCACTGCACTGCCCAGGGTATGTGCTACCAGAAGCAGGCCAGATCCAGGGCTGCTGCTGAGCTAGGATGGGGGCCAGGGTGTGGTGGAGAGCTGGGAACTGGACGATGCCTGACAGTTTAGAGAGCATGAGCCGAGGAGAGCTGATTCCTTCCAGTCTGTGGAACCAAGCAACATCAGCTCGAAAACAAAGATTTGGACCCTGATGGGAAGCAGCTTTGGAGACTGATTTCTGCCTCCCCTCAATTTCAGGGAGCACAGTCCCACTGGGTTTAGGTCATGTTCAGGGGACTTTCTCCCTTTTGGGTGCTGAGCTTGCTTGCAGAGATGGAGGATGAGTGGGTCTGCAGTCACCCAAGGAATTTGATGAATCCCTTAACTTATTCAAAACTGGGCTCAGAGACAGAGTTTTGCAAATGGGAAAATGCATGTAATTTGTATAATTGAAAAGGAGCTCTGACTGCCCTTTGGGGGAACAATGCTTGCTGGACAGACAAGGCCTGGAATGCATAATCAGTTGTTTCTGTTTCCTGGTGCTACAAAAATAGGGATTCGAGAAACAGAGGGTGAAAATTCACCCTGGTACAGAAATCGGTTAAATTTAACTTTTGCCTTTTGCCGGGCTTCTTGATTCATGGTTGCTGGGTGGAGAGGCTAATATTGTTTAAGTCGTGATGTGAGTCAGCTGTTGGTGCCTCAGCTCCTCCAACAAGATGCAAGGATCTTCCAGTGTACAGGACCAGCTGTACAGCCTCTCCAGCCCAGACAATCAGCCCAAGGTGGAGCAATCAGGTCTGGGTCACACACTGGGAGTGGCCACCAGCGCCTAGCCTGGGGGTCACCTAGAGAGGGTGAAAGTCTGACCATGGGAGACCCGACTTGTTCAGACAGAAGAACATGCAGGGTGCTGGTCAGGAAGGAGTTGCAGCCTCCAGAGCTGCATGGCTCTTTTTATGAGAGATTTTGCTAGTTTTTGTGGGGCAGATAGGGAGAAGCAGGAGCAGTTTGTTCAGTTAGAGGGGAACAGAGTCTCTGCTCCCTGCTACTGAGGAATCCAGCAATGGAGTAGGTTTTCTGGCAGGAGCAAGGGTGGTCCCTGTTGCCCATGGTTTTCCAAGCAGTCCAGCATGGGGGAGACCTGGTACAGTGAGTAGTTTGAGACAGGTTGGTGGTTCTCAAGCTGTTTTCTAAGAGTCACTTCTGGGGACTAGGGATGTGCTCTTGCTGATGCAAGATTCTGCTTGAGGATCATCCCTCTGGCACTGTAGACCCCACTCTCACCTGCACGGTCATTTCAATGCCAGCTCAGGTGACTAATGCCTTTGTTTCCTGGTGACTGGCCAAGCCTGGTGGTCTCTGAGGCCCATTCATCTACCAGACACCAGGATCTATTGAGTCCACAGAACTGCATTTGTGTTGCCCACGTGAGGAAGACCTGGAGGAGAGACAGCGAGCTATCCCACCAGTGCAAATAGCCCAGTGCTCCCAGGACAGAGTCCACAACCTGTGATGTGGCAAGAGGGTGCTCCATTGCCTTGCCCATCTCTCCATCCATCTCCCTCTCCTCCTGCCACTGGCCTCACAAGGGCTATTTGTTCCCTCTGCCCTGTGGTCTGTCCTAGCACAGCTATGATCATCTTCCCAGGTACATTGTGACCGTCCCTTCCTCTGTGAAGTCCCTTCTTCCTCCCCCTGTGCTCCCTGACCCACATGCTCCCCTCCCCTGAGGTTTGTTGTCCTGTGCCCACTGTGGCCCGGAGCAACCTGAGGCCAGGGCCTGGTTCATTCATCCCTGTGCCCAGGTCTGGTGCTGAGTCGTGCCTAGGGAGCTGGATGCCCCCTGCCCTCCATCTCCTGGGCCTGAAGCTCATCCCTAATGATGAGGGCACATCATCAGTGCCTGGAGACTGGGAGGCATGAAGTTCTCTAGGTGCAGTTCCCATGAGGATACCTGAAATGGTCTTTGGCGCAGCTCATATCTCCATCCTCTGCACTAAATATATGCATTTTTAATTAATACATTAACTACAGTAGAAGTTTTTTCACAGCCCCTGGGAGATCTGAAGGTGACTTGGTGCTGACCTGGCTTTGCTTTTCCTTTGAGTCAGACCTCCCACCAGCCTGTCTTCCTGCCAGCCTGAGACCTGGTGGGGGGGAAGCAGGAGGATTGGGAGCTGGGTGGGGAGCAATGAGCTTGAGGCAGAGGCAGAGCCCTGTGGAAGGTCCAGGAGGCTCAGCAAGAGGAGATTTGACATCCTCAGAGATCAGGACCAAGCGCCTTCCTTCCTGGGAGTGAGATGATAGCTGCCTCAGCTTGCAGACAGAAATAGTCTGGCCGATGAAAATAAAGTCAGATTCCTGAAGGGATAAAGGGCCGTAGGAAAACGCAAACACTATTTCGTCAAGAACCGTATCCCACAGAGCCTGTCCTTTAAAAGGCAGCAGCAGCAGATTATTAAACTGTACATGCATTTCGCTGCCACCCTCCCTCCGCAGCCCACCAGCCTCCCAGCCCCCTGGCTTCCTTCAAGGACCCTCCCTGGAAGATGTTCAGTTTGTGAGACGGGATCTCCCAGGAGAAGCTCCAGCGAGGCAGTGGAGGTGAGGAGGTCCCATGTCAGCAGCTACGTCCCGGCTCGTCTCAAGCTTGATTTCTGAAAAATCGAAATCATGCTTGGTATTGACATTTAAAAAACAAATCGGTGTGAATTTGGAGTCTGGCCCTTGGCTGTTTACTGAATCCCAGCCTCGCCTGTGCTGGCGGTCCTGGGTTTGCCTTGTAGGAACTGAAGTTGGGGCCCATGTGAGCCCCTTCTCCAGCGGTGGTCATGTTGAAGTTGTGAGTTGCCTTGCAAGTCAACGATTGCTGCTGACTTAGCTATGGCTGGTGGAACTGGAGGTAGACTCATAGAGAGGTAGAGTGGGGAAGATCTTGGCATTAAGGGGTCTGGTCTCCCCATTGCACAGACAGGGAAACAGAGACCCAAAGTGAGTAGCTTGTTCAAACTCTCGGTCACAACCAAACCGGGTGCCAGGGTTCACTCTCCAGGGACCTGTGACATAAACCATGTCTTCTTTATCACTGTCTGTATCACTTTTATGTAAAATGGGAATAGCAAACCAGCCTTCTATGTGTGCAGTCGTGAGAATCAATGAAGGTTCTTCCTTTTTTTAAATGAAAGCACTTTTCTAAGACAGCAGCTGTTGTTTTTATGACAAGGAGTCCTCCGCTGGGAGCAGACCTCTGAATGACAGCTGTGGGGGTGGAAAAAAAATCATCCCCTGCCTTGCAGAGGCAACAAAAGTTGTTCACTCTGGTCCTGCAGACCCTGAAAGTAAGGTCTCAGGGGTGGGGTGGGGCCCTGCAGTGAGCCTGCAGCATACACAAAGTCTGGACTCAGCCCCCATGTCAAAATGCACCCAACCAGAATTCCGCCTTGGCCCAGCCTATGTGGCTGCCAGGCCCTTGCTGTGGAATGGGTGACGAGACTGTGGACTTGATTGGAACCATTTAGGAGTGGCCATGTGATTAGGCACAGCTGGAAACTTTGCTGCTGCTCTCGAAGAAAGAGAATGGCGGCCAATAATCCAGGATGGGTTGAAACCATTTCATGGCGCTAGTCTCCAGAGGGACCATTTAGCACATTAATAATCTATGAGATGCTTCCACCATATGGATTCATCAGAAAAATGAGTGGGAGAGAAGGAGAGTGACGTTAAGGACATGCACTATGGGCCAAGGGAAGAGGGTACCTGGGGACCCAAGGGTAGGGGGGCTATGGATGCCCCTCCCAGCTATGTCATGATGCAGTGAGTCCTGGTTCTGGAAGAGTAGGTGCAGCTCATGCATGAGGTGAGGGGACAGCTACAGCTTTTGGTTTGAGCACAAATGGATAGGAGGAAGTATAGCTCATGAAGGGATCCCAGAAGCATCCGCCTACCTTCTGGGAGAAGGAGAGGCATTCTGTTGGCACTCATTCACTCATTCCTTCATTCATCCTCTAACTAATGCTCATGCTTATTTATTCATTCCCTCATTTACTGGGGTAGCATATGCTGTATATGCTCTTAGGCTCTTTCAGACCTGTGCAAACCTCACTGCCCACTGCTGCCCCCCTCATGCATAGCAGAGAGGCAGTTTGATGCAGTAGCCAGAGCAGAGGTCTGGACTCTGAAAGGGCTGGGAAATTACCCATCCTCTGTCTGTTACTAACAGCACTGGCTTGGGCCAAAAGATAACCTTCCGAAGTCTCACTGAACTCATCCGTGAGGTGGACTGACTAAATCTACCCTTCCAGGGTCATTAGGAGCCTCAGATAAGACAGGGAAGATGGAGCAGGTAGAAGCACTGTGCTGACTGGAAGTCAGCTACAGACTATGTTTATTACCATGACTGATGCTTTTGCCATCAGACGCACCAGCCAGGGAACTCCTTGAAAATCTGTCTCTCCATTTGTTTCCATATTCAAAGTTGTGTGCACAAAGTGAACTATCACAGACCATGAAGGTGATTCGGAACAGTAAAATTAAAACAAAGCACTGGCCGAAGAGAGAAAATGCTAAGTGCTCTTTCTGGCTGGGTTTTCACAGAAACAGAGGTGAAGAAGGGCATGATACAATCGAATGCCTGGCAGTTCTCAATCTATTCCTGCCAATGTCTGTCCAACCCATATCTCTCCTGTCCATCTGGTGAAAGATTCAATTCAAGGTTCTGACCCCCATTTTTAATTCAAGACCATGGTATCTGAAGCGATATCAGTTCCCAGCGTGTAACTCCAATGGTCTCATTGTTTATGCATCTTTCACCACCAGCCATCCCAACCCCTTTCTGGAAATATGCGGGGTGTTAATAATTCATTCTAAGTAAATAAATCACTCACGTTACTTACGGTGCACCTGGTGCTGCTAGTAAGGGGCACAACCGCAGGTTACTCTGAGTTGAGTCTGGAATTTTAAATCCTGTCTGGAAAGAACTGGAGAGGGAATTGGAACAGTAACTTCCTCCAGAGGGATAGGTGTAAAAGGATGTGATAACAACCACACAACAACTAATACAATTGTTGTGAGGGGTGGCGCTATATGTGGAACAGGAAATATGGACAGGAAGTAAATGTGGACTAGGGCATAGTCTTGGGCAAACAGGGACTGTGGGTCCTCCTGACCCAGTCCAGACCCCTGGGAGGAACCTGGCTCCTGTGTGCTGCCAAGCAATTCCATGGATGCAATTGAGACTCTGCTGGACATAGAGAGTGGTGGCCACCTCAAGATGGACCTGAGTGAATGCTGACACTAGGAGGAGATCCAGGCAATAGAAAAGGGCTGGGCTAGGCAGTGTTTTCAATCATGCTTGGAGGTAGGCATCAGGTGGGGCAGTCCTGGTTTACCATTTAACTCCAGGTCCTCAAGCAGCATCTCCTAGAAAGGCCTGGGGAACTGATTTGTTTGTTTGTTCATTTTGTTTTATCCAAACAGGTTAGGCTTATTAGAAGAAGGGAAGGAAGAACAAGCATGGATAGACGTAAGGGGCAGGAGAGCAGCTGACTTATTTTGTTAAAAGGAAAGGTTTTTTGTTTGTTTGTCTATTGCTTTAGTACAAAGAACAATTTAATGGATTGTCTTGCATTTTATTCCCATGTGTGGGTCACCAGAAATACCAGGGCTGTGTAAAGGGGGAATTGTAATGCCAGACAATAAAATACAGCCAAGAGTTTGACTCAAGTATTAAAATGATGACCCACCTAGTGATTCTGGGCAGTAAAGGCACAAGCTCCCATCTTAGGGCCCTGAAAAGGCCTGGGTATTTCTTACTTGTTTGTTTCTTAAGTGTGTTTAATAAAAGCACAATCACCTGAGCCTGAAATTAGATTGTGATGATGGTTGTACAATTCTGTAAACATACTAAAAATTATTGACTTGGACATTTTCTTTTTTCATTTAAAAAGTTATGTTTTATCGAGGTAACCTTGATTGACAATATGCACCCATTCAGATATGTTATCATAAAGACCAAAACACCCATAATCCACCACCATGGTCTATGGGAAGCCTTCAACCTTTGCTTCCCTCCCCATCCTCCCCTTTTGGTAGCCCTACTTCTGGTCTCAGATTTCTAGGTTCTGGTTTGATCTAGTTTTGTCTGTTCCCTTATTTTGTTTCTTTATATTCTGCTTATGAGGGGAATCATCCAGTATTTGTTTTTCTCCTTCTGACTTATTTCACTCGGCATAATCCCCTCCAGTTTCATCCTGTGGTTGCAACAGTTCATCTTTTTAAAAAACAGCTAAATAGTGTTCTAGTGTGTATATATTCCACAGCTTCTCATCTCACCGGTCCTTGGGCACTTAGGTTATTTCCATAACTCAGTTATTGTAAATAGTGCTGCGGCCAACAGGAGTCTATAAATTCCTTGGAAAAAGCAAAAGTACTTATGAATTACTAGATTCTCATTCAGTCATTAATAAATCCCCGGTTCATCATTCTGTCATATGAAAATGTCCAGAATTTGCTTCTCAAGTTTGTAGGCTTTCATTCCAAAAGCAGGAGTGTTCTCAGTGAACACAGCCTCACCCCTTCAACACACGGTGCAGTCAAACTGAGACAATATCTCTTGCTCTAATTTTTAGCAGGTGGTCCTGGAGAGTTCTTATTACCAGAGAATTTTGGGAAGCATTGTTCTGGAGATTCCCTAACCTCCTCTGGACAAGCAGCAACACCTGGGGGCATGTTAGACATGCAGGCTCCGGCCAGCATGGTGGCACATGCCTATAATCCCAGCACTGGGAGGTGGAGGCCAGAAATCACTTGAATCTGTGGGTTGGACACTAGCCTGGGCAACATAGAGAGACCTAGTCTCAAAAAAAAAAAAAAAAAAAAGCCTGGTGCAGTGACGTGCGCCTGTAACCCCAGTTACCTGGGAGGCTGAGGCTAGAGAACACTTGAGTCCATGGGTTCGGGACTACCCCGAGCAACATAGTGAGACCTAGTCTCAGAAAGAGAAAAAATAAATACAGGCTCCCAGGCCCCACCCCAGACCTGTAGACTCTAAATATTTATTTTAACCAGGTGCTTGGTGATTCTTGCTGACTTAAGATACATCTCACCCAGAATTACCTGGGAGTGCTGAAGAGAGGCCAGGTGTCTCAGTGGGGAGGAAGGACTTTGAGACTCTGCAGACTCTGGAGTAGGCTTCGGAAACTACTGATTCAGGCCTGGGGTCCACTTTGCAAATGTCAGGGTGAATGTGCAGGTGTAGTTGGTATTTTTACCAACTCTGGACATCCCTGAAGTCAACTCATGGCCCCCAAGGACTCCTGTTAAGTTATGGTATAGCCAGGAGCACACAGAGGGGACCTGTGGCTCCAAGTAAGGAACAAGACAAAGGGTACTGGGTCAAGTTCAAGTCACCCTATTTCTTATCCTGGTCCTGCCTTCTCCCAGCTCTGTGGCTTTGGATCACCCCCTTGGGAGCCTCTGTGTCTTCATCTGCCATCACTCTACTTGGTAGAAGTCACATAGCCTCTGACAGGTGGGAACAGGAGCAGGGGCAGAGCTGTGGCACCAGCATCTCCGTTAGGCCCCCTCTAGTTTGCTCCCCTCATGCTCAGTGATAGAGCCTGCTCTGTGCAGGTCTGATGCCTGTGCCCATGCTGTTCCAGTCTGATGCTCTCTCTGTTCTCTCCTCACCTGGTTGAATGCCCTGTATTTCCTGATGTTCACGTTAAGTGTTACCTTCTCCAGGAAGCCCCCCCCTGAACTTCCCCCAGCCTGCTCCCAACAGGAGGAGATACCCACCCCCATCCATCGCATATTCTTCACTCTGACCACCTCTGCCCTCTGAAATAAATGACTTGTGACTCAGTCTCTGATGAGCTTACCTACCACCCTGGAAACTCACTCAGGACAGTTCTTACTTATCTGAGTCTTGTCTGAAACCCAGCATCCTTCCAGAGAATCTGGCACTGAGTTGTTCCTCACATGTCATGAATGGACACATCTGGATGGCCTGGAAAAAAAAATAGCTTGCAATACTACTGGCCTATAGTTCTGTGGTCTTTGCTGGTTGGCTCAAAACACCATGCATACCCAGTCAATTCATCTATTCCGCACTCCAACCCTGTGAGCTGGACACTTCCCACCTCACAGGTGAGACAACTGAGACATGGAGAGGTTGAGTGCCTTGTGGCATGCAAGGACTAAGGGGCTCCAGATTCCCCTTAGCAGCTTCAAGTGCATGACCGCTCATAAAGTCCATGGACTCTTCATGGCAGTGCCAAAGGAGAGGATAGAACCAGCAACATCCTAGTTAAGTCTGTTTTCAGAATGAGGAAGATAAGATGCAGAGAAAACAAAGACTTGCTCTGCTTCTTGCTTTGAGCAGAGCTCTGGCTGAGATCTCCCCAATGCGGGCAAGAATGGATGCTCCAGAGTTCACGAAGGCTTGAACCTATGTCTCTGGGGTCCTCTCCAGCCCACCTCAGCAAGGATTTTCCTGCTTATGGGTTGATAATGAGCCAGATCTGTATCAGTCTCTCTCTCTCTCTCTCTCTCTCTCTCTCTCTCTCTCAGGCACATGCATGCACACATACAATTTTAAAGTGATTACTCATCCTGTAACTTGTGTATAAAAAATAAATGGTTCCTTTGAACTCAGAAAATAGATGGACTGGTTGTTGGTGAAAATCAATAACCATGCAAAGCATTTCAAGCATATAGTACTCTAGTTCTGTTCAGTGGTTTGATAATGAATGATTTTTTTTTTTGAATAGAGCATAGGCTTCCTTAGTTTTGAATTATACAAAAGGCATTTGCTTTGACTCTATTTACTAAGAAGACTAAATAATTCATTATATCCATGATACAAGGGCTGTGTCTTATACAGTGGGAAGTGCTTGACTTGTGAAAAACAATCCAGGTTGGATGAGTACTATTTAGATGTTAAGTCCAGTATAAGCTTTAATTTCCCAAATTTCCCAAGTTCCCAACCAGCCGTGACTTAGCCCAGGCCTGGTCTCTTTGAGGATGGCATGTTGGCTTTGTGAATACCTGGAGCAGCTCCCTTCTCCTCCCTGCTGTCTTCTGAAACTCCAGGGCCATCCTTAGAGTAGTGGGCACGTAGACCCTTAGCACAGAAAAGCAGCTCTGGCTCAATCCACCAACTGGCATTTGCAAAGGGTCATTTTTACTAGATTCTCAGTTGAAATACTTCTTTGGGAAGCTTTCCCAGTCAACTCTCAGCCTGCTGCAGATGCATCCAAAGCATCCTATTCCCCCTACCCTGCAGCATCATCCCATGTTCAAGGTCAGGCTTGCCCAACGATTGTCAGCTAATGAATGGCACCTTGTGGTTTTTGAAACCCCACAGTCCAACATATGAGCTGGATCCTAGGAGAACCTCTAGGGAGCTTTGGCTTTGTTTTGTATTGAGGTTTTCTCAATGAATCCTCTTTATGTAGTAGGATTATGATACTTCAGTATTTTGGACCCATCATTTACCAGCATCATGGATAAAATTTCCTGACCCACAGGGAGTTTGCATTAGTCAGTGTGATGTCTATGTGCACCGCTGGTGGCGCACCCCATGACTTTAGGGGAACCCTAGATGAATATTTTTCGTCTAATAGGTATTTTTCCTCTTTATTTGCTTTCATACTGTCTTCTTAGTAAATGATACTGAATTTCCATTACAGCATTTAAATGAAAGGAGGAGTCCATTTAAAGGAAAATGCTAAAGATGGTAATGATAAAAGTGGTATGTGGATTTGGCAAAATCAAGAAAGTAATAGGCAACTGATGACATCTAAGAAATGGAATTGCAAGTTCATTAGAATCTTATTCCAGTCAGTTGCAGATATAATTTCTTCATGCAGGCAGTGTATTTGTTCTTCTATTGATGTGTCTACCCTTCCTTCACATTTTCTTTCAATTTTTTTTAGAATTTTCTAGACTGCAAAAAAAAAAAATTAAAAGAAAATGCAACGAGCATCATATTCCCTTTGTCTAGATTGCTTATATTTTGCCAGGTTTCCTCTCCCCTCTGTTCCCCTGCCTACCACCCCTGCACACCCTTCTCCTGTTCCCAACTGCCCTGCACACATGCATTCATTTTTTGTTGAAACACTTGACAATCGTCTGTAGACTTAGACACACTTCACCTCTAAATATGTCGACTGAATCCTCTCAGAGCAATTATAGTCTCTTATATCACCAGGGTATAATTATCACACCGAAAATATTAACAATGATATGATAATACTACTAATATACAGTTCACATTCAGACCTCTCCAGTTACCCCCAAACATTCCTGTGCTCATTAACTGGAAAGAAGGAGGAGGAGACCAAGGATACAGCTGGGCAGCATTTATTATGCCATTTTCATCTGGGGAATTCTTCCTACTTTTTTTCTTCTTTTGGCTTTTGGGGTATTAACCTTTTATAAAAGACCAAAACAATTGTCTTATAAAATGCTCCAAATCTCAGATCTGTGTTTGCTGGTTTGTTTGTCCATAACTAGATATAGTGACTTGCACAAATTCTGTTTTCTATTCTGTGTTTTTCCCAGTTCATGAAGCAGGAGCCCACATCTGAGCTGTTTTGCATGATGCTAAATAAGATCACTGTGTTAAACTGGTACCAGCTGAGTTATTGTAGAGTTACCTTTCCCCCACTCAGTAATTATTTTTTCATTTTTTAAAATTGATTGCATCTCTCTCTCTCTCTCTCTCTCTCTCTCTCTCTATATATATATATATATATATATATATATATATTTGTTTTTGGTTTTGGGGTTTTTTTGCATCATTGTCTATCCCAAGGTTCTCCCATCACCTTATCACCCATGAACCATCTTAATCAGGAGAGACAGCCACTCAATAATTATTAACCAATCTGAGGGGTGAGGCTTTGAGACCACGTGACTATGCTATCTGCCCAGTCTTCTGGTTTTAGTGTCCATCTGTCCTTGCATGAGTCTCAATTGCATGGTAATAACAAAGCAATAGTTTTCAAATTCTGTTCTTCCCCAAATTCTGTTCTTCCTTCTCCATTGGCTTTCTTCTCTGTGAAGAGTGTTCCCTTTTCTGTGTTTTGTTTCATTCTCCCCTGTCCTCATTCTCTCCTCCATTACTTTGCATACTTTCCTGCCCTAAACTTGGAATCAGTCATTTTTCCTCCTCTCTTGGGTAAGGATTCATACTTGGGGCCTATGATCTGGGTGCTCGCAATGCTCACTGCTACTGGGGTTCACTGCTTCTAGATTTTTTTCCCCTAGACTGAGATGGAAAACACAATGTTTAATGTTTGAAACAAAAATGTTTAAATTTTAATCTGGCCCTGAGGAGATAATCAGATAAAACAAAGGATATTTTACAAGTCACAGTCACTGCCTTGGATTCTCAGAAAGTTAATGCTGAAGGGAACAAGAACAATAGAAAGGCAGGGACTCTTCTGGATGAAAGAGACTGAGAAAACATCGCAACCAAACACAAGGCACAAATGTACACCATACCCTGAATGCTAAAATTGTAAAGGACATTTTTTTGGAAATTGAAGAAACCTGAATGTGGGCTGTACATTAGATGACACTAAATTACTGTTCATTTTCATAAGTGTGATAATGACATATAGTGACTTTATGTCATTCTTAGGAGAGTCATTCTGAACTATCTAGGAGCAGAGTGTCAAAATGTCTGTAAGTTAACTTCAAATATTTCAAAGTCCAAGAACTGTGTGTACGTATGTGAGTGTGTCTCCGCGTGTAATAAAGTGTTTATAAACATCCTTGTGTATAAATGTATTTATAAAGAGGGGGGGAAGGGGATATGGTCATGGTGAATGGTGAAAGATGTATTCATGATACTATTCTTTCAACTCCTTTGAAAGCCTGAATATTTTCACAATAAAAAGCTATAAATTTGTTTGTTGGAGTGGGAAGACTAAAATCCCTTAGTTGGAGGGAAAAAAAAGATGAATCCACAAGTCCCTTCATAGATTTTTTGATTATATTAGCAAGTTGATATACTCTCTAAGTTTTTCTTTCTCTCTTTTCCTTTTTTTGCTTTTTCTTTATTTTAAAATAGATGCAACTTTTATATGCATCTATAGTAAAAATTTCACAACAAATAGAGAACTCTTGGATCCAATCCAGCTCCACCCCTATAGATAAACCCTTTTTTAATTAGTTTTTTAATTTATCCTTGTGGCGTTTTCTTATTACAAATGTGCATGTATTTAATCATCTTTCTGTATGCCATAAAAGTGGGTATACTATATATACTATTTAGTACTTTGCTTTTTTCACTTATTTTTCTGGAGTTCACCATTGGTCATTCTATAGGAAAGTCCTTGTCATAGTCCTGCATGATACACTATGAGTCACACATCAGTCCTCTACAATGGACCTTTGGGTTGCTTCCCATCTCTTGGAATAATCATCACCATGTGTCACATTATTGCCAGGGTAAATGGGGGGGGTGAACTTCTAAAAGCAGAATTTATGAACTAAAAGGAAAATTCCTCTATAATTTTTCTAGAAAAGAAATCTTTGTTGAATGAATGAGAAAATGAATGAATGAACTTGATTAAGAAGAGCAGAAAGTAAAAGGCTAATATCTAAATAGAGACATAAAACAATTAGAGTAAATCTCTTTGTGGAAGAGGCGGGTTTAAATCCCTTCTGGTGATGTTGTCTCAGTTCGGGGATTTTCGTTTTCTCGCCTAAAGAGAAGAATTTCTCCTGGGTTTGCAAATTAAAAATAGAATTACAAAATCATGAAATTTTAGAGCTGACGAAAGAAGTCACCTGGTGCAGTCTGCATATCTTAATAATTGGAACCATAGATCCAGAGGAAAGGAGAGGCCCATGGAAAGATGAAGAAAACCCCAAATCAGTTCAAATCCATCCAGTTTAATAAGCAGTAAGTGAAATCTCTGCTCTGTAATAAAACATTCTTACTTTTAAATCTTACCAGGAGTCCATGTAAATCCGTGCATGGAGACCCTCCAAGATGTGACAGAGGAGACAGAGGCTCAGCCCCTGTCACTGTGACATCTCCCTCCACAACGTGCTCTTTGTGTAGATGGATTTTGTTTCATGTCTTTGGTGTTATTCTAGGTTATTAAAATCCAGGTGTCATGATGATAAGCTGGATCAAGTGGAGGGTTTCATTGGCTGCTTGCCTTCTACTGGAGGGGGTGGGTGTTCACATTTGCTGAAGGTGATCTGAAATTTACATGACCATGGCCTTGGTAGCATTCTGTTCAGCTTCTGAGCAGCCAGCATGAAGCCACAAAAGAGTTTAGCCCAGCCCAGCTGTGGACTTGAGCTGGGAGCCTGGACAAGTCCCTTGCTTTCCCTGGTCCTCAGTGTGTGAAATGAGGATTTGGACAAGCCTGAGATGGCAGATAAATGAGTGGCATTGGTGCCATTACTTCCCCCTCCTGTGCTAATTGCAGATATAACTAATTGATCACCACATGCTCCTCACTGACTTAATCCACTTCTCTCAGCAGCCACTGTCAGCTCATGGATGATGTCATGCAGATGCCAGCCCACTTGTCATCTCTGGCTTGGCTGGTCACTCAGGTTCACTAGATAGAACACAGGATGTGCACTTGAGTTTGAGTTTAATAAAGAAGAGCCCTTTAACAAAGTATATCCACAGTATTGCTAGATATGGAAAGCTGTGTAGGCTTTCCCCACGGTCATTTCTCCTCTTTTCTAAGTAATTAATTGCTTTCATCCAAAAGATCTTGCTTTTTGGTACTTCTGATGGTGCCTCTCCAGTGTCCAAGTCAGTGTCTAACGCATTCTGTATTGTTTAAACTCACATTATGCCTTGATTTAATGGAAAACGATGGAGACTTGAATAAGTGACTCTTATTTCTGAAGATCATATATTTTGTACGACTTTTTAACAAACCTGTTTGTCAGCCCTCGTTACTTATATTCACTTTGCTGATTTTGCCAAATCTACCACTTGTATTGTTAACTTCTTCAGTACTTTCCTTTAAACAGATTCATCCTTTCACTTAAATGCCATCCAGGAAAATCATTACCATTTACTAAGATAGTTTAAAAGTAAGTAAAGAGAAAATGTGCCTATTAAGAGATAAAATATTTACCAGGGGCCCCCCTAAAGTTGGGTTGCCCCACCAGCAATTCATACTTTTCTGACTAATGCAAACTTATTGTGGGTTTGTGAATCCCATCCATGTCCCTAGTAGATAATCTTTGAGCAACTTCTTGAATACCTCCCGTGATAGGGAACTCAGTACATTATAATACTTTGACTCATTCTTGGAAACTTCATTTTTGAATATTTCTTTTTCATATTGACCTATATTAGCCTCCCTCAATCAGTTACACATTGATCCTTGTCTTCTCCTCTGGGACCCCACACAGTAAAGTTTACTCCCTTTGTATTTTATTTATGCATCCATTTATTCAGCCAATATTTGTATGCTTCTTCTGTGTGACTTATTGTGCTTTATCTAGTAATCTTATGAGGTCTGGTGAGAGTTGGAAGGGGAAGGGTATTCAGGAAGACTTCATAAGAAAGTAAGAGAAGCTGACATGCTTTGGGAAATAGAAGAGTGGTGTTAGAGGTAGAAAAGAAGGGGAACTCTTTAAACTTGCCAACAAAGGCTTATTTCCTATAAAATAGTTTCACGTTCAATTTCTCATTTTTTTAAGAATCCTTGAAAGTTAGTCAGGACTTAACCTCAGTTAGGATGTATTGTTCCCATTTCATGGGTAAGAAAACTGAGGTCTAACAGATTACTGGTGGACTTGCAGCTGAATTACAGAGGAGGTAGATCTTTATCTACTGTAGTCACCTGTCTTTGCTCATTTCCATGTGCCACCAGCCACAGTCCCTCTGGTCTGGGATAACTTTTTCTGCCCCGCTAGGGAAAATTTTACCTTCCTGGAAAGCACCTTTTAATCTTTCATCTAGTTTCAACTTACTTAATTTTCCCAGGACCAACCATGAAATAAATCTCAGAGGTCTTGTGTCCAGCCTTCTGCTGCTCCCTTCTTTGGTAATGGAAGGCATTGACTCACAAGGGTAAGCTGGATCTAAAAGAATCCATTCTTTTGGATGTCTAATGTCCTCAAAATCCAGGGAAGAAACACACCAGGAGAACTGAAGGACAGCAGGGAAGGCTCTCTGGAGGAGGTGGCTATGAGCAGGTGTGGAAGGATGAGTAGGAGCTAGCCCTTCAGAGTCATGGGGGAACCAGCAGATGGATATGCTGCAGTCTCTCCCACTGCAAGCTTCAAGCTGGGCCCCAGCATACCTTTCCCCCCAAAAATGTGATTTCAACCTATCGACTAATTAGAAGTGCTAAATTGACATGAGGAGACATGATTTCTGCAGTGTGGTAATTAAAAGGCAGTTGGCTTCACAGCTGTGATCACACGAGAATGCTTCTTACCCCTGAAGACATCAGCTGAAAGCAAAGTGCAAAGGAGCTGAGGAAACGGAAGAGGTTTCTAATGTAATTTGTTAATTTCCTGCATTTGTCACCTGCACAGCTGTGAGGGGAAAATGGAACATTTTTACCAGAAGTTTAAGAGAAAATTAAAGACATACATTCTGATTACATACAATTAGGCAAGCAATCTAATCATTTGTTTTCTTTTTAATTTACAAGCCAGTTTAAAATCACTAGATTAGAATTTGGAAGATCTGATTTAGACTTAGGTCTCAGCCTGGTGACGGTCACATTAGAGTAAGCAAACCCTTTCATTCATGAGGCTTCTCATCTGTAAAATGGGTATACTTTTCTTCATTCTGTCCCCCTTGGGGCTCAGGTTTTATTGAGGGAAAAGGCTTTAAATTTAAAGATCTTTCATGATTGTAAGGAAGAGCATCCAATTCTAATGTCTCATCTAACAGTTGTGTCTGACATTAGCCACCATTCACTGGGTGTGTTTGTCATTCTGATCACCAAAATAACTCTTAAAGGGGGTGTCACCCTGATTCACAGAGGCAACAGCTTACTAAGGTGAGGTAGTGCTAAATGCTCAAGCTTAAACCCCAAATTTATACCATTATGAATCATACTACTTTATCTGCATTGGACTGGTTTTTGCTGTTTCTTTGTTTTACCCCCCCCCCTTTTTTTTAGCTTACAAAATAAGAAAAGAATTTGAATAAGTAATAGTTGTTGTTCCCACCTATCATTGGTGTTCTCATTCTATCATTGGTTTTTCATATAAACCAATGAAAGTGAGGAGTGAAAAAGTGAGGAGTGAGGAGTGAAAAAGGAAATTAAAACCACAGATAACCCTACAGCCCCCCCCCACGCATCTTAAAGAGCGAAAAAATTAAATTTCTTTATGATTTACTTGCAAATAAATAAAAACTCTCAAAAACTGGATGATGGGCAGAGATTAGCTTTGTTTTTACTCAAACTGAACCTATATATTTCATGCACTTATAAATGTAATTTATGTTTCATAATAAAAGTTTAAAGAGAAAAATATGAAGAATTTTCTCTTAAAAAAATCAAATGTACATGAGTTTTGTTTCATCTAATTAAACTGGATCATCTTATAGAATCCAAAGCATAATAACCCACAAGTGCAGTATTATTGTTTTCTTTCTTTTAAGCAAATCTAATTTTTTCCCTTTACTTAAAAATTGCCCCAGTTACTTTCTCATTGTACACCCAGGTGCCTCCCTAAAAAGCAGCCTGATATATTGAAGAAAGTCAATATCCCAAGAAAGTCCCAGGTTCAGGCCCTAGCCTTGCCACTAGCTAACTCATGACTGAATATGTCTCCTAGCTTTTTTTCCTCATTACAAAATGAGGCTAATAAAATGTCCTCTACTTATGGTATGGGTATGTATGAAGGTCAAAATTAGAATAAATACATAAATTTGATTAGACAGACCAATTAAGTTTTAAGTTTTAGAAGTTGTTGATCACAGAGGAAAAGATATCAGTCTGTGGGACAAGCAAAATGAAGTTAACCTCCCTGCTCTGCCAGTTGTTTGCTGTGTGACCACATGCAAGCAACTTAACCTCTCTGAGTTTCAGTCACCTCATCTGAAAAATGCTGACCATAATAGTTTACCTCATTGGGTTATTTTGTACATTAAATGAGAATTTAGATGTCAGATGCTTCATGAATGCTTACCCCCCCAGGGATGCTCATTTTGCAGTAACTTTAAGGAGTCAAAATATCTGATCTCAAATCCCAGCTACTCCAGATAGACTCTTGGACTTGTCCTTGTATCTCCCTGAATCTCAGTTTCTCCATGAGAAAACAAAACAAAGCAAAATACCTCTCCTGCTTCCTCATCAATTACAAAAACTTCCCTGTAAGATTATGACCATGCAAGTGGGTAGTAAAAGCTGAACTACTATGCACTTTGAGAATTGAGTAAAAATTCATCCACAGGCAGGAGAGATGATTGTTCCCAAATGGGTGGCCTCTCTCTGACCAAACAGTTCCAGGTCTTAGAGAAAGTCCACACAGGCGCCCCCCGCCAGCCTTTTGTGGGAGTGGGGCTCCCCAAGTGCCAGCCATTCATTTTCCCTCTTTAACTTGGGACAAGCTTTGTGGTCATTCCTCACACATCAACCTCATGGGCATCTATAGTGAGACACTTTGTGTCCAAACAGTTTTTCTTCAGGGCTTGGGCACAACGGTGACCTGGCACAGACCTGAAGTGGACCCTAGTTCCCAACACAGCCGGCCCGGTGCCTTTGTATACATCCTGGCACTGGCCACAAACAGGGTTTTGTCAGACGCTTCCTGAGAAAGTTGTGTTCCATTCATCTGGGCTGAAAGGAACCCTAGATGACAAATACCTCCCTCATTTAATTACAGAAACAGTCAGCAAACCCATGGAAAAAGATTAAACTGAGCAGAGAAAAGAGCACAGCTCATTTTCTCCTCCCTCTGCATCTGGCCTGTTTCTCACCTAGGAGTTAGCCACTCAGATCACTTTTGGTTTACTTGACTCCAGATAAATGGCTTATTGCTGCAAAAAAGTTAAACTCAGATGCCCCAAACCAGGTAGAATGAATTGCATATAGGCAAGAATTCATCAGTGGCTGGGAATTTAATAAAGATCCTGAAGTTGGGAGGTATATTTACATTTTTCATCCAGGCTTATGTCTGCAAAGAGGAGTGAGACACAATGGCAATTATCTGAATAAATCAGATCAAATGAAACACACACCCACACAAAACTAACAAACTCCTAAATCATTTTCTCCTCAATTGTTGAAGAGAAAAGCACAGAATTTTGTGGTTACAAGGAACCTTTGAAATCTTGGTTCAATCGATCATTTTCAGAGATGAGAAAGACACCTACAAAGGGGAAATGATTTGCCCTTGTTCTCACAGTCAGAGAGATGAGGTTGAACTAGCTCCCTAAAGAGACCTTGGAGTTGCCTTAGCTTACCCCCCTTCTCTTTGTCCATGGGGGTTTCCTGTTAAAATTGATTCATGGTTCAATATTCAGTCCTTAAACTTTCACATAGGGTCTCGTGGTGGGCTGGAGCTTCCCAGCTAGAGAGACGCTAATGACTCTCCTCACACCCTGCTTTGCTGGTTAAGGGTCTACCTCCCCCAAGCCCCCCCGGGGTTAACCATGACCATCTCAGAAACCTGCTATGTTGGAGAGACTCTATAACCTTTCAATAAGCCATCTCCTACCTGTTGCTCTGTGGGGTCTCAGAAGGAACATACCCTCAGTCACTGGCCCATCTCACTGGCACTCACTGCCTAGGGCAGGCTACTGAAGGAGACATGGATCTGATATCCAAAGGCCAGTTCCATTCTGACCTTGCTCAGTTTTGTTGTTTGTTTGTTTGGGGGGGGGGCACAGTTTCTTCAGTTATAAAATAGGCAGCAATTTCTGCCTCAAGGAACCTGGGCACTCCAAGGCTCCTGACATTCCAGTTGTTCAGAAACTGGATTTCATAGTAGATGAGGCTGGACTGAGAAAATCTTCCTACACTTTGCCTCTTGGCACTCAGAACCTTGCCTCATAAAGTAACAATTGCCCCCAGAAAATAGTAGGCAGACTTTTTCTTTTCTCCACAATTTGACTTAGAGACCCAGGGCTTCTCCCCATCAGAAAATTGGACAGCTACGCCACTACTCACAGTGGCTGAGTTTTTAAGCAACTGAGATTTCCCCACTCTTCATTCTTGTCTTTCTAAATTCAAACAGGGCTATAAATTCTTCGGGAAAACTGTCTAGGAAATGAGCAGGAGAGCACTGAAAGTTATTGTATTCTGGGAAGCAGAAACCTCCCAAGTAAAGTTTTATGGACAAGATAGGAAAATTCTGGCAGCAATGTATGATGGAAATTTAATATACTGTAAGAATCCAGAGTGCCAGAAAATCAGGCAGAGAGGGTAAAGCTGTCACCTCATTAATATAGATCAGCATAAGGCTAGAGACTTCTGAAAACCAAAAATTATTCTTAAATATTTGCTTTCCAGTTTTCTGAGAAAATTTCTCAATTTTAGTTTGACTAGACAGAAAACAGATCCAAGAGCAATTTACATAATATAAATATTATGTAATAGTATAAAATATAACACCATATAAATATTTAATAAACTACATCTGAAAAGACCTGCCTTGATTTTGAAGATGAGTATATTGAAAATACCTAACCTTCACTCTTGGGCAAAGTGCTACAAAGTGTAATGGAAGTTGTACAATACCCTGAAGCAGAGGAAGAGTCTATTTCTAAAAAAAAAAAAAGTCTACTGTTGGATAAAGAAGAAAACTTTAGAAAGATGCATGGCATCCTAAATCATGTGAAGAGAAAAACATGGTCCATAAAAAAACCTGAAATTAGAGGGTGGAGTACAAAAGATATGGTCATAGAAAATTCCTAGGAAACCAAAAAACATCAATAGCACAATAAAACTATGTTAGAGACAATAAAGCTCAAAACTTAGCTGCTGAAAAGCAAGTCAACAAACTCAGAAGAAAGAACCTGGCTAATATATTGTGTTTAGCTATTCAAACACATTTATGAAGATGAATAAAATGAAATGCTGTCCCTGAAAAATTAGCACAAATTAGAAAGTTATATAATACTTAATGTGCCCTGCTGTTGGTACTGTGGATAATTTTTATCAGAAATTAGTGAAACTGACTATACACATACCCTGTAACAGAGACAGTAAAATAAGATGCTTTCCCAGAATGACAAGTACAAGGACCAAGAGATGAAATACTGGAAGAAAATATGACATATACGCATTTGGAGACTGAAACAACAACATGTGATAACCCGGTGTTCCAGAGAAGAGGCTAGAATGTATATGAACTTAACATACACGTGGTACGGCTGGACATGGTGGCTCATGCCTGTAGGTGGCAGCCTAGGAAGCCGCAGCCGGGGCCAGGGATCATGGTTTGAGTTCCACCGGGGGCATGTAGAGAGACCTAGTCTCCCAAAAAATAGCTGGGCGTGGTGGTGCACACCTGTAATCCCAGCTACCTGGGAAGCTGAGGCTGGGGATTGCTTGAGTCTGTGGTACTCCAGGCAACGTGAGCCTGCAGTTCCACAGGCAAAAATAGTGAGACCTAGTCTCAAAAAAAAAAAAAAAGTATTATGTGTTACATGTGTGTGATGCTGTGTGTTACAGATCTCATGTGTGTGCACATATGTATTGTGTACACACATACATGCTATTTATATACACACATAAATGTATATATATATATATATATCTCCTGAATGACTGGCATGTGCACATCTTTCTATCTCTAGATATATATTCTAAAATGAAAGTCTTGATTATATTGATTGAAGGATTTTCTGTGTCCCATAAAATCAAAAATGCCTCACCATGTCTATCTTGGCAAATTTTTTAAACTCTAAGAATAAAGAAAAAAATTTTCTTCAGGCATCCAGGCAGAAAAAATAGATACCTATACATAAGCAACAATCAACTAGCAAGAAATTTTCCCCTACATCACTTTAATTTCAAAGAGGAACATGATATCCACAAATTCTATACACAACTGAATTCTACTGTGTGTCAAGACTACAGAGAATCATCCTTAGCAAGTTTTCAACTCCTTAGCCTTCTTCAGAATAGTAAAAGATTCTCTAAAGTAAAAGAAACAGGATTAGTATGTCCAGAATGGAGAAGGTAGATGTGCAGAATGAATACCAAAATGGACTGAGGAAAGAAAAGAAAAGCATTTAAAAAAAGAAAAGCATTTAAAAAAAGAAAAGCAAAAAGATTTCCAACAAGATGCTAAATGCAAGGCCAATAGCAATAACCATATATATCTTAAAATTTATGCATGTGGTCTTTTTAAGAACTATGCTTTAAAATAATCAAATACAAATAGCCATATGACCCAGCAGTCCCACGCTTAAGCATATATCCAATAATATAAAACTATCAGTTCAGAATCCCATATGGTCCACACTGCTCACAGCAGCATTGTTTATATTAGCTAAGACTTGGAAGCAGCCTCAGTGTTCATTGATGGAATCAAGAAGATGTATATCCACACAGGAGTCTTACATGTAATCATAAGAAAGGTTTAAGCAACCATTTTTCAATAAAATAGAGGAAATTTGAGAGAATTATGTCTAGCAAAGTAAGTATGATAAAAGCAAATACTGGACATTCACAGACAGGCAGTTAGATAATATAAAACACTCTAAAAATCAGTGGATATAAGTAAATATTCTAAGACCTCAGAGGTTAAGAGGGAAAAGGTAGAGAAAGGGACAAGGGGATATGAGTGTGGTATGGTTGGAGGGCAGGTAGGAGTGGATTTAAAAACCTAATAAACTTAAAAGGTTTTCAAAAGCTAATTTTTGAGATTGATGAGTGTGACAGTTTCATATACACTTTTCTACTTGGAAAAATTAATTTGATGGATAATTTTAAGTGATCAGCATTGTTTAGAACACATTAACTATTTTTTTTAATGTTCCATTATGTTCATCAAAATAGTCTGTGAAATAAGAAGGGAAAGCTGACTTGTGGGTTTTATAAATTGTGATGTGTCCTTGATAAAACAACAACAAAACCCTCTACAAATAGAAGAACTGATGAATTTTAGCTTATCTGTTTGACTGTTTAATGAGGAAGCATAAAAAATACAAATAAAAGGAGGATCAGAGATATAGCAGGTCAATGCACACATAAATAATGGGCTTCAATATTAATATCAAGCAGAATATATAAAACAAAAGGAAGAAAATGATAAGAGGGTTCTTTTGACTTAATAAATATTTTAATGCTCAGTTCACTCAAGGATTATCTAATAAGTACCTGCTATTTGTACCGGGTAAGGCAATGTATAAATGCGTATATTGCGAAAGAAAATAAAGATATAATTGTTATGAACATTTATACTCAAAACAATATAAAATCAGTATATAAAGCAAAAACTGTTGAAATACACAAGAAAATTGTCAGAGGAGATAGAGAAAATTTTAACAAACTGCTCAGTTCTTGATCAAGCAGGTAAACAAAAACACAAACCATGTGATCCTACAAATGGTTAGCTTGATTCCATCTCTTATGAATAAGACCTCTGATAGAGAATGTTGTCGTTTACAGCTAGAAACTATATCCACTTTTCCAACCACCCTGGCTCATTCACGAAACTCGATAGGCCACAAAAATAAGCTCAACTAGTTCTGAAATCAGACATAGTATATGCCAGAATCCCCAAAACAAGGCAATAGAACTGAAAATGATAACAAATCTATAAAATAAGTTCAGAACTAGTCTCTGTAATGACTTTTTGCTTAGGGATTAACTCCATGCCTCAGTCAGCATCTGTTAAGAAATGAGCTTGGTCTCAGCAAGCCCAGAAAGGCTGTGTCTTTGAGTTTGGGCCCTGGTACTGCCAGACAGGTGCTGATGCCAGGGTACTGGGCTGGGAAATGAAGGTTGGCAAGACAGAGAGCCAGGTGGGCAGCCATCAAAGAAAGGGAGAGAGAGTGCAGTAGTGTCAGCGTCCTGGAGACCTGGATTGAGATATGCTTACCTTTCATGGGCTCAGGGGGATGTCTCCTTGCCTCACTGTTTATGGGCCTCGATCTGCTTATGCAAAACTATGGATGCTGAACTTTGTCAGCATTCTCAACCCTTGCTGGGCATTATAATTGCATGGGAAGTTTTAAAATAATACTGATGTATGTATTCTGTGCTCAAAGACTGATGCAGTTGGTTTGGAGGGGAACCAAATTATTGTTTTTGAAGATCTCCCCTAGTGATCCTAATATGCAGCCAGAGTAAGGAACCCCCAAGTTCAATGCTTTCTCAGGCCCCTCTAGTTCTGAAGTTCATGTTCCCAGGTACCTGCAGCCTTGCCCATGGAAGGAAGGTTAGGAAGCTAGAATAGAACAGTGATGCAAAGCAATCTAATCAAAGTGTGCATTATCTCAAATGGTGCAGAAAATGTCAGTGCCAGTTAATATTTTGCACCCAACATGATTTAGACCCAGGGCATATATTGTACTCCAAGCCCATTGTAAACACAATGGACCATTTATTCACTGAACAGTAACCACTGTAATTACCTACAGGGCAAACATACGAAGTTGTTCAAGCAACAATTAATTGTGAACCTGGAACTAATGGGACAATAATGGCAAAATATCAACCAGAGTGTGATTCAGAAATCACATCCAAAAACTAATATTTTCCAAATTATGTTAGATAAGCATTTTTTGGGATATGATGGTACATATTCCATCCCAGGTCATGAAATACTTCCTGAATTCCCTAATAACTCCTTCTTACACTGGTGACAATAGGAGGTTTGAAGTGTTGTTTTAATTTTGAGAGAAGATGCTAGGTTTGAGGAGATTAAGAGAGCTTCCCTTTCTCTTGCTCACTGTGGACTGTAAATTGTTTCAGTTGTAAGATCCTCTTTGGGAGTTTGCTGGAAGCTGTGGATCCTCTATTCAGAAAAGTGCACATGTCCATATCTAGGTACACACACATACCTTTATCATATAATGTTCAGAGTTCACAGGTGCCTGGAAGTTCATCTGTGTTTTCACTAGGGTGAGGTCCAGCCCACATTTGCACACTTCCAAACTCAGGATCTTCCTACTCCCAATAGCAGGCTTCCATTGCTGGACAACTCCACATACAAGTGTGTATCCAACTCTGTAGGCTCCTCACATTGACCCTTATTTTGTACAGAGTTTTTAAACAACCATTTTACCCTTGACCCTGGCCAGTCTTGGGAGATTCCCATCTCAATAGGGATCTTGAAATTCTTTTAGATGCTCACTAGCTCCAGGTGACAATTGAGGGGCAATTGTGTCCTGGGCACCAGGCTACTGAGTGGAGGCTATCTACCTTCTGAATCAGATCAGGGAAAGATGTTCGCTTCCCATCTCTCTGAAAGTCTTGGGAGAAGAAGAGCACTTCCTCAGGTGGCTGGAGAGGGAGTAAAGCATCTTCAACCAAGGCCTGAGGGTGCCAGGATTTTATTTTTCTGGATGTTGAAATTTGTCTGGGATGTATCAGGTCTAGAGCTGCTGCTGCTGCTGCTGCTGCTGCTGCTGCTGCTGCTGCTGCTGCTGCTGCTGCTGGGCAAGCCAGGACTTGGGGAGCAAGAGAGATGACAAGGATTGAGTTACCTTCAGCTGCATCCTCTTTGGATGAAAGATTTAAATAAAACAAATGAAAGGAAATAAGGGAGGGAGGGAGTTTTGTTGGAAGGGAAGGCTGGAGAGAAAAGGGAGCTGATGGGAGGAAGAAGACTAAAAGAAACTAAGGAGAAGTTCTTTTATAATCTCAGCGTGGGAAAGTTATTTCTAAATATGTCACAAAATCCAAAGATAAAAGAGGGGGGGCGGGGAAATGGATACACTCAACCATGTTAAAGAAAAAAATTGTATATGGCAAAAGACACCATAAGAAATGTTGAAGGGAAAAGTATAAACTGGGAGGAAATTACCAAGGACTAATTTGCTTTGTATAAAAAGATCCTTCTACAAACTGATAAGACTGAAAATCAAATTGGAAAACAGGCAAAGGATAGGAACAGTTTCCAGAAAGAAACCGCAAATTGCTTTTAAACACAGGAAGACACATTCAGCCCCACTCATCATAAGATAAATGCAAATTAGAACTACAACAATATACCTTATTCAAGATCAAAAAGTTTCTTAACCACCTTCTTTGGATGAGGTAGAGGGGAAGGGCAAGCAGACTTCAGAGGAAATGTTACCAAAGGAGTGGCATTAAAACTGGACCTTGAAGGACACATAATTAAAATCCAATTTAGCATCTTACTGGCACTTAAAAGGAAAAGAAGACGTAATAAAGGGAAAGAGGGACAGATGTGACTATTGAGTGCAAATTAAAATACACTCACAGAAAATGTAAAAGCAAACAAATTGGGATATTTGCAACCGCTGTAATTGCCTGAGTTTGAATGGTATACATATAAGAAGTCTTCATCAAACTCAATAAGCATTAAACTCAAAAAAATAAACAAAGGAGGTGAAAAAAGCAATTCCTAAAATAGGATTTGTAACTACTTAATGACCACAAGGAAGAAGGTTCAACATTCTGCAGCACCAATAAAAGCAATATGATTCAGTATTTCAGAGATAACTCATTATAAACTTAGATAGGAAAATGTTTTATTTCCCTCTGTTGATAAGGATGTGGTGAAGCTGGCCTTCTAATTATACCCGGCTAGTGGGTGTGTAAATTGATACAATTCTTTTTGGAAATAAGTATCAAGTCTTTAAATGCTCATCTCCTTTATCTGGGAAATTTTATATCACAGACTTTATCCTACAGAAATAGCCTAAATAGGGGGTTGGGGATAAGGGGTGATGCTGTACACACAGATTCTTGGAGAATAATTGGACAATAATGATAAATTAGAAACTATCCAACTGTTCCCAAATTAGAGATGATTCAGTAAATTATGGTATGTTCATAGGCTGGAATGTTGTGTAGCTATTAAAATGTTTACAAGGATACTGGTAGGATAAGGTTAAGGGTCGGGGACAGTGCAATTGTGTGTGAAGAATGATCTCAAGAATTTTTTTTTTTTAGACCACATAGATTTTTTTAAAAACTTGACAAATGCATAACGGACTAGAAGAAAATACAATGCAATGTTAATAGTGGTTCTCTGCTGGGGGAGGTGTACCCTATTGGTTCGTTTTTTTCCCTTTCTCTTTATTTTGCATTGTTCTCAACCTTCTCTTCAATGATATTGAAGTACTTCCACAAAATACAGCCACAGGAAACACCTTTGTCTATGCCTGTGTGCCCCAAGTAAGATCTAAAGATCTCTTTCCTCTGGAGAAGATCGTGGGCTCAGAGCTGGGAAGCCCCCCAGTCAAAGTGTTTTCTCTCTTGTGTTTTTCAGCTTTCCTTTGCTGCCACCACACCCGTTCTAGCTGATAAGAAAAAATACCCTTATTTCTTTCGGACCGTCCCATCCGACAATGCTGTGAACCCAGCCATCCTGAAGCTGCTGAAGCACTACCAGTGGAAGCGAGTGGGCACGCTGACACAGGACGTGCAGAGGTTCTCCGAGGTAGGACGAGGAGGTCGTCATCTTACTGAGGCCATGTGGCCTGGCTGGGCATGGGCAGTGTCACAGGGTATCTGGCAAGCATACACAGGGCAGGTTCACTATTGATTCCAGCAGAGAATAAGGAGTCCTGGAGCTGCTGATTTTACAGGTTTTACTGCTCTCTCAGGGAACCAGGCACACAGGCTCACCAGGCAGGGTGCCTGGGAGGCAGGCAAACAGCCAAACCCCCAGCCCCACCCCATCTCCTTATGAATCTCTACACTATCTCCTGTCTCCTGGTCTTGCCTCTTCTGTAGTCACACTGCTGTCACCTCTGCTTTTAGTCTGGCTCCTAGGCTCACTTACACATGTTCCTGCCAGACCCCCTGGGCCCAGGTGTCCACAATTACAGGTGCGTGTGCCCCATTCCCACACTCCCAAGCACCCCTAGCTTAAGCCACAGCTAGTAGCCACAAGCTAGTGATGTAAAAATGCCTGATTAACTCATTTACCCTAGGCAGGGCTTTAAAGCACACTGGTGTCAATAGGATCAAAGTTGTATAGTCAATGGCAATACAGCTGGGGCTGAGGGATGTGTGCAAGGCACAAGTGCAAACCGTCACCATAGACTGCTCAGGAGGGAAACCTCCCCTAGCTTTGCACCTTCCAGCTGAGTCCTACTGAGTCCATCACGCCCCTTGTAGGTTTGTCATCCTTGTTGTGGATGCTCAGTAACCATCAGAAATCGTGGAAGGCCACCAAAAGCATTTCTCCTGTGGGGACAGGTTTGGGGGGGTGGGGGGGACAGCTGATGTAGAATGGAGACACCAATGTCATCACAAATTGGAAGTTGGGGAGGAGGGGTTGGTGTTTTTGTTTTAATGACAGTCATGTGTATCAGTGTATTTGTTTTGGGTTGGGGGGAAACCAACATATATATAGTAAAAATGTTCTCTACCAAAGGCTTTCAGTTTAGTGTTCATCTGCTCAGAGCTTTTCCAAAGTGCTTGTCTAAACCCACATGACTTCATACTATATTCTTGGCTTTGCCCTACTTTACAGTATATCTTAGAGATCTTGGTGGCCCTCATTCTTATGTATGGGCTTTGGTGTTCTGTCCGGCAGGTAGATGGCAGCTCCTGGAAACAAGCCCCTATGAGTATTTTCAGCTCTCTGCTACCCGACTTAGGTGTGCATCTCTGTAGTAGATGTTTAGATGTGGAATTACTGCTTCATTTAAAACACTGAGACACATTCACCTGTGTCCAGAATGGCTGTTCCAATTTCTAGTCCGTCAATGGCACATGAAAATTCCTGCTTCCACATGTCCTGCCTTGCCAGCGGATGTTAGCAGATTTAAAGGGAGGTCCCCACTCTTTTTTTTCCCAATTGTTTTGTAACTCCTCCTTTCCTCTCTCCTTATGTGTTTGTGATTTGTGGAGTGTCCCGACTAGGCCAGACATTTCAGGTGCAGTTAGCGGCACATGAGAAAGGAGCTGTGATCATGTGGGGAGGAGATGAGGGAGGTGTGGGTGAGCAGATGATGGGGAGCATACACCTCTCTGCTGCCTGGATAGGTGAGAACTGGGAATCTCTAGATCTGACTTCGCTCCAGCTCTGCTCTTAGCTTTCGGAGGTTCTGCCCCATCTTTCAAAGAAGGAAGGGCTGCCCAATGCATTAGCTTTGCAACTTTGGAAAAGTCACCTCACTCTCTGAATCTTGGTTTTCTCCTCTGTCAGACAGGAATTACAGCTTTCCATTGCCTTCCCTGTAAGGTCTTGCCAAAAGCAAATGACTAATGGGTTTGAAGGAGCTTTGTAATGGCAAAGAAGGTGCTTAGAAAGCAGAAGTGTTTGGTCCCACTGTCTGTGGTTATCCAAACAAGGACCAGTTTTCCCTGCCAAAGTTGGTCCTCACCTTCCCAGCTCTCTGTCTCTCAGCCCCTAGAGAGAGACATGAAGGGAACTTGATCTCCACTGGGAGTGACTCATGAGGGACTCGCTGCCAAACACTGAAGAGGTCATTGAGACTGTCCTTTATACCATAGTGACAAATCTTATGCAATGACTGAAACAGTTTGATGGTGTGGACAGGGAGAGATAGTGTGGTAAGAAGAGATAGTGCGGGTAAGGAGAAACAGTACAGATAGAGAGATGGCGCCATAGCTCCGTTAACATGGGGTACTATAGTAATTTGGAAGGATGTTTTTCCCAAGAGACTCTTAGGCCATCAAGCTGAAGGGGCCTTGGAGACAGCTGTTCCAACCTCTTCACTTCCCTTCATAGAAGGGAAACTGAGGCCCACTAAGGGAAAGGGACCAAGTTCAGGCTTAAAGCCATGAACAGATGAGGCACGGCTGAGTTGTGAGTTATTTACTCCTTCCCACCCTTGCTTCCTCTCACCCTGTGGAAGTTTTGATATGCCCACACTCTAAAGCTTTGGTCTACAGGAATACCTGATCAGCTCCACACCTGGCCAAGCACCTACAGATCCCAAATAGGACAGGGTATGATTGACACTCAACAGCAGAGGTTACTGAGCTTGCAAAATGTGGATGGGTGGCTCTCGCCCCAGGGTACAGGTTGGTAAGGGGCCCAGCGAAGCTGGGAGCCTGACTCTCCCAACTGTCTCTGTGGGTCATATTCTCTCCATTCCTCTCACCTCACGAGAATCAAAAACTGATGGTTTGTAGCCACACCTCTGAGCTTGCACAGCTGTGTTGAGGCCTTCAGCTGGGTTTGAGGGCATCTCAGCAGGGAGCCTCTTTTCTGCCAGGATGCTGCTTGGTGGTATTGCTGGCACGGACCCCTCTTGATCTAAATCTTCCCCGCCCAGCTGACTCCTCTCTGGGCCCAGGGGCTTTCCATCCTTCTCCTGATGTCTGGGCTGTGTCACTGGAGTGCAGGCCCTGGAAAGTTGCCAGGGGCTAACAGCTTTTCATGAGTGCAAAGGAAACTGGATTCCTTTTATGAAACTAGTCGATCAACAGCATCAAACATTTCTGTTCCGGTGCAAGGAATGTCAAATGAAGGCAACCTGAAGTTGGAAGGGGCTGGGCCTCGGACTAGGAGGGTCCAGAAGCCCTGACACTTAAAGGGGTTCCTTTGAGCCCCCAGTCGCTGCGATTTGGGAGCTAGTGCATTGACCCAGGGGTACCTGGGGGGTCAGTCTGAGGAGCTTGTGACCAGGCACAGCTTTGCTCAGCAGTGACTGTGTCAACCCAGGCAATTCCCTTCCCCTAATGAGATCCTGGTTTCCCTTGTGCAAAATATGAATATTTATTCTCCCTCACAGGCACCGAGAGATGAGAGGGTTAGATGAGAAAACATAAATGAAAGCTCTCTGCATAGTAAGTGCTCATTAGGTGAACATTCTCTACTCTACTAATTCCTGGGACAAACTCTTGGAATGCATAGCCAGTCATTCAAGAAAGAATAATGTGACCTACTGCGTGCCAGAGTCTGTGATGGCCACAGATGCTGTGTTCTGGAGGCCTGGTGAGGACTGGGCATGGCTACAGAGTCCATTAGTGTCCACACACCCTGGCTGTGTGAACAGCTAGTGCCGAGCAGAAGTAGGGGTCCCTGGAAGTAGGGACAAGGAAGAAGAAGGCCAGGGTGCTCACCATTGTGGGCTCAGGATGGAAGCTGGACTCAGGTGAGATCAAGGCAGCCAACAGAGAACAGTAGGGCCATTTGGGTCTCTATACCCATCCTAGGTCCCACTATGAGTGCATGGCTGAGAGGTACCCTGAGACCCCCAGACTTGCATGTTCTTAAGGGGTCTGGTCATCTGTGCACACAAAGGCAAGCTCTTAATATGAAAGAACTTTAATCGAGTTAGTGGAGATTGAGAAAAAATAGAAGACTTTTTTTTACTAATAATAGTTTCTCAATAAAACATCCAGATTACCCATATTCTCGAGGATAAGTTGCCCGGCCGAACAGGGTTGATCTGAAGTCAGTTGCTGAGGCTTGAAAGTTTGTCCGAAGTCTAAGCCACCTTCTGTCAAGGAGCTATAGGAAAGAAGATCGGAAGAAGGTCCCTGGAAGCTGGGGCAAAAGTTAATGGCTGCCACCATCAGCCTCCCCACGTGTCTCTTACCCACCTGTCTCTCCAAGTCTTTCTCCCAGCATTGCC
Source organism: Uropsilus gracilis (assembly GCA_004024945.1). Lineage (NCBI taxonomy): Eukaryota > Metazoa > Chordata > Mammalia > Eulipotyphla > Talpidae > Uropsilus > Uropsilus gracilis. Next base: position 69,553 of record PVHY01000100.1, on the reverse strand, counting down.
AGGTGCAAGTCAGGCTGCAAAAACCACAGATCTCTATTTGCTTTTTCTCCAGAGCCCACCTGTCTTCCAAGTTGTAGAGCTTCACCTGGCCATTCAGCTCCATCCTCTAGGTCCCAGAAGCTAGCCAAGGCGGCTGCATGTAAGTGGAGTGGGGAACATGTTACCTCCCCCTTCATGGAACTGTGACTGGAACACTGCTGTCTACTAAACTATTTTCACCCTGTTATTCTTTTGATTCCAATACTATGATCAACTGACCAACTAAGTACTTTGGTCACTCAAGTCTCTCTAAGTCTCCATTTTCCCTTCTGTAAGATAAGGGAAGAGCTCTCCTAGCTCAAAGAACTTATGGGGAGGGCTTGGTAGACCTGGCCAGTCACCCTGAGCCCGCCACTCCCAGGAGTGTGGCCTTGAGGATTACTTAATCTTTTTGTGATTCCATTTTCACATCTTGAAAATGGGGATGATGGCAGAAGCTAGCTCTTAAGATTGCCAAGAGGATTAAATATGTTCAGAAACTTGAAGTGCTAAGAGAATCAGGTGATTCATAATAGGCACCATGCAAGGGGTGACTGTTATTCCACCATCCTCTAGAATTGGTTCCTTGGCTCCCGTTCAGGAACCCAACTGTGCCACAAATACGACTCCCCTACCTTCCCCACCCTCCTAGCAGGCTCCTTGCCCAGTTGTTGGTCCTCAGTAATCTCGGCATTTTGGGGTGACCTTTCCATGCCAGAGGCCTCCCTCAAGTGGTGGGACCCACTGAGGCCCTTGATCTGTCCAAGACCAAAGGTCACCATCTGCAGAGGTTCCTCTTCAAAGCGCATGCCCTTCAACCCTGCACAGCTTCTCCATGGCCCTTTGAAGCCTCCCCTGCTCTCCAAGCTGCCAGCTGCCCCACCAGAAGGGTCTCTGGCCACCTCCTCTAAAGTTACTGCTGATTAATATGAAGAGGTAGCCTGGGGGGCACTCCTGCAGGGAAGGGGGGATCTGCTTGTTCTAATCCAGGAGCTGGGCTTACTAGCAGCCTCAGGCTTCCCCTTGAGCCAAGCAGGAAAGACCTTCTCTGTGTCACTGGAAACATCCCCCCACTGTCCCCTGAGGCCTCCTCTATTTCACCCTCAGTCACCTGTCACTGCTTCCTTTGGTCCAGTCACACCTCCATGCTGGTTTCTCTCTTGGTAGAATGTCCTCCACATTTGGCTCAATATTCCTCTCTAGGGGGATCAGATGTACCACCTCTGTGCCCCATTCACTGCTGAGGTTCTCCCTGGTCCATTTGCTTGTATAGAGCAGTGTAGCACACCCCAGCTTGAACTGCCCCCATTGGGGTCTGCCATTTTAGGGCTCCTGCCATTCAGAGAGCAGTGTGTGTTATGCATCCAAGATTTCTTGTCCAGTGTGACTGCTGTGACTCAACTTTCTGGAGAAAAGAAATCTTGCCCAGGCCCTCTATACTCCTTCTCCTTCCCCACACAGGAAGGGAGGAAAGTCCTGGGGGCCTAGTGGATGCCTCTGCCTTATACCCCAGTGCAGGTCCTCAGAGATTAACTATGCCCCCTCCCGCTCCCCCACATCCCCCAAGTCTTAGAAGAAAAGAACAGCCCTGGACCCCACTCACAGGGGGCAGAGACTTGGAGATGAGTCTCTGGTGCCAGGGTAGGTCTCATGAAGGCCTGGTGAGTCCAGTTCTCAGCTCTTGCAGAGAGAGTACATGATCTGGCTGTGATGTGAGATAAAGGCATTCTCCCCCAGGTCTACTAGACCCTAAGTTGGGGAGCCCAGTGGTGAAGGAAAGAGGAACTGAGAGTAGAAAATCCCAGGTGACTCCAAAGCCCTCATCAGGGTCACTTCCTGGAGTCTCTGGCACAGCCCTTATGCCTGGTCCCCAAAGCCACCTCGAGCCCCCTGAAGCAACTTCTGCATGGGGACCTTTGGAGTTAGGAAAATGTAGTTTTCCTAACTACATCATCTGCTGCCATTTACAGGATGCCTTCTGTATGCAGGTGATAGCAGTCAGCCCCTCGGCGTGGCCCTATCTCCATTTTGTTGGCGGACTCCCTCAGGAAGGACTAGGTCACATTGCAAAGGTCTCCAAGCCAGAGGGTACAGGGTTCTACCCCAGGTCTGTGCTTGTGCAGATAATACAGTATCCCCTACCCACTCATCATACCCTCACCACAGAAACAAGGGGATGGATATTTAGATGCATCAACCCATGCCTTAAGGGGACTTCCTAGCAGTCCTCTGAAATTTTCACCATGGGACTCTGCATTTAATCTTTCTTATTTTCCCAATCCCAAATCCCTGAGCCCAGCTGCTTCCACACTTGCTCCTACTAAAGTTTCCCAGGATCCTTTGTGTCCGCAGACCCCTTGACTAACAGGGCACTTTATCTTGTAGTGTGTAGGTGCCCAGAGCTATTCTCGTACATTCTGGCTGCAGTTATCCCCTCAAGGCCCATCTGCTGAGTTTGGGTAGTGCCAGGGCAACGTGAGCAAAGGATTAGGCTGGAGAGCCTTCAGGAAACAGCAAACAGTCTGTTGGGGCTGGATGTCTCCGTGTGAAGGTGAGATGTGGGAGAACGGACCAGCAGGAAGGAGGGAGGGTGAAGACCTACATGCCTCTATATTTGGACTTTACCTGCCAGCAGTAGGGAGTCACAGGTTTTTAAGTAAGCGTGAAAGATGGATGCAATCTTGAGGACAGATTGGGATGAACAGACCAGAGTCTGGGAAACCAGCCAAGAGGTTACTTGCAGCAATCCATATGAAAAATAATAAGATTGTAGTTACTTTGATACAAAAAAAAAAAAAAAAAAGAATTTCAAATCCTTTTTTAAAAATTTGCTTCTTAATTTTAAAATAGGAATGATTGTTTTCTAACCTTGAAATTGATGTATATGCAATGCAGAAAGCTTGGAAAATGCAAAAGAGCAGAAAGGAAAATTAAAAATCTGCCATCACCTACCCACTGAAAGCTCATTGTTAACATTTATAGACATATGTTTTGACAGTTTTTCTCAGTGCATATAAGTGGACATGAATAAACAAATACTTGCTCTTACTGTAGCAATGGCTTCTTTAACCTAGCCATCGAGGGCGCCTAATTTTCCCAGGCCCATAGATACTTGATGCCATGTGACTCCTCAGGCCTATTGCTCTGGTGAACTCATGTACTGTCCCCGCCTCTGCCATAACTCTGCTCTCTGTATTTTAAGCTGTGTTTTCTCCCAGTCTTATTCATTCATCCTACCATCTGTTTCCTTCCTCCCTGTATTCCAGTAGTTCTGCAAATATTGGACCCATTAATTACTTTTTCCTTTGAATGGCTTTTTAAAACTGTCAGATTTTTTTTCTTAAAAAAATCTTTGTCATTTCAAGGAATTTGGGATAGGAACGGAGGTTGATAGATAGACTCTGTTGCTGTTTTGTTTTTTGTTTTTTTTTCACCCAATAGCTGTTGAAAAAATTCTACCCTATGGATTTGCTGTAATTACTCAAGGAAGCTGCTGTTATTGAATAGGAAGATAGTTGCCAGTTTTTCCTGATTGCAAATAACAATGCAGTAAACTGACACTTGTATTTCTGTGTGAACATCTCTCATTAGTTTCTGGGGATAAATTCCTAGAAATAGTGCATGCACATTTTTGAACCTTTTGTACATGTTGCCAAATTGTCCTCCCGAGAGATCATGCCAATTTCGTTTCATAGCACTATATGACAGCACTCATTGCCAACTTTGCATATTATTCTTTTTTGATTCTTGGCAATTGCTATTTTAATTTGCATTTCTTTGATTACCACTAAGATTGAATTTCTTTTTTTACCAAGAATCTTCCTCATTAGTGTTTCTTCTTTCGTAAATTGGCTGTGTATGTTACTGGCGTATTTTCTTAGAGGAGTGTTCTTTTTCTTACTGATATTATAGGCACTCTTTATAAAGATGTGTCCTTTACCACATTGTTGCAATTATCTCCCCATGCTTCACTCAATATTTTTTATTTGATAATCATTTTTCATTTATTGATAGTTATTATTTGATAATATTGAGAATTTCAGTATTTATAGAGCCACATTTATCAAGATCATTTTTTTCTTTTAATTTTATGTTTGATAAGCTCTTCCTTTCCTAAGGATTTTTATATATATTTACCTATGTTTTCTTCTGGCACTTTTAATACAACCTTTTTCAATATATCTGGAATTTCAGCATATGACTCAAAATATCAAATTTTCTTCTACTCTAGTAGTGATTAGTTTTTTGAGTATTTAATTATATCTTTCCCTGACTCATTTAAGAGATCTATATTAAATTTTATCTTTAGAAAGTAATGTACTTTTTATATATACTTTACACCAGTTCCATATAATAGAAATACAGTGCAAATAAATGATTTGATTTTCTAATAGCCATACTTTAAGAAGTAAAAAGAAATAATTTTATAATTTTAAAATTACATTTTAAATTTTAAAAATTAAATTGAATAATATATTTTACTTAATGCAATGTATTCAAGATAATGTCACTTCACCATGTGGCATTAGTCATTTCAAATGCTCAGTGACCACATGTGACTGGTGACCACCACATTGGTAGTCTTTAGACCGTTTCTGAGTTTTTAAATGTTGTTCCACTGATCTGTCTATTCTGAATTGGCATCCCAGTTGTAAGCATTATTCATTTTAACATAACTTAATGTGCAGGTTTATCTTCTTTTTTCACAATTATCTTTAATTTTTAACCTATTTAATTTTTATAAGCTCCTCCCAAATGTCACTAATGTTTCTATTTTAGTTTCAATAATTTCAGTAATTAATTTCAGTAACTTTGAAATTAATATGGGAAGACATTTAACATCTTATTATAACTGAGTCTATCTATTCATAAACATGCAACATTTCTCCATCCAAATTTCTTGATGGGACTTCAGTAGAGTTTTGTCATTTTTTTTTTCATACAGACCCTTTCTAGCTCATTACTTTCAAGTATTTTATATTTATTATTGCTTTGGGGAATGGGATCAGTGTCATTTGATGTTTGTAAAGTGGTTACTTATACAATTTTTTGAGAGCTTTTGATCATAATATATACATCTCTAACTGGCCATACTGATTTTTTTACTGCTTTTGGTAGCTTTTCCTCTCTTAATTCCCATGGGCCGTCAAGGTAGACAGTAATACCATCTGGAGTTAAAATAAACTTACATTCTGCTTTCTAGGGTTCCTACATAGTGGTTAGAAGGTCTGAGTTCTAATTCTAGTTCATTCAGTTACTATCAGGGAGACTGCAAGTAAATTATTTAACATTACTAGATCCCTTATAATGGAGGCACAATCACATTTTCTCTGGTGTTGTGAATATTAAAATAGTTAAGACATGTAAAGCACCCAGGGCTTAGAACAGTGGCCAGAAAAAGCACTGTATACATACTATTATTTTATATTAGTTATTATTTCTATATCAGTTATTATCATTACCTTGTTCACCACACATTCTAGAGTTATATTTAAACATAGTATAGTAGTGGATATTCTTGTCTTATTCTGAACTTAAATGCTGTCTGTTTGTAAGTTATGATGTCTATTGGAATAACAGATATTTCTCATCATGTTAAAAGATATTCTGTTTTTATTTACTCAGTGTTTGCATACCTAGATTTGCATACCAAAGAATCACATGCCTTTTGAGAACTTATATCAGTAGCTATGCATATTTTTCTTTGCTATATTAATGTGAAAAATTCTAGATATTAGCTTCCTTGCCTGCATTTTACAATGGTTTTCTTTATTTAACACATATCATTGAGTGCTTCGTATGTGCTGGGCACTGTTCTAGACACTGTAGACACATCAGTGATAAAACAAAAGTTTTCAAACTCAAGGGTCTTACATTCTAGTGAAAGGAGGCAGATGACAAAAATAAAAAGCAAATTAACTTAAATTATATCAGAGTATAATAAATGCTAGGAAAAAAATAATGCAAGGAGAGTTGGATTTGCTGTGCAGAATTGGGTAAGGGCAAGAAGAGCTTCAGAGGTAAGATTTGAACAGATACCTGAAGACAGTGAGGAACAAGTCAGAGAATTTCTGAAAAGACAGGGTTCCAAGCAGAGAGACAGCTTGTGCAAAGGTCCTAATTTGGGAGTGATTCTGATGGTTCTGGAACATCAAGGAGACTACTTTGACTGGAATCAAGTGGGAGAAGGAGAAGTGAAACAACTGGAGGTAGCATGGGGAGAGGTTTCTGATCTTTTATATATATATATAATTTATTTATATAAAAATTTCACATCATTGCAATCCCAGGGATTTACACCCACCCCCCACCCTCCCCTCCAATCCCCCCCCCCTTTTTCCTCCTGCCCATAGTTGTGTGCTTCAGTTTGGTGCTTAGCATGTTTTGTCTTTTTCTCATGGCTTTTATTTTTTCACTATATCCCATATATTAGTGAAACCATTTGACTTCTATTTCTCTTTTTGACTTGCTTCCGCTAGTATGATTTCTTCTAAGTACATCCATGTTGTCATAAAGTCGTCAAATCCTTATAGGACATTTGTGAGGACTTTGTCTTATACTTTAAGTCATGTGAGATACTTCTGGAGAGTGTTTTTTCTTTTTCTTTTTTTTTTTTTAGGAAAAAAAATCACACAAGATAAAATCCTCCAATTTAATGTACACTATTAAATGATTTTTGTATGTACACAATGATTTGCAAGCATAATGATAACCTAGTTCCAGAACATTTTCATCACCTTAAAAAGAAAGCTTTAGAGAAAGAAATCAGCAGTTAGAGATGCCTATTGAATAGCAAGATAAAGAGGCTGACTAAGTAGTTAGATAAACAGATATAGAAGTCACATTTACATTAAACCATATTCGCATTCCTAAAATAAACCTTTCCTGTGCTTTGCATTATTCTTTTAATCAAATCAATTATCTGTTTTTTCTCTAAGTACATGTGATAATAGTTTATATTTTACTCTGATTGCGCTATCTTCAATTAGGTTTAGTCATCAGAGTTATTCTAGTTCTACATGAATTAGAAAGTGTTCCATCTTTTTTAGGTGCCCTATAATATTTTCTAGAATATGCACTTTTTGAAAATTAAAAGATGAATCTATGAAACCATGCAGGATTTTGCATCTCCTTGCCCCAAAGTATCTTTTTCACAAATTATCTTTGTGACTTCGTCCATGAAAATCTGATACAACTTTTTAAAGTTTGTATATAAACTTTTTAAAGTTTTTGCTTGTGTAATTACTGCTTTATTCTTGAAGTTAAAAAAAAATAAAGTGTGGCATGTATCAAATTGTTTTATCTAAAATATTACTATTATTTATTTGAAAAAAACAGGTCTTCATATTGTAGACATTTTCTTTTATTGTCTTTAGTTACTGCATTTTGTTCTGGTAGCTTTTTAAAGGAATACCAGCAATTCAAGAACAACTCTCTGTCATTTATTCTTCCAGATTGTTATTTTTCCTCTCATCATTTTTGTCTGAGTCTTGTTCTCTCTATCCTGAGAGACTATCTCAATGTTGTCTTTCACAACATCCACAGGCTTTCTACAATTAAATTTTGTTCTTAACTTATTCTAATATTTCTCAAAATTCTCGTACCATCATTCATTGCGTATCCTTGTTATCTTAAGCCTGCTCACTTTCTTTTAGTTTGTCTCTTTTAATGTATATTCTGTTCCTTACACCTTAGAGATAAGGTTTTCTATAACCTCCTTAAGGTACAAAACAGAACAATTTCCTTCTAGTTCCTATAGCCAATCTATTTAGAGGTAATGTTCTCCCTCTTCCTGCATTCCTTGTGTGTTTATTTTATTTTCGGCACATTTTCATAGTTTCCATGTGCATTTTAGAACTTTTCTAACTTGATATTTGTTTATAACTTGGGTCAGTTCTCTTGGGACCCTCTCATTGTTTTTTTAACGAATGTTACTGGGTCTTTCATTTGGATATTAACCAGAAAGACTAAAAGATGACATTTTCATATTATCAACAGGGGCAAGCAGCCCAAGAGGTTAAGCAGCCTTCTTATGTTATGGGTATCTCTTCTCGTCTTTATTGGCACAGCTGTTCTAAATGTGTGGCTCCTGACAACTTTCGGGCTGCTCCTTGAGAGGTGGGCTTAGCACCCCTCCTGTGGCCTAGCCTCCCCTCCATCATCCGTTGTCAGAGGCTGTGAGGATGGTCCTGTCATCACGTCCGCCCTCCTGGCTGTACTAGGCAACTTTCTCGGGAAGGAGAGCTGTGAGTCAGCCTTCAATCTGGTCCACTGGCACTCTGCTGAGCAGAAATTCCTCAAAGTTGGTGACATATTGATGGCATGCTTTCTTATCTTCCAATGCTGAAGCAGATTCCCCTATTTTTATACTCCCTTGGTCCTTTCTGTCACTTTCAGAAGGAGGTAACTTAGGTGGGAGTTGGACAGCTGTGCTTTCCCCAAAGTTTCATAGCTAACACTGTTACCCATCTTCTGTACTTCTCCATAAAGATACACAGGCTGACCTCAGCATCTCCTTGTCTGTAGCTCTCATCTAAAATTCCTTAAATGTATTGGCCTTCATCATCTCTGCTTTAAAACTTTATCATGGTTATTTTACCTCACCCTCTCAAATTTTAGTTTAGCATCTTTTTTTTTTTTTTTTAAATCAGATGGCTAATTTCCCTGCCAAACATGGTGTTGCCAGTCTTGGGGCAAAGAATACCATCTCTTTCCAGGAGGTTCATCAATCTGGCATGGTAAGCTACATCCTGGACTTCAGCAATATTGATAGAGTTTCCTCACGTTCTCCTTTCTCAGCCGAAGTTGTGACCTTCAGGTGGAAACAGAGAAGAAACTGTCCCTCTGCCCCATAAATCCCCAGTCCCCTTCCAAAGACTTGCTTTTCACTGGAGAGCCGTTACATAGCCCTCTGGCTCACCTCGGCCCTCATGCATGAATCAAAGACCAAGGGCTGCTGGCAGTGGGGGAGGGGACAGCAGAGGTTCCCCCTGCCTCCCATCATCACTGCCTGGCTGGCTGCCCGCCCCAGGAAGACAGCACATCACACAATTTGCCATATCAAGTCTGTGAACAGCTGCCTCCTTAGCCTCCATGGGGAGTTACCAAGCACCACACATCTGTTCCTTCCGGCAATGGTGAGAAGATTCCTCCCACCACAGGCGCCTGTGATTTCCCTTTGGGGTTTCATGGGGGTGTGGAATAACATTCTTCTGCAGAAAGCCTTTCTGAACAGACACACCCCTCAGATTTAGTGCCAGTGGCCCCATCAGCACTTCCCTCCCTTCTCCCAGCCTCAGGCCATGTTTGCTCTACTTTCCCTCAACCGCATCACCTCTGATGACAAACACTGCCATTTGTTGGCCTCTGTCTTGGGAAATACTTACTGTGGAAGAGCTTATGTTTATCTCTCTGACAAGGTGGAGATAAAGCGTGGTTGTGTTTCTCCCATGGATGAGAAAAGGACTCCGAGTGCCCTCACTTCCCCAAGGTTGCCCAGGCCGTGGGGACTTAGCCCACATTCCAGCCTGGAGCCTCTTGAATCCAATTTGTGTACTCTTGCCTCTCTTCCACCATCTTCTTAGAGGGGGAGATAGAACCACATGCTCTTTGTTGTGAGTTTAAGGCGGGGTCTGTAACTGACAGTACTTGGGTCACTTCAGTTCTCATTTCTATAATGTTTTACTTATTTATTCTTTTTAGCTGGGATTATCTTTTTTAATTGATCTTTTTGTTATTTACATATTCATGCATATAAGTATACATATATGTGTACATATATACATATATATACATATATATGTATATATATATATAACAACATTGCATTCCCTGGGGTTCTCCCTCCACCCGTCACCTGAGAACCCTCCTCTTGATTTTCCTGTACTCCTTCCTTCCCCAATCTTTCCCTCCCCCACCCCCCCCTGCCAACCTACCCCACAGCTCCATTGTCAGCTTAATTTGGGTTTTTCTTGTCTTTTTGTTTATTATTCCTATGTCCCATCTATAGGTGAGATCATATGGTTTCTGCCTTTTTCTTTCTGACTTACTTCTGCTAATATGATTCCCTCTAGGTTCATCCATGTTATCACAAATGGTTAATATTTGTCAGTTTTGTTGGCAGCATAGTATTCCATTGTATAATGTTTTAATTAGACACAACCATGGTCATTCATTTGTACATTGTCAGGGGTTGCTTTTTAAATGTAAAGGCAGAGCTGAGTAGTTTGTGAGAAAAACTACATGATTTACAAAATCTAAAATATTTACTATCTGGTCCTTTAGACAAAAGCTTGCTGATTGCTGGTTTACAGCATGAGCGGTGGAAAGAAATAGACCTGAGGTCAGTTTCAGTCTCCCTACTTCCTAGTTGTATGACCTCAAGCAACCACCTCAACATCTCTGAATTTCATTGTGCTTACCTGCAAACGTATCACAATCATGCCTTGGGCTTATAACAACAGTCCAAAGGAGTGAGAGACCATGAGAGAGGGACACTATAGGAAGGACACTTGGTAAACATGACTTGTCACTGTTTCTTTCCTCACCTGTCACAGACATGCTGTCTTCTCCATTTTTGCTTTGTGACCTCCTTTCGGGAACATTCTGAGGTTGCTGCCTCTAAATCCTTTATCTCTGATGCATAGATGCTTCTTGAGCCTCTGCCTCAGAAATCTGAACAGCAGACATAGTATGCTCACCTCTGGCTGATGAATGGAGTATCCATCCATCCATCCATCCATCCATTCATTCATTCATTCATTCATTCATTCATTCAGCCACTGTTAACTACTTCAGGTGGGGACTCAGGAAAGTCCTCCAGGCCCTTTAGGACCTCACAGCCAGGGGCAGACAGATAGGTCCACACACCATGACAGTAACCCTAAGTGTAGTACCCCTGGTCCTGGTCTCATTTGGAAAATTCCCCTTGCATTCTGCAGAGTAAGAACCTGTTCCCAGGAGCATCTAGCTACTGGTCCTCAGAAGATATGCTATAAAACTGCTTAGCAAGCACAGCTTCAAGCCCGACTCCCAAGTAGCCAGCCTGCTCAGCACTTTGATGCAGTGTTCACCCCAGAACACAGTCGACTCACCTGGCCCCCCAGCTCCCTCCCAGGACACACACTCAGCACCTCTACAGGCGGGGGCTGGCTCCACGGTTAGATCAAGGGCAGACTGTCTTTCCTGACTCTGAGGAACCAGATAGCCTACTTCCCAGTGAAACCCTGATTTCTCCACCAGTCTCATGCACTAGGGCAAAGAAGACCCATGCTGGGTACCTCTTCAAAGGAGTTTCAGGGTGTGAGTAACCTGAGGAAGTTGCCTTTTCCTCCAGAACAGGGCCAAGAAAGCATGGGCCTAGGAGGAAGATGCAGAGAATACAGGTGTTCAGAGGAGCAAGTACCATTCATTGGGAAATCCAGGAGGACTTCGTGGAGAAAGAGCTGCTTGTGATGGTGCTAAAACAGTGAGCAGGGCTTAGATAGAGAAAAGCAAAAATCAAGAATGCAAAGCGATCAATATATGTATGGTTGGTGGTAAAAATGAATTATAAAAGTATATGATAAAATGGGAGGGGGAAGTAAGGATATAAAATTGTTCGTATTGTGATGGTTTCTACCTAAAAAATTAGTATCTGTTGTGTCAGTTAACATCCTGGCAGAAAATAGAAAGCATATTCAGAGTTGAAATGAAGAAAATTTAAGAGGAAATACTTTGGGCAGAGCTAGGGGACCCAATTACAGCTAATGCAGTAACAGGGAGCAACAAAGATGGGAGATTGGACCACCTGTGGACTCTGGAGAACAAGAGGAGGGAGACGCATTGCTAATTGAAAAGAGGATCTGCTTTACAGAGGCTGTCACCAAGACAGGGAGGTGATGGAGACTGGGTCTCGCTATGTTGGCAGGTTAGTTCCAATCCCAGGGTAGTTCCAATCCCATGAACTCAAGCAATCCCCAGCCTCAACCTCCCATGTAGCAGGGATTCCAGGCACCCGCCACTGTGCCCAGCTGTTTTTTCAAGACCAAGGCTCGCTATGTTGCTTGGGGTAGTCTTGAACCCACTCAAGTGATCCCAGGCCTCTTGCCTCCCAGTGTTTGGACTACAGGTGTGCACCACCATGCCCGGCTAAGGCCATGAGTTCTTTCTCCAGCCATCCTCTGACTTCTCCTGGGACCTCCACTAACCTCTGATTCCTGCTGGACTTTCCACTGGTCTCTGACTCCTCTGGGCCCTACAAATAGCCTCTGACTCCTCCTGGGCCTCCCTGTGACCTAACTTATGTAGCAGTCAGAAGATAAGGGAGCTCAAGAATGTGGTCCACACAAGTCAAACTGTAGCGCAAGTATATAGGAGGGCAGGTTCCAGGATACAGGTGAGGATGAACACAGAATAACCAGCATAAGAAATTATACTCGTTGTATTAGTGTACTGGGACAAGGACAAGTTTTATAACTTTCTTCCTTTCCTCAGACTTTCAGGTTTAAAGGTTGTAAGTAAAACAGAAGATAGCTTGTCTGAGGTAGTATGAGGGTCCTACTATAGAGGAACCCTAAAGCAAGCAGCTGGGCTTCTCCATGAGCTCCCAGCATAGACAGGCCCGCTTGTCATCTGAGGACAGAGGAGGAAAGTACTGGTTTGGGCTGTGCCCATGCATCTGTGTGAGGGTGAGCTGGACTAGGCCTGGAGGATCTCCCAGTCTCCAGGGAGGTTGATTGGGCAACGCCCACGGGACAGAGCAAGGGTACAGGGCTAGGCAGTGGGAGGAGTGGACGCAATGAATTTGTTACAGGCCGCAACCAGGCCCATCCGGGAGCACTGATGCAGGGTAGGTCACAGACCTGAATTCTGGTTCACATGACACCCTCCCCTTCTGTGACAGGAGCAGAGACATGGCTCAGAAAGCCCAAGAAGGACTGCATCCTATCTCCTTTAGTGATAAGATGTAATGTCTCCAACATCCCTCCTCTATGTTGGGGTCAGAGTTACATTTTGCCTAGAGTGAGTTCCTATAGGACTTTATATGCATCGCAGCCCTGTTTGACTTAGTACCCAGGCATTTCAGTAAACAATGATCAAGTCCCACAAGTCTGTGCAATTAAAGCAATAGGCACTTTGTCACAGGAAGCCATGAGATTATGGTAGCTAATTTCATTCCCTTGGATGCTCAATATATCCTGTCTTCCCTGACCACCACACAGTGCCAGACTTCTTGGGAGATGGAAGCCATGGAAAGATTGTGGGTGGGGGACTTCAAGGGGATTGTTTATCCAGCATGTGCTCCACACTGGGCTTTAGGAGGTCCCAGATGGTGGGTGTGTGCACACTGAGGACAGTCTCTGGGTAGCCATGGATCTGGAGCACAGGACTATGGAGTTTAGAAGAGATCACAGCTGGCCCAGATGTAAGGGACAGTTTCTTGTACAGCCAGGTGTGTGCAGCTGTGTGGGCTCTCAAGGTTAAGCTTATTGTAGGAGCCTTCTATTCTGCTGTAGCAAATTGCAAGATTAGTGGCTTAAAATAGCACCAATTCAAAGCTGGGCATGGTGGCACATGCCTTTAATCCCACCCTAGGAAGGGAGCCTGAGACTAGGAATGGCTTGAGTCTGCAGGTTTGAGACCCGCCCAGGGCAACATAGTGAGAACTAGTCTTAAAAAATAGCTGGGCATGATGGTGCACACCTGTAATCCCACCTGAGAGGCTGAGGCTGGAGATCACTTGAGTCTATGGTACCCCGGGTAACATAAGTCTGCAGTTCCCTGGGTAACATAGCAATACCTAATCTCAAAAAAAAAAAAAAAAAAAAAAAAAAAAAAAAAAAAAAAAAAAAAAAAAAAAAAAAAAAAAAAAAAAAAAAAAAAAAAAAAAAAAAAAAAAAAAAAAAAAAAAAAAAAAAAAAAAAAAAAAAAAGCACCAATTCATTATCTTTTGTTATTAGAGATCAGAAATTTAAAATTGGTCAGCAAACTAAGATCAGGGTATTGGCAGGCCTGGTTCCTTATGCTGGTTCTGAGGAGAATCTGTTTGCTTTTTCCAGCATCTGGAGGTCACCTGAGTTCCTTGGCTTATGGCCCCATCTCCCATCTTCAAAGCCAACAGGCAGCATTTTTAAAGAAATCTCTCCTGTTCCTGCTTCTGTCAGAGTCTAGCTCACCTACCTCTCTCTTTCCCCATGACTCCCTGTGATTACATTGGGCCCTCCTCTATAGTCCAAAATAGCCTTCCCGTCTCAAGACCCTTCACATAATTCTACCTGCAAAGTCCCATTTGTTCCTTTTGCCACCTACTCGAGCACTGTGCACGTGGACCTCTTTGGGCATAGGATGCTAGTCTGCCTGTCACATTTGAAGTTCTCTATGATAACCTAGAGGTGGGAGGATGGATTTGAGAGCCTGAGTGTTCTGGTTTGCTGCATATTACCCTCATGCAGTTGGGATGCTCCTGTCTGGGGTGCTCCTCTCTGCCCTGTCATGTGTGCTTCTGGGTGATGGGTCCATGAAGAGTGAGTGGGTGCCAAGATGAGGAGACTGCACCCTGCAGGCTGTCTTCTCTTCCTGTGAAGGATTGGGGAGGTACAGTGATGGGGGCAAGGGAGGAGGGAGATGTCTGCATGCATCCTGAGTTCTGCCAATTGGACCCCTATTCTCTGCCTGGATGCCCACGTGCAGGTGGGAGCTGTCATAAGGGTTTGATGTGACTTGGCAAGGACAAGCCACAGGCGCCCATGATCCTGTACCAGGGTAACGAGAGGCAAGGAGCTCTCTCTAAGAAACCCTACCCTCAGGTTCATGTGTCCCCCAGAGGTGCCAATGGAGCACCACAGTGCTGTCTTCTGGGGCTGGTCCCTGCATCAGTGGCTGTATTCAGGCCGTGGCATGCACCCAGCCCCGGGGCACTTGCTTCACCCCTACAAGATCATCTCAAGACTAAGACTCAGCTTAAGCCTCTGCATCTACACCGACGCAGCGTCTTCAGTGTGCAGGATTCCTTCTCTCGCTCATCTCACCTACTGAGCACCCTCTGCTTGCCAGGCTCGATGTTGAATCCAGGAAATCCAACAAAGTCCTTTGCTCTGGAGAAGCAGCTGTGTGAGAGTAGCTGTGGCAGCCCCAGGACTCCAGGTTGAGCATTCAGGTCAGTCAGCAAGCTAGTCTCCTGAGTCTCCACTGGGGCCCCACATCTTGTAATACAGCCACTCCTGGCCCTCTACTTGTTATCTGCAACTGATAACTCTAGGAAGAGAGAAAAGTCATAAATAAGCAGCTATCAATGGAGGGAAACTGGGATTCTATTCTGGAGAACTTGGCCTTGATGTGAGCACATGGATCGGACTAGAACCCTGGGTTTCCCCTCAGGAATGAGGAGCCCGGTCTGGGGAGGCCCCCGATATGCCCAATTTCGGCAACTGCTGTGACAAACCACTATGAACTTGGTGACTTTGTAAGCAGCAGAAATTCCCTCTAGGGTTCTGGAGCCAGTGATCTGAGCTTGGTGTCAGCAGAACTACACTCCTCAGAACTACACTCCTACACCACGCTGGGGGAGACCCAGGCCTCTTCCTGCATCAGGTGGCTACAGGTGTTCTTGGCTTGTAGCCACATCACTTCAACCTCTGCCTGTCTTCATGTGTCCTCCCTCATGTCTCTGTGACCCAGATCTCCCTCTGACTCTCTCTTATAAGGATACATGTCATTGGATTTAAGGACTACCCAGGTAATCCACAATCATCTTGTCTCCAGACCTTAAAGTTAATAACATCCACAAAGACTCTTTTTCCAAATAAGGCCATATTCAGGATTCTGATGGTCAGGACTTCATCTCATCTTGGGGAGCAGGGGGTTACCACTCACTGCACTGATACGCAGCCTGATCATGCAGGTGTCACACACGTGCAGTCTTCACCTATACCCACAGGTGTGCTCATTTGCAGGTACCACACCTGTGCAATAGATCAAATGCATTTTTGTTTATGTACTTGCACTTTGAAATTCCCCACTTACATTCAATGCCAGTTATAGACTCTTTAAGAGCTAATTTATTTGTGGAAATCTGAAAGCTAGACACTTGTCTTTTGATTTTTCAAAAGGAAAAAATACTTTAGCTCCATTTTTCAAAAGAAACATTTTTCTTCAATGTGTGCTCATCAGGTTTGGAAAGGGGAATGTACAGCCACGTGGATGCTTCTACATGAAGTTAAATGCATGATCTTTGAAACGTTTCAGCGCTGCTGCGGGCTTCTTCTGCAACTATAAATATAGAGTGAGAAGAATTCGCTTTCTAGCACCCCAACTACCTTCTACTTAAACACTTCTGATGACAGGTAACTCATTATCTACCAAAGTAGCCTGCTCATCATTAGAAAGCTTTTTTTGGCCTTAATCCCAAATCACTTTCCTGAATCATCTACCTGTTCATCCCTGCTCCATCAGAGGGGTATCCACAACCAGGTACCCTCTTTTCCACGTGACAGTCCTTCAGTGCTTATGGGACCCATCACTTCCTGCCTTGGTCTACTCTTCCACAGACTAATATTTTAATTAGCTTAAATTAATGATGGTTCCTGGGGAGCTTCAGCCCCAGTAAAAGTGACCTGAATTATTTAAAGATTTAAGTATTTCAAATGCTTGTTTATCCTAATTAGCATCTTAACTACAACGGTGCCCTCTGCCTTAACGAGCCACATTTTCACATGTTCCATATTTTAATGGATTTTACTTGAATGAACTGTTTAATCAAGTGAAGACACATCTCATGAATGAATAGAAGTAAATCTATAATTATACACTTTAGTCAGGTAAGAGGAGTGACATTTCAGCAAGATCCAGAGCTATATATAGCCAGTGCATTTGAATGACAAAGTAGGTTACCTCCACTTCCATAGGAGAGGCAGGAATTCACTTGCTCTCAAGTTCATTTTGTAACCTAATTAGAATTTTCCAAGAGTTGTAAGTGCATGTAGTCTAGTGTTGCTTTTCTCTACCTGGATCTCTGCCTTCCTGGGTGATTCCTCAGCTGGTGCAGAGGCCACATTAGGGGAATCATGGTGGAACTACTAGCCAGAGAGGCAAGTATCCTGGGATCTTAAGGTCTTGGACAGTCCCTGTGGCCTTCACTGTGAAGTTCTGCTCCCCCAGACTTCCCTGCCTGGCACTTGTGGTTGCAATGTGATGACTTATATCTGTAATACTTCCCTGTTCATTCTCTCTCTCTCTCTCTTTCTCTCTCTCTCTCTCTTTCTCTCTCTCTCTCTCTCATCCTTCTTCCCCCTTTTCCCTTCTCATTTGTCAGGTATTCATGATTCTGGGGACCAGGAACAGAAAGATCTGGAGGTTCAAGTAGTGACATGAACTACTGGCTGTGTCTGGAGCAGGCCAGGGAGGAGTCCCTGATATAGAGATGCTTGGCCCCCTGGAGCTGCACAAAGTGGGGCCTAGGTTGCTTGGAGGTTTCAGGCAGGCTGACAACCCCACATTGAACAGCCTGGAAGTTCTGTTGCTCTTACTCTGAAAACTAATGATTTGTAATTTTAGCTGCACACTGGAATTCACTGTGCAGGCGCTGATGCCTGGAGATTCCAGTCAGTACAGGAAGCAGCCAGGGCAGCAGTAGTTTGCAACACTGCCCAGTGAGCTCAGAGGACTTCAGGTGGCTACAGCCCCAGATGACATCTTAACTCCAGCCTCATGAGATCCCTGAGCTGGCACCACCAAGGCACCCAGTTAAGTTACCCACATTTCTGAGCCATGGAAACTGAGTGACAATAGATCCTTCCTGTTTTAAGGCACTATGTGTGGGGATAATTGGTTACAGCAACAGATGGCTAGTATACACTAGGTCATATCTTGCAGCCTCCACCACCATCACTTCATCTAGCCTCCAGACACTCTCAACTGGATGATTGCAGTACCTCACTGGCTTCCTCTTATACCCCCCTCAAACACCCCACGCCAGCCAGAATTATTTTAATGCATTCACAGTGTGGATATATTTCATATTTTCCACCATTTGGACAGCTCTATTGTTTGTATTTTTCTCCTCCGAACAAAGCTGATTTATATTAAATAAATAAAATTAATGAAACTCACCTGTGTTTCAGATATACCTGTGTATGCAGATACTACTGGTGATACCTGGCGGCGTGAACATGTTAAAGCACACTTCCAATCACATAACCCCCTCCCTGAAACCTAGTAATAGCTTCCCATTGTGCTCGGCTCAAGTCCTGAATCTTTCATGAGAATTATCCAGCCCTCGTGATCTGTCCTGCCACCCTTCTTTCTCATTTCATCACAATAAACTTCCCTCTCCCAGCCTATCCTCTGCGTAAACCCAGCCCTCTCTTCCCCTACACACCCTACCAGCTCCTGTATGCCCGGTGCTTCTGCTCAGCCTGGAGTCCTTCTCCATGCCCTACCTTCCAGCTTGGGTCTGACTTCTCCATGACAGCCTCTCCCAGAAGATCACCCCTGAACCTCAATGCCCTTATCTTGGTACATAGCAGGCTATATCATCTGATGAATGTCTCTCCCACTAGAGACCCAGGACAGTGAATGATTTTGCCTGCCATCATATGCCCAATAATACCTTGCATGGTGTCTGGAATGGAAGACATGCCAACACCACAAATGAGAGAGAGACTGTGTGTACCTGGCAACAAACTCTGCCCCATTCTGGAATGACGTGCACTAGGTAGCTATCAAAGTGGTGTTCAAGCCTGAGACCAGGCAGTGACTAAGCATAAGATGGTGTTCCACTAGAGGAATGAAGCAGGAGCCAAGCCTGAGAGCCTGAGGTGTGAGAGGACCCCTCACAAGACACACTTGTGCCTGGGCTCCAGGTCTTGTTCTCCCATTGCCTTGCTAGCAGACAGAAAGTGTTCAAGGCTGCAGTGGGGGGTTTCCAGGCACAGGATGTTTTACTGGGCTTTTCTTTGGGTAGTGGGAAGTTGCAGGGTTTAGGAACCTGGCAGGGTATGCACCTAGGAAACCTGAAACAGAGTAGATAGGTGGAGAGAATAGACTGACCTATGTGACCCATGTGGCAAGTGTTCAGGATGGAGGCAAATACTGCAATTATTTCATAGATCGAAGACTCAGAGATTTTCAGACAGAGGGTGGTGGTCAGCATCACTGGGAAGCTGACATGTTTAGGGGAAAGATGCAGGCTTCAGAGCAGGACAGGACCTTCACATGGAGTGACCATTTCAAGGTAGATAAAAACCTCTCTCTCATGAAACAAGGGGACCTGTAGCTGCTTGAAACAAATCATTTGAACTGAGTTACACTCAACCAGAAAATCCTTCCAAATACTCATTCACCCATATTCCTTACCCAGTTCCATTCACTTCCCAAATTTTCTGCTGCTCTCCTTTGCCTCCTCCAACTTGTCTGCCTCTCCCCCTGCATCTATAGGCTAGATCAGGCTTGTGATCTAGAGTGGCTTGTGCTTCCCTGGGCCTGGTTTGCAGGCCCAGGAGTCAGAGAAGCTAGGCCATTGTGACAGCTTCATTGGAGTGACAAGTCCCTATCACCTTCCTCCAAAGCCCTGTGAGTCAGCTGAGGAGGAGGTTGTGTGCAGAACCCCAGGTTCTGCCTTCCAGTTGGCTTCTCTGACCTGATAGCATTTTCTCCCTGCTCAGTCTGAGCAGGCCTGTCCCTGAAAGTCACCAGGAGCCCAGCTCTCCCTGAAAGTCACCAGACTTTCCTGGTTCTTGACTTCTTCCGGATGTTGGACTTCCCTAGAGTTTAAAGTCTGAGTTCAATCCTTGGATTTGGATCTTTGATTCCCAAAGCTACACTGAAAGCCTATCGAGTCACTGGCCTCACCCTTATGACCGTTTTAGTCCCCAACCCTCTTGGCTTTTCAGAAGGGACTTAGTCCCTATCCTGGCTTCATCTCTTTCCCCTGAACCCGAATACCTTTGCCACTATCCCTGATAAAGGCAAGCAGAATTGAACCAGGCCTGCAGGTGTGGTCTGACATGAACAGATTAACAGCCAGTTGACCCCTCCTACATTCTAAATGTGGTACCTTTTAAAATGTGGCTCTCAGTTCTATTTACCCTTTTGGCAGTTGTCTTAGAGTGGTTAAATTTAAACTGGTCAACTAATGGAGGCGAAAAATACCACCATTCAAAACATTTGCACACCATTATCAATGGTATACTTAACGTTTATCCTACTACCTCTAGTATAATTACATTGTTGCTTTTCCATGCTTTGGTTATATTAAGAAACCATTTATTGCCAATTTCCTCCATTTGCTTTCCCTAAAAATATCCATTAGAATCAACTTGAGCTGAGTGCAGACTTCCTGGTGCAGAAATCTTGGGAAGCAAGTGGCTAATCACACCAACCATCTGTTCTGACCTGTTCTTGCTCCTTGGGAAGCACCCACACTTGCAGGGTCCAGAGAAGCCACCGTAGGTGTGTGAAACACAGGTCTGGGAGTCACATGCCATCTTCTAGTTTGTAAAGAGGTCACCTCTAGGGTGCTTGACTTCATTTGTTTTGAATTTGACTGCCTCTGAAACATTTCATCTGCCTTAGATACATACAGCTTTCACACACTCTCTCAGAGATGGATCCCCCAGGCCACTGACCACCTTGACACCTTGTCAGATGCCTGGAAATATTTACTCCCACTCTTAGGCAGCTTTAAAAGCTTAGGTTTACAAAACCCATTCTCAGTGCGCTTGCTGGACCTTGAAACAGCCATGGGAGGAAACTGCTCTATTGACCCCTTCAACAGGTGGAATGACTGAGACTCAAGCTTGAGTCATTTCCCTCAGTTGGCATGCAAGTGGGAAGCTGGGGATTGACTCTATGTCTGAAAGTATATGCACCAGCCTCATTGCCTGCCTGGGGTGGGAGTTTGCATGTTTGCTGTGTTTTACAATTGTTGCTCCACCATAACCTGATAGGACATGCCTGCATCCAAACAGGATTCAAGGCAACAGAAGTAAATTGTAATGTTAAAGTCAATTTTTTCCCAACTATTTCCCAATCTTCCATCAAAATAGAAGTAAAAATTAAGGATGGACTAGGTTTCATTGATGGTGGCATTTCATTCTTCTTATAAAATATTTATCACAACGTGTTTCAAGCCTTTGGAAATGCATGGAATAATAAATGCCCATGGCTTACTACCAGAATTAATAAATGTTCACATTTTGCTCTATTTACTTAACATTTCTTTTAAGGAATGAAAATATAGCAATTCCCATCAGAATTCTCTTTTCTCTCAGTAGTGGTGGTGGTTTCCAGCAACTATCCTGTGATATTTAGGACAAATCATTTAAAATACTGATATGTCCGTTGTAATATACCCATTTTGACACAAAAAGTGGTAACATATACAAAACATAAAATTGACCATTGTAGCCATTAAGTGGCATTATAAACATTCATGAAGTCTTGTTACACTTACCATTATCCATTTCCAGGACTTTTTCACTATCCCAAACTGAAACTTTCTACCTATTAAACCTAACTCCTCATTCCCTCTCCCCTTAGCACCTGCTAGCTCCTGTTTTTCTTTCTGTCTCTATGAGTTTGATTAGTCTAGGCACCTCATATAAATAGAAACATAGAGTATTTGTCCTTTGTTGTTTGGCTTATTTTAGGTAGTGTAATGTCTTCAAAGTCCATCCATATTGTAGCACGTGTTAAAATTTCAGTCCGTTTAAGGCTGAGTAATATTCCACTACATGAATATATCACTACTCATCCATAGGTGGACATTTTGGGTTACTTCCATCTCTTGGCTATTGTGAATAAAGCTGCTATAAACATGGGTGTGCAAATATTTCTTTGAGGCTCTACTTTCAATTCTTCTGGGTATATACCCAGAAATATTGCTGGGTCATGTGGTAATTCTGTATTTAATATGAAAGGGTTCTAGGGCCAGGCACGGTGGTGCATGCTTCTAAGCGGCAGCCTAGGAAGCCACGACTGAAACCAGGATCGCAGTTTGAGTCCTGCCCAGGGCACGTAGCAAGACCTAGTTCCAAAAAAATAGCTGGGTGGGCATGGTGGCACATGTCTATAATTCCAGCTACCTGGGAAGCTGAGGCTGGGGATTGCTTAAGTCTGTGGTACCCTGGGCAACATAATCCTGTGGTTCCATGGGCAAAAAATAGGGAGACCTTGTCTAAATAAATAAACAAATAAATGGGTTCTAATTTCTTAACATCCTTGCTAATATTTGTTGTATGTTTTCTTTTTAAATTAACACTTATCCTAGTGGATGTTAACAAGGAGTGCTTTTTAGGATCATCTTCTCTAAAAGACAAACAAACTGAAAACTAAGAAGGGAAGGTCACTAATACAATGACACAGAAGGCCAATGTCATAGAAGTCAATGGCAGAACAGACCTGCAATATGGGTACCCCAACCCCTTCACTCTTCTTTCTACTAAAACACAATCCAGTTTCCATTGATTCATGTCAGGGGGGATGTAGCATTGACATGGGCCAGGTCCAACTTCAGATTTATTTGACTCAGTCCTTACTTTGATTAGATAGATAGATAGATAGATAGATAGATAGATAGATAGATAGATAGATAGATAGATAGATAGATAGATAGATAGATAGATAGATAGATAGATAGATAGATAGAGAGAGAGAGAGAGAGAAGAGATAGACAAGTCATGCCTCATTTGACAGCAGGGATAGAGTCTTGGAAATGTGTCTGTAGGGAGTTTTGAGTCTTGTAAATATCATAATCACAAACCTAATGGTACAGTCTACTATACACCTAGACTAGATCTAGGGACTACAGTCATATATTTGTTCTGTCATTGACCATAATGTTATTATAAGGCACATACCATGGCTGTAGTATTAATATTTTTAAATGTAAGGTTCTTATATTTTTAACACCTAGGTTTCTGATTTTGCTCTCATAAATCAGGTGTGGTGATTTTGAACCAACATGTTGGCTTGGCATGACTAGAGCTGAGTAGCAGCGCCCTTTTGAAATAGATCGTGTGATTGCCAGTTTTCCACAGTCCCCACCACTCCCAAATACCTTTCATAAGACTGTTTCACCAGTGACTAGACCCAGTAAACACTGGAGTTTGCATTCCTCTACTTTTTGAACACATAGATATTTATCATTCCATGCATTAGCAGACATGTAGTTATGTTTAACATTGCAGGCTGATTCCATATTCCCTTACTCTTTATTCTGCATTGTCTGTCTGAATATTTGGCTATTTCTTCAGACTATATCTGAAGTAATGTTGCAAGTGAATAATGCAAAATATAAACAAAGATGTATTTGAGTAGTCCGATTTGGAGACAGTGTGATTGGCAGAGACATTGGCCATATTTAAAGACTTAGATGCTAGTCTGAATTCTTGCAGGCTACTCCCGGACAACTTAAAAAAGTCCTTTCCCAGTCACCTTATACCCATGTATCAACTCAGGGTGGGACCAGAGCTTCTCCAAGGTCCCCTGGGCCCTCCTCTTTTTAATGAAGAAAATCCTATGCCTTTTGTATGTTGATGGAGAAAAATCCCTTCCCATCTGAGCTCCTTCCCATGAGCGACCTCTCTCCACCTGCTCTTCCTGTGGCTGTCTGCACACCCACCCTCTATTTTCTCTTTGCTCTCAGGTGAGGAACGACCTGACCGGGGTTCTGTATGGTGAGGATATTGAGATTTCAGACACCGAGAGCTTCTCCAACGATCCCTGCACCAGTGTCAAAAAACTTAAGGTAGGTGCAGCTGGTTATGACCTGAAGAACAGCAGGTTACCATGCTCTGAGGGTTCCTAATCCTCAGATTAAGAAAGAACCCTGGAAACCCTGTTTCATGTCCTCCTTGACATCTGGGGTGTGGGAAGAAGGGTCAAGGGGCTGGCTTCCTGTGGCTTTTCTCTTGCCTGTGGGCCAGCACTGACCAGAGCTCCAGTTGTCTGGTGCACGGCCAGGGAGAGAGCTTACTCAGTTTTATACCTGTCAAGTCAGCCTGAGCAGCAGGCTGGGGTGTGAGTTATTACCTTCTCTGTTGTGGAGTCCAAGAGAAGAAATGTCTTGCCAACAGCCACAGCAAGGGGGCGCTATTTGGGGAGCTAAAACCCAGCTCCTCACCCCTCCACAGAAAAGGTCAAGTTTGCCCCTGGGTAAGCAGTCTCCAACTGCCTTTGGTAGTTCCTACCAACAGCCTAACAGCTTGCTTGTGCCAAACCCTGTCTTGAACCAAAAATGCCATCAGCCTGTCTGCCCTCTGTCCTCAGGTGGCTCGCAGCTGGTGAGGAAGGAAGAGACCTCCCAGGAGAAATAGGAACAAAGGGAATGGGGAACAAAGGAAAAAAATGACTTGTCTTCCCCAGGGAGTGGGCTCCAACAAGGCTTCAAAGAGGACAGCATAGGAGGCTGGCTGTGGAGGATGCACAGGATGAGGGAGCTGCAGGAGCCCTGCAGGGAGGGAGGATGCAAGTCAGAGGACAGGGCAGGACAGCTGTGCTCAACCTGTGCATGGGATCTGCATAAATTCCACTGAGGCTGCAGTGCTGGCGTGCAGGGAAAGATACTGGGGCTGGAAATAATCGTCTCCTTCCATAAGCCTTGAATGCTGAACTCAAGAATGGCCTTTTACCCCACAGGCAGCAGGGAGTTACCGGGGGTTTGTAAGCAGACACGTAGTTAGAACTGTCACCTCCCTCTTCATGCTCTTCCATTTCTCTGCCCACGTTGAAAGTCATTATCAGGGAGACTCCAGATGCTAACTGCCGACGTGTCCCTGCTGTCTTGGGCGGGTCCCAGATTACACCTGTGGGAGCAGATGGCAGCTTGGAGTGTTTGTCTTCCAAAGCCCTCCATTTGCAGATGGGCAGAATGAGCTCAGAGATGGGGAGCAAGGGAAGCAGGGCACCCTTTGTTTCTGACTTGCTTGGAAGCAGACACCAAATCCGTGTGTCACGTTTTGTCCCTGAGAGCCTGTGGGATGAGGAAATGATAGCAGGGAGGGCCTGCCCGTGGCCCAGGTGACAGACAGGATCCTCCCAAGCTTTTCTCCCTGCAGGCGAGTGGGACCTGGAGCTCTCTGAGGGCTGGGGTGCTCACTCCACTGAGGGCACCTGGGTTGGAGGAGGAGAGCTGTGCTGACATTCTCCTGCCACCTGCAGCGTCTCCCCAGGGTGGGCACTTGAAATATCTTCCTGTGCCTCAGAGGCCCAGCAGAGTTCTGTGGGCTTTAAAGTTTAAAGAGCCTTTGTACATGGTGCAGAAGTTCACAAGAAATTAGGCATGGAACCAGGCACTCTGCTCATCAGCCAACCAGCCAGCAGAGGCAGCAGTGATAATTATGATGAAAATAGCAGCCAGCCTTTCCTGTGCATTGACGGAGGGCCAGGCCCTCCGTCATGTGGAGCCCTTTATCTTCACTTGCTCGTCAGTCCTCCCCAAAGCCCTGGGACAGAGGGGAGTTTTGTATCCCTGTTTCACAGATGGGGAGCTTGAGACTCAAAGAGGTTAAGGAATTCACCCCAAGTCACCCAGAAAAAAGTAGTGGGTTGGATCAGGGCAGCATCCAGGTCCAGCCTCTCCACTGCCCTGCTAAGTGGTGGCTCTGAGAAAGGATTCCAATGTCATCTAACGCACCAGAGAGAGTGCAGCCTGTCGGCAAAGGCATCCCTCTGTGTGGCCTGCTCTACCCCAGATTCTTCCCTTTGGAGCCTTCTATTCTTTGCTCACCACCCTCCTTTCCCAAAGGCCCTCCCTAAACACTTTATTTTACTTCTAAATCCTAGCTCTTTCTCAAGCACCTGCCCCAGTTACTGTTGGGGTCAGCTCCCTGTCTATGTGGGCATGTTCCAAAGGTTAAATGCATTTTTTTATCCTTGGCCATGGATATCACTTTGGACCTGTACAGATATATGAAAAAGAAAAAAAAAATAAATATAAACCCCTGCCCTCATCCTTCTCCCTTTCTGCCCCTTTTCTCCAATTCATTGATGGACAACTGTATACAATTCCTGGGGTTGTCATAACAAAGTAACATCAGCTAGGTAGCTGAAAATGTCAGACATTTATTCTTTAGGATTCTGGAGGCTAGAAGTGCAAGATCCAGGTGCTGGCAAGTCACACTCTCCTGCAGGCTTGGGGTCTGTTGTGCCTCCCTTTTAGCTCAGGTGGTGGACAAGGGCACAGTTCTCCTTGACTTTCAAGTGCATGATTCTAATCTCTGCCTCAAATGGCATTCCCTGCCTTCCTCTTCACATTATCTTCCCATTAGGACACTAGTCATGTAGGATTAAGAGCTTCCTTGGCTCCATATGACCTCATTTTAACTAATTATTATCTATAACAGCTATTTTAAATAAGGTCAAGTTCTTAGATAGTAGGGGTTAGGATTTCAATCTGTCTTTAGGGGACATGATTCAATGCATAACGGAATACCACTGCTATTCATTTTACCTACCTGTGTTATCATCTATCTCCTCCCCTTAGAATGGAAACCCTATGCGGTAGCCATTTCTGGCCATCTCCACCAAATTTAATTTGCTCAACCCAGTTGTGGAGAGTATATAAATGAAATACCTAGTCTGGATAAGACAAACCAAGAGAGAGCACAATGATAAAATATTCAGGAATAGAGAAAAGTAGCTTTTGGAAAGCGCAAAGAAAAAAATCTCTGATTTACTGCGGACTGAGATAAAGAAGGAGGCACAGAGGACAAAGGAAGAAAACCAAATACCAAATAGCAGGATCAAAAGCTGCATTGGAGGCAGTAGAGAGCAAAGTTAATGCCAAAGAAAATGAAAGTCAATAATATAGAGGACAAGCTTGAGATGCTTTCCCCGAATTCAGAGGAAATGGTCAAAGAGATCAATGCAATGAAAGAAGACAGCAGTTATGAATTGTAAAGAACAGTTCCTAAAAGAAAAGCAGGACAAACGAAACAAGTAAAATAGATACCGCTATGGCAACCAGCACACCTAGCATCCAGAAACCTTGCTTGGTTTCTAATGCCTTTCTTCATTAAAACGAACTGGAGCTCCTTGGGGAAATGACTGACTCTGGGACAGAGACAGGAAATACACAAGGTGATCCTGGAATGCCTTGTATTGGCAGAAAGTGAGGAGACAAGAAGTGACATGCCCTGATGGATTCTGTCAAAGGAGCCAGCAGCCAACAGGAAGAGCTCCCAATGGCCAAGCCTGGGACAATTCGTCAGTAAACTAATAGTACTAGATTAGAACCCAAAGTATAAAGTCGATATCCACTTATATCCATTCTTTCGAGAATGATGGAATACATACGTGGGAGAAGGGGAGTAGATCCTTCTCTTAGGCTGAAGAATTCCAAATACTTTATGTAGACACTTTATGCTCAAGGAGGTAGATCCTAAATAACCACTTGTTAAGTGACCTCCCTCCAAAGAGTGCATGTGAAGATGGAGAAGAAGAGTCATTCGACAGAGAAATCCAACATAACCTACCTTCACCAAGCAATCAAGGTTAACACCAACGGGGATGGTTGTGTTGATGGCATGTGATTCTGATGGGCATTTTTCCTCTGTGGTCTTCTTTCCTAAAACCCTGATCTAACCTGAGGGAAATTATAGTCAAAGTCTGTTCTATGAAATACTTGTCAATACTACTCAAAATTGTTTAGATCTTCAAGAATAAGGAATGTCTAAGGCAAAAGGAGACATGACAGTTAAATGCAATGTGATTTCCTAGATGAGATTCAGGGATACAAAAAAGATACTAGAGAAAAGCCTGAGGAAATCTGTCTTAAGTATAAGTTTTAGCTAATAATAATGTACTGATATTGATGTACTCATTGTAACAAAGGTGCTAAGGTAAGATGATAATAAAAAGGGAAACTGAGTGAGAGGTTTGGGGATCTCTATATCCTATCTTTGTGATTTTTCTGTTAACCTACAGCTACTATCAAATAACTTTATTCTAAAAAATAAAATAGGAGACAAACTTAAGTGGACACCAGGGAGACCCACTAAACTGAACCATACGAAATTGCCAATATTCAACCATTTTTGAACTACAAAATAAAGTTTCCTAATTGTAGACCAACTAGTCTCTCTACATTCTAGCAAAATTGGTGAAAAGAGTCAGACCTAGACACATTCTTTGGCAAAAGTTTTGAAATAGAAGCATACAGGGGAAAATCTACAAGTATCTAGGTCAGAAAAAAAAAATCAAATTTCCCACAAAGGTGCAAAAACCAGGCCACCCGACTTCTCCACCGCCTTCTATCTCTGAGACAATGGCACAATTGGGAGACATTCTTGAGTATGTGAGACTCACAGGATCTACTAGTAGCTGCCCTTCTTGAAACTAATTCTGAATGCCCTGTATCAGCCAGCCAAGATCCACAGTGACCGTATAGCAGAGGTCATGATAGAGACAGCTAAGCAGAGACCAGGGAAACCATGGATAAGCCAAGCCTAAATAGTTGTTATAAAAGTGGGTACCAACACAAGCATTTATTTGAAAGCAAATATGCTTATACATATAATACATAGATATTGCAACAGTAATTGAAGTATAAAACTGTAAATTCCATGAACAGAACTACAGAAATGGATGAATTTTTTTTAAAGTGCCAAATTTAGGGACACGAAAGAGACCCTCTTGCTCACACATTTCCTAATTAGGGAAATAGAAGCTAACAAAGGCTTTGAATACCCTCATGGTAAATATGTTTAATGCAAACAGAACTGAAGTTTCTGAAAGAAAAAAGATAAAATCCAAGAAAATCTGGTCCACAGATTTGAAAACCAGAAAGCAAGGTGTAATTGACAAGCAAATATTGTCATGCTCATAATCAATTCAAATAGGTCAAACTTAATGAAAAAGTACAGACTTCCAGGTTGTGTTCTGGTGAACTAGCTATAGCTATTGACAATAAAGTGACCCAGAAAAGTTCAAGGTAAAAGGCTGAGCAAAGATCTAGCCAGCAAGTCAATTAAAGCTGAAATTCTGGTGTCCATGTTGGCACAAAGAGAATTTTAACACCAGGTGCTAGTGTTAAACAAGGTTGAAGAGATGCATTTTCTCTAGAGAAGGATACAGTTCACCATGAGAATAATATGTATGACCCACGGCTGCTCTAAATTATATCTCACTGAATATATATAAAGAAAAGCCTTAAAAACACAGAGGAAAGTTGACAAATACAGTAGTATGTAGAGTTCTCTCTGTCTCTCTGTCTCTGTCTCTCTGTCTCCCTCTGACTCTTTGTCTCTCTCTCTCCTGACTCTTTGTCTCTGTCTCTCTCTGACTCTTTGTTTTTGTCTCTCTATCTCTGTCTCTGTCTGACTCTGTCTCTATCTCTGTCTCTCTCTGTCTCTCTCTCTCTCGCTCTCTCTCTCTTTGGATTAGCCAGGCAAAAATAAGCAAGAACATAGAAAAATTGAATAATGGAATTAATAGACTGATTTTACAGATGTGTATCCAAGTTCACGCAAAGAAAGTCAGGAAATAAAGCCATCTCTGTGTGATGACCTTTTAAGCTCATTCAGCTCCAGGCCTGTTCCCAACAGGGACCTTTACATTAACTGTAGCAACGGGGCTGGGAGGCCACCTCTGAGCACAGGGGCAGCGCCAGGCTGCAGATGGACCTCTGTTCACTCCAGGCACTGCATCTGCCTCCCCTGGACCAGCCTCCAGCCTACTTCCTTTGTAGAAACTTGGGCAGGGGGGGATTTTTTTTGTCTTGCCTCTTCCATCTTCCAGAGACTGCCAGCATGCCTTGACTCATGGTCCTTCTTTCTTCGAAGCCTTATGGGCCATCTATCTTTCCCTTGTGGTGACATTGGTCCCTTTGGATAAATCAGGAAAGCCTCCCTATTTTATAAAGCAGTTGATTAGCAACCTTACTTCCATCTGTAGTGTTACCGGGTCCCCCTTGTTATGTCATGTACTGTTGGCACGTTCCAGTATATTAGGATGTGGACATCCAGATCCACATCCAGATTAGGATGTGGACATCTGTTTCTTCTAGAAGAGGTGGGTCTGTTAATCTGTTATCACCCCCAGGAGGAGAGCAAAGATAGTCCACAAGGTGAACTGTGCTCCCCTTTGCTCCATGGAGCAGTGAGATAACCTAGAAGACCCTCCCAGATGCCTGAAACTGGGGTTCACACAAGTCCTTCTGGGAGACACAGAGCAACAGAAAAATTATGCTAAAGCTTCCCAGGGGCCAGTTTGCTCAGAGACATGGGAAGAAAAAGCATGATTCTTATCCTCAGATAAACACAGACATGTTATTAGGATGCTCAGTCTATGTGAATTTTCAAGATGAAATAATAAACTTTAAAGATAGGCCCAGGTTTGCCAGTGGGTTGCCACGGGCTGTCAGCTCTTCATTCTTTCCTCAAGTGTAGCTGTCCCCTGCTTCTTGGCCTACGGGGACACTCCTGGGGAGGGGGAACAATGTCTAAGAAAGACTAATTCTAGCAAAGTAAAGAGAGCACTTGTTCTGGGTGTGGAATCAGTCTGTTGAGCCAGGAGGTATTTTGGAAAACATTTGGGTGATCTCTCCCTGCCCACCCAGCATCTCTTAGGCAAGAAGCAGGGGCGGAGGTGGCCTGAGCTGGTGACCCTTGACTGGTGTGGCTTCCAGGTCAGGATTCCCCCTCCCCACCCTGGCTACCTCTGGGGCTCCTCACACCCACCTCTTTGTACAGCATCTTACTGGGCTTCCTTTGCTTTTCCACCAGCCCCATGGGGCAGACAGAGTAAGTCTGTGGCGTTGGGCCCCTGAGAACCCAGGAAGCAATAAGATGTGAGTGGAGACAAATACATAGGGAGCAAGTGATGCCCCCAGAGATTGGGGTCACAATTGACCTTGACCTTTAAGTGGGACCCCACTCTTTCGCTACAAGGAAAGCAGGATGGGTGACCCTTGATTTTCCTAGCTCTCTGCTTTCCTACTTATTTAAGTGTAGAACTGCTATTTTAATGTCTCAGGATTACATTTGCCACCCAAGTGCTCTCACTCTAAAATATAAGTGACTTTTTTCCAGCTACAGCTACAGAAGGGACAGCTCTCCTCAGGCTCAAGCTGAGTGGGGTTGGGGTCTTCATCTGGGGAGGTAGATCCTAGGGGTAGCAACCAAGCCCTGGGCCCTGGGGCAGACTGACCTGGGGTCCAGGCAATGCTACTGCTCCCCACCTGTGTGACCTGGGGTCTTGGGTTGAGCTCCCTGCCAAGAGCACCTGATGTTCTTATGAGAGTGATTTATTGAGAGTGGACTCAGGAGAATGGGAGAAGCAGGGTAAGGCAAAGAGGGCAGCTAGGCCAGAATGTGTCCATTTAACCTGGCTCACACAGGATCTCTGAAGCACAGACTAACCCAGATATGGTTTCGCCTTCTAGAGGGAACTGGAATTTTCTACTCTTGCCACTCTGAGTGTCCTTGTCATTGACTGCTGCAGGCTGAGGGCACAGGGCTTAGCACAGGGACTGGGATGAACTTGGGGATTGTCATTCTTTTGAGTTGGCTAGGATCTCCCGCAAACTGGAGGTTATGCATTAGTTTCTAGGATGGGTCATTCTTCTAGAGTATGTGTGTCTGTGTGGTGTGTCTGTGGTTTTTGTTCCCTTTAAGACCTCAGAGATGAAAAGGCTCCAAACAGCAGATAAGAGGAGCCTAGGAACAAGGAAAGAAATTTCCCTAAGGTTGAGTTCTTGCCAGGCTCCTCTCCAGAGACAGTTTAGTGGGTGTCCCACTTCTGTTGTGTGCAATCTTCTGTGAGCTATGCTCCCCTTCCCTGTACTTGCCCCTCTCCAGGACTGTTTCCTGCCATCTTTGTCCCTTCCCTGTGGGTGTGGCCACTGGGGTGGGAACCTAGCTCTCTGCTGCTGTCTTGCACCTTGGATCTAGCCATTTCTTGGTGAAATCAGCATATATTCTTCAGACCTCAGGGCATTTCTGTCAAACTGGGTGGCCCCTGCAGACCAAGAATCCTTGGAATGTGTGAGGTGTGTGGGACCCTGCTCTGTGCCACCTTCTGTGTTCTCTGTAACAGCAAAGCTCCCTTCTGTCACCCTCATCCTGAGGGACATTCATGGCTCCTGTCTCCTAACCCCAGTACTCCTTAAACTGTCCTCAAGGCCTTTGAACCCACCAACAACATAATTTTTTTCTTCCAACTCTCTGGAAAGAGTTGTATTTTCAGGGAAAATACAGGTTATGGAAAACTGTGATTCTAGAACTTTTGTGAGACCATGTGCATGTTAAATAGATACTCATAAGATTCCTTAAATGAAAATTTTACCCTGCCCCTAGCCCTTAATCTTCCAGTAAACTGCTGCTCCAGAAGAACCATATCAGTCTACACCTTCCATGGTCTCCCAACAACATCTCATGCCCAGAATCACATACATTCCATTTTCAGAAGAAACTCAAACTCCTTGCACTACTCTCAAAGCCCCACAAAGGACTCCAGTCTAATGGCATCCACTTCTGGCCTTTCCCTGACCCTGGCATTCCAGATTCTGGCAGCACTGGATGCCAGCTTGTTCTCTTTCCCCCCAGACTGCAGTATCTTGCCCACTCTTATATTCTACATATAGAATTCACATCTATAGTGGTTGTGAATAGATCCCTTCATCAGGAGCCAGCTAACTCAGGCTGAGCTCTTTCTCCAGGGCCTTCTGATAATGGGGGTACCAAGGTGACAGTGTGGATTTTGGGGTGCTTATGCAGTTTGAGGGAAAGACTGTTGCCTCTGTGGGAAGGGTTACATATATCAGTGATTCTTCAGACCCATTCACTCCTAACAGTCTGGGAACACAGAACCAAGTGGGCCATGCAACTTGGTTGTCATGGAAACAGAGATATTGTATGGTCTGTGAGTGGCAGAGCTGGTTATTTATCTGTCAGCAGGGGATCAGGCGGTCAGCCATGAAGATGTGGGTCCATTTAAGAAAGGGATATGGTGAATCCAACCAATGTGTGGGTTCTAGGCTAGGAGGATATTAGTGTAGTGATGATAGTAGTTACCAGCTAGTGATTAACCAATGCAGCCAGGTGTTGCGCTCAGTGCTTTACACAGCATCATTCCCTTAGCCATGCATCCAGCACTTACTCACTGATATTTATGTTGTTCCCTGTGCTGGGTCCTGGGGGTCTAGAGGTCAGTCAGCTTACCCTCAGTCCTATAGGGAAGACAGATAAGTCAGTGGGTTTGTGCATGATCAAGGGGAGCACAGAAGGTTCTGGTCCCACAGAGGAGCAAAAGCCTGATAGAACAGAGATGGTTTCTCAGAGTAGAGGGGTGCCTTAACTAAAGCATGAAGTGTGAGCAATGACTATCCAGGAAACATGAGTATAGTAGAAGGAAAAGGCATTCTGAGTAGATGAGCTTGCAGAAATAAAGAGGGGCTAAAGTGAGGAGTGGAAGAAAGGGAAGAAAGGAAAGAAAGGAGGCAGGAGGGAGGGCAGATTTGTTTTAGAGAAATGCTGGTATTTAATCTCACTACCATGGGAAAATGGTAAGAAATGTGATTTGAAAAGCAATAGAGAGACATTTGGGTTGATTTGTAGTGTAGGCAGGAGTACCCAGGAATCAGGGGGAACCTCAGAAAAGACAATGATTGGGCTTCATTATCATGAATCCTACAACCTTCCAGCAAGTATGATGATCCCTTTTTCAGAGATGAGACTCCAAGGCACTAAACCTAAGGATCTCACAACTGGTCAGTTATAGTGCTTGGCTTTGAAGCAAGGTATCCCTGATCTCAAAACCCAATAAGCTAAAAATCCAATAAGCTATACCATACTCAGCAACACAGGACTTGGCACAAAGTGGATGTTTCATAAATGTTTGCTGACTGGCTGGCTGGATAGATATAGATAGATGGAGCCAGTTAATAGCTAGAAATGCTAAAGGATCATAATCAACAAGCTGAAAGACCCTGGGAGTGTGTCTGGGAGCCTGTCCACAGAACGGAAGCAGCTTAGAACTTTTTATAGCATTGCAGACGTGGCGATGACAAAGACTTGTCTTCCTTCAACAGCTCTGTTAGCGATCTTTTAAAGTCCTTTCAGAGCAATTTTTTTTCTTCTTTCCATTCTTGCTTGCAAACGAAGGATGATTTTAGAATCCAAGCCTTTTTTATTTTGCTAAAGTACATGATGAGTAAAATGGCCTCTCAGTCAGCACTTTCCAATTTTGAAAGATGCTAAAAACTGATCTTTAAAGACATGTTTCTCTTCTTTATGCATCAAAAGGCCTTGAGGCCTGCTGGAGAGGACACAGTGAAGGGCAGAAAGGTAGCACCACCTGCAAGGCTGAGCCTTAGAATGGAGGACAGGAAGTAACTAGGGTGAGGACTGAAGTGGCTTGCAGTCCAGAACCTGACTAGTCTCCTGGTGGCATCCAGACACATCCTTTCCAACCTGCTGTCTATGGAGCAGGGCTCAGCCTGGTCCCTCACTCCCTAAAAGGTGACCAAAGACCCTTTAACTGACCCAGGAGGGAGTCTCAAGCAAATAGATGCTTAGTAAATTTTGGTGTAATAAACAAGTCACTGGTCTTATTGTAAAACATACACCTATCAACCATAATAAGTTAATATGTGCAAACCCATATATTTAGCCTTGAAATATAGATTGTCCTTTGTAATTAAAGTGGGTCAGGTGAAGGTTATAAAAAAAGACACTTGTCCTGGTGTCACTATATGCCAGAACCTGTGGTAAGTGCTTCAGGAAGACTAGCTCAGCAGCTCTATAAGGTCATTGCTACTCTTACTCCCATTTTGTAGATAAAGAAATTGAGGCTGAAATGGGAACAAGAAATGTCCAAGGTCCCTCAAGCTTGTGATGGAACTGAAGCTTGAGCAAAGGAAAAAGACTCTGAAACCTCTTAATTGGGCTCCAGGAAGGTAGAACAGTCCAGAACACTGGGAATGGGAATAACTGGGATCTTGTTTCTGCTGCCAACTTACCTGGAAACCTTGGAAGCTCCTTTCACTCAAGAGAAAAGCCTCCTTCTCCCTGTATATAAAGAGATGTATGAAGTGAGGAAGATTAGACAGTGTCTCAGCACCTACAGGCCTTGCCTACCCTTGTGGGAAAACAGGACAGGTGATAAGAGTTCCACAGCACTGTCACTTTTAGCCTCCAGCCTGTGAAGACTCATCCAAAGGGTTTTCACAAGACCAAAGGTTTTTCACGAGACCAGGGAGTGCCATGGCAGGAGGCAAGTGTAAGCTGGGCCTTAAGAGGGTCAGTGAGTCCTGGCCGGAGGATGAGGTTCATCCCTGCTGCCCACTCAACTATTGGCTGGGGAGCCCGGGTGCACAAGTATTCTCTGCCTGTCACCTTAGGGTTGTGCTCACCCACACATGTTAACCTCTGTGTCCTTCTGTTCACAGGGCAATGATGTGCGGATCATCCTTGGCCAGTTTGACCAACACATGGCAGCTAAAGTGTTCTGTTGTGTAAGTAAAGCTTTGGTGGTGGTGTTTGCATTGGGGAGACTCACCAAGCTTCTCCTAGGACTCCTTCACACTGCCTGGACTGTGGGGGATGCCAGAGGACTGGAGTATGGGTTGCTGGAAATGAAAATGTCTTACTGCTCTTTCCTCTTTTTAAGGAGATAAAACTCCAGGACTCGGGGACAGATCATGGCCTCAATTTACTATACCCCATTGGTTAAACCTAAGTCTCCTTGTCTCAGTCCCTTCCTATGGGGTGCAGAGGGAATCATGGGCCAGATGGGACTAAGGCCTTGGATCCTAGCCCTGCCCAGGAAGCAGGACTCAGATTGTCAACTTTGGAGCAGACTAGCTGCCATTCAGTATCCAACCGTGAACACCTTAAATTGTCTCCTGTGGGATGGGTGACAAAGTGCTTTTTTTTATACCTTATCTCATTTACTCTTTTCAGGGATCATGTAGAGCAACTACTTATCCCATTTAATGATGAGGAACTAGAGGTCCAAAGAGGTGAAGGGGTTAGTCTGAGAGACAGTTCACAGCAAAGCCAGGGGCCCATCCCCATTCATCTGAGTCTCAGGCTAACCTTGTCTTCCTCATTGACCGTCTAACCTGAGCGGAATAAAAGAACCTAGGCAGAACAAAAGAATTCCAACTCATGGCAGGTCTTGCCATTTTGGCAGCCTGACACCCCTTCTTTTCCCCAGGGGTAAGAGAACAGGGCACAGAATGGGAGCCCAGCCCTGCAAGTCACTGTGTTCCCCATGAACACCTCCTCTTGAAAGAAGGTCCACGCAGATGTACTCCCTCATGATGGGCCTTGGGCCTCTGTTCTCTTTGACCTTTAATCAAGAACTTGGGTGACATCATAAAAGGCATGCTTGTAAGGATTTCAGATGTTGTGAAATCTGTTGGGCCACAGGGCAAGTGTTCAAAGATCCTGGACAGGACCATGAGATTAAATCTAAAAAGATTAAATTTGATGTTGCTAATATAAGATGAACAAAGTAAGCTGCCTGTGTCCAAGGTAGTAGCGGCAAAGCTGAAAAATTCTGTGTTTAGAACAAAAGAGATTTTGGAGCCTCATTGACCTCAAGGGTTCAGTAAGTCACCAGCATGAGCCTCATTGACCTCAAGGTTTCAGTAAGTCACCAGCATGAGCCTCATTGACCTCAAGGTTTCAGTAAGTCACCAGCATGAGCAGAGCTTCCAGGCTGTATGTCCTGGCGACCCTTCTGCCCTCCCAGACCCTATTTCAGGAGAGATGCAGGACTGGAAAAGGACCAGGAGTGAGGAGAGAGCAGCAGCCTGCAGCCACAGTCCCATGGGGATATTTCATTCTGAAGGCTCAGGCGCAAAGGGAGCACTGCCTCATCCAATACCAGGGAGGAGGGAGAAGCTATGCAGCTTCACATCAGGACACCCCTGAAGTTTAGCACCCAGAGTCATTCAAGTTGGATGTGACACCCAAACCTGCTGCTCAGTAACTGAATTTGGGCTTGTGGTTGACACTTTCTGAACCTTTATTCTCTCACCTGTAAAGTGGGGACAGCAGTTGCCTTTTGTCATAGGATGGTTGTGAAGATAAAAACGAGCATTACCACTTTGCATAGCACCTGGAGTGCAATGGGCCCCAGAAATAGCAGCTCTTTTGGGGGGATGAAGTGTCTGATGATGGAATGGACCACTAGGTTGGTGAGTTGACTAGCTCCTAGATTGCATTAAGCAGTCTCTGTATCCATTAAGGGTCGCATGATATATTTCCATACAGAAACCTATAAAAGAACATGAGAAAAATTAAGAAAATAGAGCAAATTGATCTACTACATTCCCTTTCAAAACTCATGCAAATTGCCATCTAAGGTCCAGAAATCGCCTGTTTTCAAAAAGGAAAACAATGCCTCAAGTTGAGGGATATAATCTCTTTTAGGGAAGAAACTAGGTTTCATGAAACCCCAACTCCCCAGGTCTTGCAAGTAGCTGGCACAGGGTAGGTAATAACCCCAGGAAAAACAAAGTAGCAGGAAGGTTGTTCTGCTCTGGGCACTAACCGTCTCCCATCTGCAAGAACTGCCAAGAGACCTTGTGTGCTCATTGTACCAAACCCAAGTCAAGGTGAGGCTGTGAGTTTCTCCACTCTATGCTGAGCCTTGGGGTTATTTTCCAAGTGGTATTTCGAGCTGTGCTCCCTGCTTCAGCACAGACAGTATAGGTCTTCATCGTGACCCATAGCCCAAGCTGCCTGCCTTGGGCACATAGAACCTCCCGCCCTACTCCTTGTCCCTCTCCTCCTTCCTCTTGGTTAGGCTTGCTGTTTTGAGATGGGCTTCCTCTTAGCAGGCTGCTAAGAGACCGCTCAGAAGGTTGGGTATTGGCTCTCTGTGTCACACCCTCTGGGACTTTCAGTCTCACCTGCTAGGAAGGAGATCTGGGAGATCCTGGGAAGAGGCTCCTGGGTATCTTCTTGCTGGAGGGAGACTCTGAAATGTGACAAGCAAAGGGGCCGCTGGGGTAGACACTCACCCTGAGAGCCTCCCCAGTATGTTGGGGTCAGAGCACAGGCCAGATGGATGGTTGCCGTGTCTCTTCTCCCAAATGCGGCAGTGCAAACTTTGCAGCATGTTCTGTGTTCTTGAGATTGGAATTGCCACCCAATGGGAAAGCAGACTCCAGCAAAGGAGGCTATTTATAGTCCTGTGGCAAAATGTTCATTTTGGCTCCAGCACTACACCAGCATGGCGTGTCGCCTTTGTTTTCGCCTCCCTCCTCGGTGGTCTGTTCTAAACTCCCTGGTGCTCTGACCTGGGTTCTGGTTTTAGCTCTGCCAGCTGTGTGACCTCAGGCAGGTCACTTTATAACTTGGCTCCTTGGCAACCTCACCTATAAAATGGATGCAGCATCCCCCTCATCTGCCTCAGGGGCTTCTCAGCAGCCTCTAATAAAGCCACCAAATGGAGACCATCATGGCAGCTGTTAACCGCTCCACTGATAGGAGGGTTTATTGCTATTATTGTCATGAGCTGGAATACAAAAAGGAAATATCCTTGCATGGAGAAGAGAGGAGGCAAAAGGAAATTTAATGAAAGAGGAAATTAGATTTTTTAACAGTTTCACATCATGATTACCTGTTCACAGTGGATAAATCTAAGAAGTTCACAGAGGCTGAGAAAGCTAAGCTCAGGACCCCCATTCTGTCCGATAGCAGAGCTCATTGGTGGCCACAGGCCCTGAGACCACGCAGAGAAAACAAAAGCCAAATAAACTGGAAATATGATCATTCCAGCTCTCCACA
This sequence comes from Uropsilus gracilis, assembly GCA_004024945.1. NCBI lineage: Eukaryota > Metazoa > Chordata > Mammalia > Eulipotyphla > Talpidae > Uropsilus > Uropsilus gracilis. The sequence goes on along the minus strand of PVHY01000100.1, from coordinate 30,815 downwards.
AACAATGATTGAGTATCTATCATCCATGCTCCAAGCACTGTGCACAACACTGGGAATCCAGGGGAGAGCAGGCAGGGCCATCACCCATCTGGCAAAGAGGAAGCAGCATTCTTGCAGCTACTCAGTGCTCATGTGCTCCACAACCTCAGCTCCCCCAATAGAAGAGTACCCAGTGGAGGTCCAGAAGCTTCTCACAGGCACTTTAGGCAGAGGATGATGGGCTTAAGTCCTAACTCTTTCTCTGGCAGGAGTGCATTTTAGACCTTCACTTAAAACCCATTTACTTTTGCTGGACACATTTGTTTAGCAACTCCGGTGCCTTGCTTCCCAAGCCTGTGGCAGTTTAAAAGCAGCAAATTAGAAATGAAGAGAATTTGAAAGTGAAAAGTGACAGGTTAGACATGACAACTCAGAAGGAGACAAAAGGCCATAAAAAGTGAATTCAAAACACAGGGAGGAGGAGGGAGGGAAGGGGAGAGGGCACTGGCACAGGAAGTTTGGAGGAAGATTGAGTGAAGTATGTGTCCATATAAAGGAGTCATAATGGAACCCCAAACTCATTCAGACATGTGAATGACTGTCTGACTCATTGAAAGAACCTTTCAAGTACAGCAGTCTGGAGTCATTGGGTATCTGGACCAATCTCTGCTGCATCTGGGAACGTTCCCATATGTGGCTTGTGTCAGAGGCTGCGTTCAGGATGACGCTATGAGCCACAAAAGAAAAAGCATGGCACGTGCTTGGGTTTTATTCCAGCAACAACCCTGAGAACCAGGGATTACTTCCACTCATACACAAACAGAAAATTCAGGCCCCACAGGTGTGTGCTAGAACCTCCACCTGGTGTGTGGCTGGGCATCCACATCTCCTTGATCGAATCTTTTATTTTTCCAGGTTAGTAGAAAAATTTTCATCTTCATCAAAATTGACAAATAACCTCAACAAAATGTCTTATCATCCCAATGGGCTAAGCTTTCTCTGAGAAAGCTCACTCATGGGGAACACTTTTAATGGGAGAGTGGCACCTCAGAGAGCTGCCACTGCAGATCCTAGGGGAGGGCCTGATGCCTGCCAGGTCCATGTTAACACAGGATCTTTGTCCTTGAACGCAAGGCCAGGCTGCCTCAGGAGACCTCACTCTCCATCTATTTACTCTTACCTGACAGGCTTTCCCAATAAGTAGTGCCATCTTCCTGCCTTAGTGTTTTCAGACTGAGAAAGCTCCCCAAAAGTTGTGCTTTGCTAAAAAGGAGGGGCACTTTTAAAAAATGAACTTTGAGCCTTGATTTAGCTGCATGTGTTTGAGAAAATTCCTCGTATGCTGAGTCTCCATTTTTTCACTTATAGCAATTAATAACACTTATCTCATAGGGTTGTTGTGGAAATAAAATAAAATCATATATTTAAATAGCCACCCCCATAATAACAATTAAGTAGATGTGAGTTCCTCTCTGTCAGCGAAAGATAAGAGCTGTGAGTCTTCACATGTCTGCCATTGATTAAATGCCCTGCCATTGATTAAAAGGACCCTTTTATTCCAAGATCTAGCCCCCAACCAGGATCTGGGATTATCTTTCCTTTAAAAAAGTTTCTGTGAACTAATCCTTATTCATTAAGGGGAATTTCAGAATACTGCCTGCTTTTGTTAAATCGTGACATTTTAAAGTAACTGAAATGTAAGAACTCTGTATTTTCTACAAATATTTCTGTTGTCAGACTGGGACAACATTATAAAGTAGTTGCTGGAAAAATGACTGTTATCTGAGGTTATATTATGAGTAATATAATATCTGCAGTGAGGGAGGGGAAAATCTTCTATCATTGAAGGAGTCTATAGAGGAGGCTCAAGTGTCCTGAGATGTTGAAGTGCTCTTTTATTAAACAATTTTTATTTAATCTCCAGAGGCTTCACTGAAGCACTTGGCAAAGGCCAGGGAGACAGGATCTGAGTTTAGATTAATTTGGGGAACATTCTGACTCATACTTACCCTGGTGAGATTCTCCACACTGCAGGCTGGGCTTTCTCAGGTGTTAACTTTCCGAGACGTCATTTCCCCAGAAGGAGTCCAGCTCCCCTCTAACCCTTAGGTTTAGCATTGACTGTCTCTTAAGGTGCAGAAACTGTTAGGACTGAACCTGGCTTAACATCCTGGAACTGATGTTGGGTCAAATGGGGCAGAAGCCTCCAACCAACAAATCAAACGAAAAGAGAGGCACTTTAAAATTCGGCTTCTGCTACCCAGATTCTTTCAGATTTGTACCACCCATGCATAGCAGCTGCCAGTCAAATGCAACTTAAACAACAGGGTTTTATTAACAAGGACAATTAACCAGGGAAACAGAAATTCAAACAAAAAATCCTTAGTGATACAAGTGGCCAGTTATCTTACCCCAGTCACCTTTTTAGTCCCACAGGTCCCAAAGATACATGTCCAAGATGGTGCCCCTTTGCCCCTCCAAATCTGAGGCAGGCATTTTGCTTGCCTTTTCCATCTTCTCTTTGCTTCTTCTCCCTCCAGTGTTCTAAACTTTTTCAACAAACACTGATGCAAAATCAGCTTTCCAAATCCCTGGCTATCTCCATGTACCTGCTTTCCATGCCGCCTTGCTGCGGCACCATGCTTTCCACATCAGCTACTCTTTTGCTGGCTGCTCTCCCTTTCTGGCTCCTCTGCCACCACCAACTCATTCTTCCAGGGGGCTTTCGCCCAGCCTGACCACGTGGGCTCCTCTATCTGCATGCTGTTCTTGTGTCTCTTCCACCTCTCTCTTTGTTTCACCTTTCACACTTCTTGTTTATTATCGCGGGATTTTCAGACTCCACCCACTAGTATAGTATGGTGCCCGATACACTTTTCAACTGTGTCACTACCAGCTGCCAATCCAGGCAAGTCACCCCATATTAGAACCTGCATGGAGAACAGCCAGAACTCCCAGAGTCCAGAGAAATCTCTCAGGCTGCTCTGTCTGCATCATCCTGGTATCTGTGCTGTCTATGCTTCAAGCCAAGGAGCACAGAGGGCTGTGGCATAGACATAAACCTCTGTGTCCTTCTAATAGGGGTGACTCTCCAGGAATGAATTACAGAATTTTTTGAAGTTCACATTTTGAAATGTGCACAATTCGTCATGGTGTACAGAGAGCATTTGTAGCCATTGGACATTTGATTACTTATGGGAGCATGACCTCGACTTAGAAACTTCATTCTGAACCTAATTTTGATGGGATATAACACTCCTACAGAGTGTAATTTTCTGGGTGCATCTAAGCTATCAAAAAGCACATTTTCCTTGATACAAAATAACCACAATAAAATTTTAAGCCAAATGGAGGTGCATTAGAACACTATCATGAATTTTTGTTTAAACTGGAGGCAGGCAGTGTGACTTTGTGGCACATTGGAGTAAGCAGACTTAGGTTCCCAACCTGACTTTTCTCCTTGCTATGTGACATTGGAAAAGTGACTGTCTCTTTCTGACTTTGAGTTTCTTCACCTCTAACATGAAGTTAATAAACCCTGTTCTGGGCACTTCACAAAATGAACGTAAATGAGAAACAAATAAGATGAGTGCAAAGCATATAAATGTAAGGGACTTTGCAGGGGGATCTAGATTTATGCATACCATGCTTTCTTTGGGTAGAGAATCAGAGAAATTACTCATTTTGCAGAGTAGAATTTATCTAAAGTGCATGCTTAGATTAGATCGTTCTTAATCCCTTGCAAAATTGCTCCCACTGTGCTGTGTTTTTAGATTGTGGCCTCAGCATTTAGTAAATATCTGAGCAAAAACTGAATAAAAATCTATACAATAATGTGAAATTTGTTATAAAGATGCTGTTGACATGCTAGTGAATTTGGCAACATGCTCCGTAATGTGACATTTTTTCTGAGGGTGAAAACTTAGAAAGTGTTTTGTTTTTTAAAGAACTACTATGCATTCTTCTTATTGATAGAGTTATGTAAATAACCTTATGGCCTTTTTCCCTTGGGCTACCAAGAAGTTTATAGTGAAATATACAGCTCATTATGTATAACGTTGGATACTTTGGTTGACTTCTCTATGCTCTGTTCCCTTCACCTCTAATAATTTATTTATATTTCCCAGTCCCTTATGTATTAATTTTTATTCAGTGTTTGTTATTTTATAACATGTATTTCCCACAAACTACTTTGGATTTAAGGAAGAGGCCAAACAAGTAATATAAAAATTATACCCTCTGGTACAAGGAAGCCTGAGTCCCCACTGCTTTTCTCACAAGGCACAAAGTCTTGAGTGAAAGTTTGACTCTTGGTGCTTTTTTACTCATCCCATCTATTGCAGGCATATGAGGAGAACATGTATGGCAGCAAATACCAATGGATCATCCCTGGCTGGTATGAGTCTTCCTGGTGGGAACAGGTGCACACAGAAGCCAATTCATCCCGTTGCCTCCGAAAGAATCTGCTTGCCGCCATGGAGGGCTACATTGGCGTGGATTTTGAGCCTCTGAGTTCCAAGCAAATCAAGACCATCTCAGGAAAGGTCAGTGCCTTGGTCTACCCACCTCAGCCCCAGGCCTATCTCTTTGTCTTGTCCAAAAGACCCAGATCTTATTCTGGCCTTTCCTGTGTGACTTTGAGCAAGTCGCTTGGTCTCTCTGAACTGCACTTATATCTTCAATGGGTTTATCCAGTCTTTCACTATGTGCACCTCTAGGGTAATGTGAAAAATCAAATGTGGTAAGGGTGCTCTGTATCACAGTGTACACTTAAGGTATGGCTTGGTCACTTTATGTCACCAATTATAGGTTTTGCCTTTCGGACTGGGTCTCAGTGATGCGATGATCAGCCTACAAGGACAGGATATCTGAAGAGGACTCTGGGAAACTTGTGCTGTTGACCGGTCAGACTGGTTCACGCCTGAGTTTTTCCACTTACCAACTGTGTGACCTTGAACTTGAGTCCTCCAAGCTGCCAATTTTTTTTTTTAAATCTATATAGTAGTGATAAAAATGCCACCTTCTGGGATTAAATGGAGGATGGATGGCTGATTGTGCCACATAGGACTATGTGCCTGACACTTCAGTCTTGCTGTGACTGAAGCCAAGACCCTAAAAAAGGCACTTATATCTTCAGGATGTCCGCCTATTCCCAAGAGGTATTAACCAACCCTGCCCTGCTGACCTTGGCTACTAGAGAATCAGGGAATATAGCAGATATGAGAGTAGTTCAAAAGCATACTGTTCTCTATCAGTATAAATATTACCAGGAACCAGGTAATTCAGGTTCACAGTCCTGGTGAACACAGTACCATTCGTCTCTCAATTCTAACCACCAGCCAGCATTCAATACCATAGAACACATTCTTCTTTTCTGTCTCCTCTGAGCTTGGATTATTAAATTCTCCATCCAACTCCAATTTCATTTAAAGAATACATTTCATAGTAACGTAAAAGGTATATATATAATTTTTATCCATTATTTAATCTCAGTCGGAGCCAACTCTACAAGAATGATTTATTGATTTGTCAAAAAATGTGGCAAGCCACTAGGACACTTTGTAAACAACTCTTTAGATCATACTGGCACCTGGGAGATCCTGGAAAAACACTGGCTAGAAAATGTTGAAAGAAATATTTTCATACAAAAATCAATGGGTCTAAAAAAAGTTTTTAGAAATGCTGCGTAACATATAGAAACAACTCATTTTATTTCAGTAAGTGTTATTTTTAAAGGTGTCAAAGTTGGCAGCTCACTAGAAGATTCCTGAGTCCAGGGATACCCTAGTATTTTAATCTAAAAATAGTAGAAAATTTGCAGAAAATAAAGAAAGTTAAGAAAAAAATTCCATGCAGAAAGCTAAGAAAAAATTCCAGACTGTATAATAATTAAACCAAGAGATTTAAGGAAGAGCGAAGACTTAATGATGACCCATGTAGGAGATGGGCTAGCAGGGCTGATGATCCTGCTACTCTGGAGAAAGGCCTCCATGTCCTTCCCTGGAACATTCATGCCCTCGGGTTCTTACTGAGGGCATGAGCCATGACCTGTACAGACAACACAAAAAAATGTGTTTGTGGCAGGTTGTGATTTGCAGTAATTTGCTGTTGTTTTGAGGAAGGAAATGTTTGACTTCACAATGTTTCCCAGGTCATTGACTTTCCTTTTTCATTTTCAGGATTAGGGACCTCCTATTTTTTTTTTTTTTAGTATATGTGCTGCCAAAGCAAGCACTAAGGACCTCCTAATCCCTTCCTTTTTCCATTTCAGGATTAGGGAGGAGTCTGACCTCACCCATTTTGGAATTACTCCATAATTCCAGATAAATAATTGGAATCATTTGGGACCGTCCTCTTAACCTACAGTGTGGGTTAACCACTCAAGGGCTCCCAGGATAAAACAGAGCATACACACTGATTGGGGAGACTTCTGAAGTCCCAGGGGACCAGTTCCTGTCTCTGTAGTCTTTGAGGAACATTATCAGAGGTCATAAGATGATTGAAGTTGTGAGGGGAAATCTGAGCCTCTTTGCCTTTTGGAATCAGAGTTCCGAGATCGTCTAGACTAGCCTCCCACAGAGTCTCAGATCCTTCCAGCAGCAGAGGATGCACTACTTTGTCTTAATTTCCCCCAGGATTCTCTTGGCCCCCACAGGTCCTGTTAATGGTAACCACACCCCCAGAAGTATCCCTTGTTGAAAATAAACAGCCTGCCCTCAGACAGAGCCAGGTACAAGGGCAAAATTTAAGGAGGTGCCAAACACCTCGGTAATCAAGATTTTCAAAAGAAAAACAAATACAGTATTTTTGCAAAACTCAAATACATTTAAAAGTCCACGATGGACAAAATATGAACATATTCAAGAAAGACGGGAACCATGGGACTGAGATTAGTGTGATCCAGCAGATTTGAGTCACATAATGGAGGACTGGTCTTTACCTTTAATAAAAATTCAGTATTTTGTTCATTTGTTTGCAGTTGATTTTGAAGTGTTGCATTATGATATTATTTATCTCACTTACTGAGGTTTTTTACTATCTCTTTAATTTTCCCCCTGGAAAGAGTTCCTTGTCTACCTCCCCCAGCTCTGGCCCTGCACAGTTTCCTCATGTACAATACTCTCTATCTAGCATGTGGAGAGTTGATGCACTCCTGTTTGTGGCCCAACCACAAGCCACTTTCCCCAGCCAGCCTGCAGGAGCCTATGGCTAAAGTTCTAGAAATGGAGAAACCTTTGTTTGAATTTGAGTTTACACCACTGTCAGCATGGGACAAATTGCTGAATTGCTGCCTGTATTTGGGGTTCCTTCAGTACCCATGAAGACAGATGTATTTATAGACTCATACCAAGTCAATGGACTCTGACCAGCCTCACTGTTTACAAATAGGGAGGGCAAGGACATACCCAAGACCCCTGTGGTGGAATGAATAGTGACCCCTGAAAAGTTATGTTCATACTCTACCCTTGGAATCTATGAATGTGACCTCACTTGGGAAAAGGGTCTTTGCAGAGGTCATAAATATATGGACCTGGGGATGAAATTGTCCTGGATTACCTGGGTAGTCCTTAACTCCAGTGACAAGTGTCCTCATAAGAGAAAGGTTTTGTGACGATAGATACAGATTGAAGCGGTATGTCTACAAGACAAGGAACCCCTGGTGTTACTAGGGGCAGCCACAGAAGTTAGAAGAGACAAGGGACAAATTCTCCCTTGGAGCCACCAGAGGGAACCAAACTTACCTACACCCGAGTGTCAGATGCCTGACCTGAACTGTGAAAGAAGACATTTCTGTTGTTTCCAGCCACACAGTTTATGGAAATTTGATACAGCAGCACCAAGAAACTAATCCAGTCACCCAACAGACCAGGGGGAGACACAGGACATGATGACAGGACAGCTTATCCTGCACTCTGTGCCCGTCCCCTGCTCTCCCTCTAGATGTGTGATATGCTTGGCAGTGGCCTATATCCAAAGCAGTCCTTCCTGTGATGTGTCAGGGTTCCCTGTCAGCCAGTGGCATCGCAATAGTGCATAGGTCTGGTGTCTGGTACTCATTCACTCTCCCTCCCTGGGCCTCAGTTTCCACAGCTGAAAATGAGAGATTTGGGTCACATAATTCCTACTTTCCTTTCATAGGCAGCTTCTCCAACTGTGTAAATATGATTGGGACCATTCTAGCAAGCTGGGTGACCTGGCTATAATATGAAACCCTGGCATCTCCAGCATAAGGCAAATCCTGTAGAGAAAGTGATAGAATCAGACAGAATGACCACTCCTGAAATTTGTTTGCTGAGGTTCCCTTTTCCATATGCCTGTGCCCATCTCCCTCACTGGTGCCCAGGAGATATCTGTCGGAAGAGAAGCAAGGTCATGTTCTCCCTGCAGGGCATTTTGGGCAGTCCTATCCCAAGGGAAATTCCATCAGTGGACTCATGCAGTCCTCTGGGCCTCCCTGAGCATGCTCGGAACTGGGTTCATGAGCTCCTCTGGGCATTTGTTGTAGCTCGAAGTCCAACTCTTTCTCCCAAGTTCCTCAGCACCACTCCACTCCTGCAAAGTGACTCTTTGACATTGCTGATGTCCAGTGTCAGCTTTCACTTTTAGAGCCCCACTAGGTTTGCTTCCTTTGTGAACATTTATGATGCTGACTGGGTTTCTCCAGGCATCGCTCAGCCTCTCTTATGAGGTCATTCTTCCAGTCACAGTACTCCAGCTGAGACACTGAGCTGGGCCAACGTGCTGGATAGAGAAGTCACAGAACCCTGGAATCACAGGGGACCCAGAAGTGGCCCCAACCTCCCCCACTTCCCATCAAAAAAAGCAGGCTCAGTCCTTGGAAGGATTTTTTCATGTTGTCTGGCAAGAAGCTTCTGGGACCACCCGTGACTATTCAACAAAGCAGAACTAGGAAAACACAATGTAGTAAGACTTCAACTTAATGACCCAGGAAAAGCTGCACCCATCCATTGTCATTGCCATAAGCTCCTCCAAGATGAAGAATGGAGAACTCAGCAGGGAAGCTCTGGGTCCTGGAGAGGAGGAAGGGAATGTGCCTTAGAAGCATATAGAGGCTCCCCAGAAGCCCATTTCACAATACTGCTACCTCTGCCACCCTCTAGATTTCCTGTGAAGCTCCTGTCCCTTCACCATCCTGAGGTATCCACTTGACCAGGACACAAGCAGCATGGCAGAGGGACATGGACCCAAGAGGAAGTGTTAAAATCTGTGTCACTGATAGGGGGCACCTACCCCCCTGGGTGCCATTGTCTCTTGCTTTAGACTTGTTAATGTTACTAAGAGCTGGGTAGGATTTTAATTAACATACAGGCCTGACAGGGCTTCCTACCTCAGGAGTTCTCTTGGCAGGAAATAAGGATATATAAAGAGGGATGGAACAAAGAAAGGTAAGCAGCCATTTGTGGGATGAGCATTTTGGTCAGGGACTTTGGAGGATGAAGATGTAAGCCATGTGAGCTTGGCCATGTAGCCAAGGCCTGGGGTCTGCAGCCTAGGAGTGTGTCAGGCTAGGAGTGTGTCTGTTAAAGGAAATTAAGGAGTTTGGAGATTTGAACTCCGTGTTGGAGTTTGTTTTGCTGAGTTTGACTTGTGTCTGGGAGAGGCTGTGCAAAACTCAGGCCTGAAAAGAAAGTGAACTTTGCTGGTTTTGGTACTATAGAGCTTTTTTTTTACTACCTGGAGGAGGACAAGGAGATGGCATGAAAAAGTTGACACCAAAGGAAGATGTCTTCGAGCACGTGGAGATGCACTCTGACTGACTGGACATTGGTGAGATGATCAAGACTGAGAGACGGGATTTTTGGACAATCGGGGCAAAGGACTTTGAGCAATGTTGAGAAAGGTTTTGGACAATGTTAAAGTAATTCAGAGTTTTACTTAAACGTTTCTTTTTGCAGTAATTAGGAAATCACTTGTTTAGTAATAAATTAGTCTGCACTCTAAGAGTCTTGCTTTGGCTTGGGATTTTGGTGAGAAGGCTGGGGATGGTGGAAAGAACCCATGGAAGTCTAAAAGAGGGTAAATTGAGGCAAACTAGTCTAAAGTTTAAACTGTTTCTAAGGTTTCTTTTTTAGATCTGAGAGGGGGAGAGAGCTGAGAGAAGCTGGTAGCTGATTTTTGCATACCAATAGTAGGTGAACAGTGAAGATGCTAATTAACTGCTTGGAGCCTGCTTCCTAGGGAAAAGCAGGCAGAGGTGTTCAAAGTTTAAGTCAAAAAGTCTTTTTTTCTTTTCACCCAGTTTCATCACAGGTTTCAGAATAAATACCCTCCACTCACACATGATGCAAGAACAAGATAGGTTTTTTAAGCTAGCTTAAGCTAGGGTCCAACCTCAGCCTGGCCTACCACCTAAGTAGTTCTACCAGAATATGGAGGATGGACTCCCTCTTACACCCCCCCAGTCAAGTCTTTTATACAGTTCTTAGGTCCTGGTGGCTATTGCTGTGGTCTGGTACCAACAGGTCGTACTCCAATTGGTTGACCTCTGTCTGGAGATCGGTCTAGCAAACTTGAAAGACCAATTTTGGTAGTTTGGCGCAGACGGGTCATCTTCTGGTTGGCTGATCTCTATCAGACAACCAATCAAGTGAACTTGTCACCCTCTGATTGGTTGGAGGCAAGCCTGATTTCCTGGAGCCGGGCGATTCTTGGGCTGAAAAATTCTTTGGCCTAGAAGCAAGGCTTAGGTTTGTCATGATCATTAGATCTGGCAATGTCACATCAGAAGGTGTAGAGGATGATGGAGAGTCACAAGCAATAGGGCACTGTCTAGATTTGAAACTGAGCCTCACCACTTCCTAATTGGGTGACTCTGGAACACAGCTAGTTGTCCAAACCCACATCCATACTACCCCTGCCTCCTCAGTGACCTAACTCCCAGTTTTAGCCACCCAGCTGAAAATGTACATTTCTCAGCCTACCTATACTAGATGACCAGGATTCTAAGTCTAGCAAATGAGATATAGATAGAAGTGTTAGATAGGATTTCTGAAAGGTTCCCTGGAGGGAATATTTTGCCCTTCTTTTTTCTTCTCCTTTGTATTTGCTGGAATATAGATGGGATGGCTGGAATTCTAGCAGCTATCTTAGATGAAGGTGACCTTTAGAAGGATGGTAGAGCATAAAGATAAGAACCTAAGTCCTTGCCTATGCTGTGAAGCTGCCACAGCTGCCCTGTACTGCCTACTCATAGACCTCTTTACATGAGAAAGAAGTAGATTATTTCATTTAAGTCACTGACTTGTTATCTGCTACTGAATCTAAGCTATGCAATGCCATTTGACCAGTCTCTTAACCTTTCTGAAATAGTTTGTCATTGATAATACTGGGATATCTCTTTCACCTATTTTTAAGGACTGGATGATATAATACAAAAGAAAGTCTCTTTGTAGTGCCAAACACAAAATAGGAGCTCAACAAATTTTTGTCTCATCCTTCTTCAGCATCAGAACTGTGGTAAGAGAAAAGGGTATTGGGATTGTTGATGAAGTTAGAGCCAATGACATGAGAAACAGCCAAAGACTTTGGGATTACTTTTGGAGTGTGTATGTGTGTGTGTGTGTGTGTGTGTGTGTGTGTGTGTGTGTGTGTGTGTGTATTTATTACTTCCACCAAACCACCCATGCCATGTCCCATCTGGCAACAGTCAGTAACCCGAAAGAAAAAGAGTTACTAGCAATCCAACAGTCAGAGTATGACCCATCCATTCAATACCCACTGTCAACAGTAAGAATTCTTCTATATTTGCCTGATTTTCAACTTTAAATAAAGGCAAGTATAAGTGTATACTCTAACAAAATATTATTTTGGTGGGATTCATTTATGGTGTTCCATATGTCCATTTTCACTGCTGAATGGTATTCACCTAAAACCTTTACCATTTATTTAAGGAAACATTGAATTGTTAACTTTTTTACTATTATGAATAGTGTGACTTTAAACGTTATTGTATAGCTCTTGGTCAATCCTTTAAAATCCCCATTTCACTATAGAAAATGTTTTAAACAGTCCAGTTATTTTCATATTTTATAGTGTCTTCAGACTTTCTGTGGACTTTCTTTCTGGTAGTCATTACAAGTTACCCTTAAGCAACTCCCATCTTCTGACTTTCCTAGTGTTTCTCAATCTGCCTCTGTTTGCCACAAACCTTTCACCAGAGCATGAGTGGAGCAAAAGCTACGTGATTATCTGCTGGAATTTGTTACTTTTTCTTCATTTTACTCACAGTTGGTTTGTGGTTTTGATACTCTTTGTCTGCAATTATTGGTGAGATATGATTTTATATAGAATACCTGTGACTAAAAAGTTTGTGTATTGTTTGTGACTGTTAATATACTTCACTGTCTGTAGCTGCCTGGAAGTCCTCTAAATGTTAGTTTTGCATAAATAGAAATTCTTTATTTTAATGAAAACTACCCTAGAGGTATGATGATGTTTTCTTCTCTTATTCTTTTAGAAGTGTTTTGTCTTTCACATTTAGATCTATAATCACCCTGGAATTGATTTTGTATGTGGTGGCAGATAAGGATCAAGTTTCCTTTCTTTTTTCATATTGATATCCAATTGAACCACCATTGAAAAGTCCATCTTTTTCCACACTGTGCTGCCATTTCACCTTTGTCATAATCAAATGACTACACATATTTGTTTCTGTCTCTAAACTTTTTCTCTTTCATTAGTTTGTCTGTTTTTTTTTTCAGCAAAACACCATTGCCTTAATTACTATAGTTTTTTAAAAGTCTAGCCATAGAAGACTTGCTTTGGCTATTCTTGTTGCTTTACACTTCTGTAAAGATTTTTTTAATCTGGTTGTCAGTTTATATACACATACACACAAAAACATGCATTGCTTTATTTTTGAAATTCTGCTGAATGTGTAGTTTGCTTTAGGGAAAACTGACATCTTAATACAGATTCTTCTAATCCATGAAATTTTTATATAACCTTCATTTATTTAGATCGTTCATGTCTCTCAAAATGTTTTGTAATTTTCTATGTAGAATTCTTGCACATATTTTGTTAGATTTATTTCTAGGTGTTTGATGTATTTTGGTGAATATATGTGGAAATTACTGTGGGTACATACTTAGGAGTAGAATTTCTGAGTTATAAGGTATGCATTGTTCATTTTGAATAGATATTGCCAAACAGATTTCTAAAGTGGTTGTACCAATTTACATACCCTTCAGCAGTGACAGAGTCTTCCAGTTGGTTCACATGCTCTCCAACATTTGGTATTGTCTGCTTTTAATTTTAACCTATCTAGTGGGTGTATAGTGATATATCATTTTAGTTTTAATTTGCATTTTCCTGATGACTAATAAAGTTGGACATCTTTTCATTTTTTAATGACCATTTTGATATCTTCTTTTGTAAATGCCTAGTCAAGTCTTTCACCCATTTTTTCCCCAGATTAGATTCTCTGCCTCTTTCTTATACCGTGTAGTTTTTTTTTTTTTAATATGAATTCTTGGTTTGTCATCTGTATTACTTATATTCCACTCTCTAATGTATCTTTTCACTCTCTTAATGATGTTGATCTATGGAAATTCTTAGTTTTAATGTATTCCAGTTTATTACTCTTATTATTGGCATCTTTGTTCACTCAAATAAATGCACATATTTTCCACTCCCGTCTTTTAGAAATTTTGTTTGAACTTCTAAATTTATATATAGATTTCACAGAAGTTAATTTTATGTATGGTCTGAAGTAAGATCAAGATTCATCTGTTTCTGGAATTATAATGGTTGACTTGGGAGCATTTATTCAAAATTTCATCATCTTCCTCATCCAACCCCCATGCCAGTGTCATCTTTGTTACAAATTAAATCTAAGTATATATGGTGGATCTACTTCAGGGATCTTCTATTCCATTGTTCTATTTGCCTATCCTTTAACCAATACTATATAATTTTAACAATTAAAACATTATAATAAAAATTACATTTGGTAGTATAAATCCATCATCTTTGTTAAGATTTTTTTTTTAGATGTTCTTGGCCCTGATAGCATTTTTCACTCAAATCTACTCATATGTTTGTGCTTTCTATAACCTTTCATTCCTTCCTGTATTTCCATTTATAATCATTTTCTTTCTGCCTGAGGAACTACTCTTAGTCTTCCTTTTATTGTCGGTCTGCTGGAAAGAAATTCAGTTCCTGGTTGTCTGAAATTTTGTTTCTTTTAACCTTAATTTTGAAGGATATATTAGCTAGGTGCAGAATTCTAAATGATCTATTACTTTCTTTCAGCACTTTTAAGATGTCATTTCATTATATCCTGGCTTCCATTGTTTCTGCTAAATTAGATGCAGATTTACTGTTGCTTTTTGAAGATAATGCATCTTTTTCTCTCTCTCTCACTGCTTTTTGCTTTGGTCTCACTCTCTTTGCTTTGATCCTCAGCAGTTTTACTGTGTAGTGCTGAATTAGGTTGTTGTTTTTCCACCCACTGAAGTTAGGTTTATTAATTGACGAGACTGTCTTAATTGAAGTTCATTGAGTTCAGAGCACTTCATGAATATGTGGATTGGTGTATATTTGTGGTAATTCTTGCATAATATTCCTTTTAATGTTGCTTCTGCCCTTCCTCTCCTTGTATTCCCAGGACAACAATTATACATATATCATAAATTTCAACACATTTTATGTTTTGTATTTCCATTTGTTACTTTCTAGCCTTTTTTTCCTCTCTGTGCTTCAGTCTGAATATTTGCTACTAACTTTTCTTCCTGTTCCCTGGCCTACTTTCTAACATATCTAATATGCTTCAGCATCCATCTATTGAATTCTTAGTGTAAGTTGTTATTTTTTTAGTCTTAAAATTTCTACTTTATTCTTTTTTTTTTTCCCCATAGGCCTATGGTGATATTCTTTATCTTGCCATCTATTTTCTTGAACATAAAAACTTTGCTATTTTTAAAATGATGTCTATTAACTTCAACCATTGAATCACTTATGGATTTGTTCATAGGTTATCTTTTCTTTTATTCCTTCTCTCCTTTCTCTTTTATTTATTCTCCTTTTTTAACTCATTTGGTCCATTTCCGGTATACCTAGTAAATATGATTATTTGACTTGAATATAAAATTTATACTATGGAGAGAAACTACTATAATATTATCTTTCTCCAGAAAATATTTCTTTCTCTTTAAGCAGGCAATTAGAATAGCTTACCTTAATCTAATCAAGAACTGAAATGATTCCAAACTTGGTTTTAGTTTCTGTAAGCGCTGATCTTTCTTTATCATTTTTTTTATTTTATTTTTAGACTTGGTCTATTTAAGTTTGCACTTATTCCTGATATTTGTCCTAATCAACTGAAATTCTGAAGTATTATTCACTCCAAATTCCAATTTTCTTCTCCTAATACTATGAAACTGTAGACACTTCATATACTTTTCTAGCTCTCAACCTCCAATATTTGCTTGTAGTCTTAGCCTTCTGTTTAATTACCAGCAAATATTTCAAGTGCAAATGCCAGTCTGAGTACTGGACACAACTTTCAGTGGCTCATTTTCCTCCAAAATCTTGGTCCTACAATTCTTGCTACCTGATAGCCAAGAATTAGTGTTTTTTACCTCTTCTCTCTTCCAGACTGCTAAAATTTCTGATTCAATGTCTGCTATGTCTACAACTAACCTTCCTACTTACAAATCAACAAATGTCCCAAGGGAAACAGTAGCATGTGCTGGACTCATAGCAAAGCCTGCTCTTCTCTTCAGGATCTTGGCTCCTCAAGTCCTAGATGTCCTAATTGCTCTCTGATGCCTTTGAATTACTCGCTCTACATTTTATTCTGCTCTTGTGAATATTCTCCATGGAACCTTTGGTCTAATACAAGCTATTTCATCATAGTCAGAGTGGAATTTGGACTGAGATTATTTAGCTTAAAAGGGGTACCAACACATTTGGAACCAGGTCAGCATGTAACTATCTTTTGCTCTTTGAGGAGTTGTTGTGGATAAGAGGAAGCAGATGTGCTTATTGTGGCTTCACAGGAAGATGCAACATGCTGAATACACGTTGCAGAGAAATAGATGTCGTTCTCATAGGAACACAAGTCTCAGAGACATCAGGTACCTCTTCAATGGAAGGCCCTGCTGGAAGAAACAGCAACCTTTCCAACACTGGAGGAGGCTCAGAGGGGTTCAACAACACCTCGCTGTTGCTTTTGAAAAGATCCAATCCTTAGATTACAGGAAGGATTTAGTGGTAATCAATCTGTGCATTCTCATAATCTTAGATTTTTAAAAATAAAGACACCTAAGGTATCTCAGAGACATAGTGAAACAAAATGTAGGTTCATGGCTTCTGTATTTTTAACAAGCTTTCCAAGCAATCTACAGTTCAAATCCAGGACTCACTAGATAAATATTCCCTGCCATAGCTTCCAAATGAGAGTCCAACATCCCACAAGGGGTGCTGGAGAGAAACTGCCTGTTTTGCAGCTTTGGGATGATTGTTGGATATGCAGAAGGGGGCCTACCCTTCTCCTCCCTTGGCCCATGAGGCTCCCCTCTTCCACAAAGCAAGACTCAGCTAGCTTGGTGCTGTTGGAATGACAGACCCATAATGTCTAGTCACATTGTGGGTTTGCATGCTGTGTGGGCTAACTTGGGGAACTAACCTCTATTTATAACATAGTTTCTATGGGAAAATATGTTCCCAGTTCCAACAACTGCCTTTCAAAAATATGCTGGAGTACAACCTGTCAGTAATTGGGACAATCTATATAAAAGTTATTCTCTCAGAAACTTTTTAACATCTCATGATAAACTTGACCTCAGAGAATGAGTAATTAATCAACACTCAGTGTCAGCTTTACATTGGAAGAAATTCTGCCCTGAAGACTTGGAGGCGTACTTTAAAAACAGCTATTACTTTTTCTCAGACAATTGGGAGAGTGTTTCTTCCTGCTGTCATTGTTTTGCCCAAGGGAGATTGGTGCTGGCTTCACCTGGGATGGTGATGAATAGCCTGGGATATAATGTGGTAGGTAGCATCTTCAGCTCAGTGCTTACAAAGACAGTGAAAATGAGGTCACCTTTCAGAGCTTAGCTGCACCTGTGTCCTGTTCCAAGGACTGTACTCACAGAAACTAGGTAGTCATCTTTCCAGTGTTCTCCACCTCTCTCCTTGCTCTCAGTCCTTCAGTCTCATGTTTGTGAGACAGAGAAGATAGGGGTTTATAAGTGATATATATAAAAAGTTATGGGGGAGGGGGAGTATTGTCTTGGCCACAAGACCAAATTGAGTAAGCAATATGAGTTTAGTCCCTTCATATTCCCACAAATAAAAAATAAATAAGCAAAATTAGCTACATTGAAAAAGTTTAAAATTCACACTGATTACTTCCTAGTGAAACTACATGAAGAATGTTCACCTGAGGACCAGACCCCCCCAACATTAAGAGGGTCATTGACACTCTGGAGCATGTGTCTGTGGCATGTTCTGGATGTGGATGAGGTCTGCAAAGGTCATTGAACGTAGTCACTGGGTTGGAGGACCAGCACTTAGAGACAAAACCACCACCCTTGGGTATCTGTGTGCATCAGAGAAAGCTCACAGGAGCAAAACCCAAAAGAGGAGGAGGCAGAGGGGCCTCATTCCTTGTATGTTTAAAGCAATTGGAGAATTACACATTCAAGTAATTTTTAATGCTTTTAAAATAGCCAACTGCTGCTTCAGCAACCAAAAATAAATCTAAACACAATTAAGACTCAAAGAAAATAGAGCCAAATAGTAAAAGATGTAAAAATAACAAGGATGCATTTAAACAAAGCATTAAGGTGTGACTATTTGCATAGCAATAGGGTTTAAAGAAGAAATGCACCTAAGAGATAAAAATTGTGCCCATCAGTATTTGAAAGGCATTCACACCAATCATTAATCAGATAAATAACAAATTAAAATGAAAAGGAGATATGCTTTTTTTCTCTTTAAAAGACTGATAATAATTTTTTTTAAAAAACTGATAATTTCATAAAGTAAAATACCTATTGTTAAGGATGCAGGGAAATAAGTACTTTCAATATGCAATGGGATTGTATCTTTTCATATTTGGGGAGAATAATTTGGCTCTTTATATGTATGAGTAGTGTTTGAGATTTTTACATCCTTTGCCTTTGCAATTATGCTTCTGGGAATTTATCCTGAAAAATTAATTATCAGTGTGTGTTCAGAAAGTGTAGATATGGGGCTGCTTTCTGCAATCCTATAACAGGAAAAAATTTAAAATAACTTAAATGTCCAATAATTGGAATGAATTCAGGAAGTAAAGGCAGGAGTCAGCACACTGCCCTCTCTGCCCATCTGGGCTCAACCTCAGGTCTTCAGGGTATCCTCAGCTTACAGCTGTGGCCAGGCTGAACAAGCCACCATCATGGCCTCTACTATTAATAGCAATGGCTGACAATTGTCAGGCACCTACCACATCCTGGACACCAGCCTGGGTGCTTTACATGCATCATCTTATTGAACCTTGCCAGCCACCGTAGAGGACTCCGAGACTGGAACTGATAAGACCCTGCCCAGAGTTAGTTAGCAAGTCACAGAGCTGAAACTAGAGGGCAGAGCTCCCAAATGCTGTGTGTGTTTACCTCTGTCCTCCTTCCTCCGATGCTGAAAGGAAATTTCTAGATCAGCTGGTCCAACCTCCTCATTTTTCAGCTGGAAAACATGAGACTTAGAAAGGGTCTTAGCTGGTCTTATTTTGGATTCTGGTGCTACCTCAGCCATCAGGACAGTTAACATCCCTGATCCTGGGAAATGTGATTCTCTGGAGACAGCATTGGAAGAAGAGAAAATTAGCTAGTAAACAGGTAAGAAGGGAAATACAGGATGTGAATAATGCCACAGAAAAGAGAGAGAGAGTATCTGATGGAGAGTGCCTGGTGAGGGGGTTTAGAAAAGTGGGTCAGGAAAGACATCCCTGAGAAGTGACAAGTGATGACATTTGAATGTCCAGAATAACATGTAAAGAGTTAGGGGAAGAAGTTTTCTGGCCTGGGAAACAGTGCAAATGCAAACAAAGTCTGTGCAAACTGAAGGATGCAGAAGGTTGAAGGATGAGAAAGAGCCTCATAGTGGGCCAATTCCTGCTTCCCAAGAGGACTGACTTGGGGAAGGGTGTGTGCAGAATTTCAGCCTGGATTGAGAGTGAGATTAATTATGATAAAGGGGTTGTAGGCAGCAGTGGTTGCCTTAAAACCCTTGGTTTGAAGTATTTCTGCTGCATGTTTTGAGTGATGAACAGAATGTGATAGCTGAACATAATGTATTTCTAAGAAAAATTGTAAACAGGGATAAAACCTGAGCCATCCTGTAGGGATTGAAATTTTTAAAAGAAGGTAGATTTGTTGCTGGGATACCCTTCACATTTGGTGAGGCAGAATTCCTGGTCTGTGGGATCCTCAGTTTAAAACACTGCATCCCTAGACACACACGTGTGCCCCACTCCGTGAAGACCCTGTACCAAGGGTAAGAGACCCAAATCAGTCTCCAGCCATCAGTCCATCCAGCCTTACATGGCTCAGCTTCATCACCTCCCCTGGGAATTAAACCTGGCTCCATACAACAGAGTGGTTTTCAAAATGCAGTTGTGTCCTCCAAAGTTGAAGTTGAAAGAAGTTGCTATGGTGGGATGGACTCAGTCTAGCTACACCCAGATACACACACAAGCTGTATGACCTTGGGCAAGTGTGAGACTTCTCTGTGCCTCAGGTTGGCGTGTGTGAATGACAGTCTAAGAGCCTTCCTGGTATAAACTGACAGTGAGTTGATGGTTGGTGTGTGTGATTTGTCCCCCGGGGGAGTTTTTCGAAGCTAAGCCATGGGTTCTGATGGCATTACTGGCAGAGAAGTTCAGCAGTGATTGGAGAAAACGCCCATGGAGGGGCTGAGGGTAATGGATTCCCCTGAGTTGGCAGTCATTTGGATGTGTAAGCCCCAGGGACTGGAGTCAAAGGAGCAGTTTCATTCCTTTGTGGCCATAATCAGAAAGTTAATATCACCAATGAAATTCTTTTATAAAATTCAACTCAATGGAAGAAAAAATTACTTTTTAAAAATGCTGTTATTCACAGAACTTTCTATATTATGGAGGATGAAAGAGGAAGTGGCACAAAGTAGCAGGCAGAACAGCCTTGATACTAGGCCAAATAGGACCTTCCCTAAGCCCCACATGCCAGTAGATCCTCACTTAGACCCCCCCCATCTACCCCCGGACTCAGAATTCACAAGGCCACAGGCATAATCCCACTGGGAACCTACACCTGCTCCCCCTTCTTGGCTGGGAGACCTGAATTCCCTGTCCAAAAGGCTGGAACCATTTCCAGGGAGTGAAAGACCTCCTACCTGGTTGGCCCTCTTGAAAGTGGTGATCTGGGGTGACCAAAGGGCTGCTGACTCTGGGAGAGAGAGGTGCTATGGACTGAGCTGAGTTGTAGGCTGCAGGCTTGAGCTGGGGTAGGAAGGGAAAGGGAGAGTATGCATCACTGCTCATCCAGCTCCCCCTGTGCTGCTCAGTCCAGTCAGAAGTTCTGAGAAGCCCCAGAATTCTGCATTCACACTTGACCTTCCAGATCATTGGGAAGGTATCTTTATTGTGATGGTAATAATAATAAAAGTATCATTATTACTATGTGTTTATTGAATGGTTTGTTTGTTTGTCTATAAGTTAAATATTTAGACAGAGGATATGGGGGCTCCCCCTTAGGTCCTGCAAATATCATGGGGCAATTGGCTTAGGGTGCATTATTCCTTCACCCTAGCCTTGCCAGACAGCCCGATTCAAATCTCAATTCTGCCACCCACTGTCTGTGCCGCACCAGGCAAGTCAACGTCCCTAATTCAGTTTCCTCATCTGTAAAAAAAAGAACAATAATAGTACCGACCATATAAGGTTGTTATGACAATTAAGTGAGTAATGTACCTAGAGCCCAGCAACATGCCTGGCACATAGCAGGCACTGGAGAAGTCTGCTCTCCTGCCAGCTCTAACCTGCTGTCTCTGACTCCCTTGTTTTCCAGACTCCACAGCAGTATGAGAGAGAATACAACAACAAGCGGTCAGGCGTGGGGCCCAGCAAGTTCCACGGCTACGCCTATGATGGCATCTGGGTCATTGCCAAGACCTTGCAGAGGGCTATGGAGACACTGCATGCCAGCAGCCGGCACCAGCGGATTCAGGACTTCAACTACACAGACCACACACTGGGCAGGATCATCCTCAATGCCATGAATGAGACCAACTTCTTTGGGGTTACGGTCAGTCTCATATCCCCCAAGCTCTGTTTTGCTCATTACCCTGAGGAGACCTATGAGGCAAGAGGGGACTATCGGTCCATTCTCTGGGATTGTTAAAATAAATTCCTATTTGAACTGTAGGATGACTAGGATTACAGGGTTACTGCAATGAGGGCCAGAAGCAGGGAGGCTGTCCAGCACATTGGGAAAGTGCTTCCTGTAGCTCAGGGGTGAGAAAGGGCTTTGGGGCTGAGGCACATGGAATAGGTGAAATTCACCCAGTAGGGGCATGGATTGGACCAGAAGAGCTCTGGCTCCAAAGTCAGGTGCAAATCCTAGGTCTTTCAAATGACCGTCTCCAAACCACAGAGCTTTCATTCCCAAAATGGGAATAATACCTACCTTGTGAGGCAGCTAGAAACATTAGCCATTATAAAGTAAAAAATGTCCCTTGTTGTTCAACAAGCTACTTGTTTTGAGTCTATTTCTCATCTGGAGGATGGGGTGATATGTCTTGCATAGAAACTGGGAAAATCAACAATGAAAATGATGCAAATATTTCCTGATGGTTCTATTGTGCTAGACTCTGTGCTAAGTTAAGTCTTTTTATGTACTATCCAATTAAGTATACCCAGTGATACCTGGGTATGCAGTAGGTACTCTGCAAATCTAGTGATTGTCATTGTTAATGCTAGTCTCATCCCTGTGTCATCTACAGGAAGTAAGTGGTGTTATCCCTGTAAAAGGCGAGGAGTCTGGGACTCAGAGCTTTTAGGCACTCCAGTCATTCAGAGGTAGGGTTGGGATTTGAACCTGGGTCTAGCTCTTCATTACTGTGTTACAGTATATTTGGCATAGACATAAGGGGTAGTTGTTTATGTCTTGTGAGGATGTATTTGTCACTTGACTCTGCTTCCCAAAAAACATGCAAATTATGTCTGAAGAGTAGGTTGAGTAGGCTAAGTACTCTCCTGTGTTTTCACTTAGAGAATGAGTCTGTCTTGGGTGCAAAGACATCGGACGAATTGATTGGTGCCTTTTTCTTTTCTTTTCTTTTTTTTTTTTGGCTTTTTTTTTAATTTAATTTAAAAATTTTAAATTTTGCATATATATGTGTATTTATATTTTATACTACATTATTGTGTACCCCAGGGCTTTCCCATTTTCCTAACACCTGTTAACCATCCTGCTCTTTTGTGCCCTTCACCTTCCTTGCCTTCTTCTACCTCCTCCTCTCTCACTCCATTGTTCAGTCCCATTGGTTATTTCTAATTTTTCTTATTCGTTTGTTTGTTTTTCCCTATATCCATCATATAAGTGAGACCATCCTGTATTTCTCTTTTTCTTTGTGGCTTATTTTTGCTAAAATGAGTCCTTCTAGTTCCATCCATGTTGCTGCAAATGACATATGATTGTCCTCCTTGATTGATGCATAGTATTCCATCATGTACATATACCACATTTTTTCAGTCAATCATCCGTTTGGGGGGCATTTGGTTTGTTTCCATATCTTGGCAATTGTAAACAGATCGGCAATATACATGCATGTACAGGTAGGTGTCCTTTTGAATTAGTGTTTTCGTGTCCTCTGGGTAGATTCCCAGTAGTGGGATTGCTGGGTTGAATGTTAATTCCACTTTCTGATTGGTGCCTTTCTTAGATGTTCACATTCCACCATGTGTGTTCCACCTTACGTTGTTGGTCTGGAGGGGGGGGGAGGGTCAGGGCCTGTGCAGGTACTGCTGGTGTGGACATTGGTGTGGTTGCTGTGGGGGGTGAGGCAGGCTCCTGTCCTGGGGCTTGTGGTCCAGATACAGAGGTGAGGCCTGGATCCAAATGAGAGCTGGACACAACAAATGGTTACAGAAGTGCTCCGCACCTTGGGAGACAATGTGACCTTTGGTGAAAAGGTCAGGGGAGGTTTTTGAAAGAGTCAGCATTTATGCTGTACCATAGACTGTCAGAGGGGGCAAGGAAGGAAGGCATGCATGTGTGCCAGGGCAATTACTCTGTCAGGAATATTGGCAGGGAGGATAATGAAACTGGAAAGGTAAGACAGGACCCAATTCTCAAAGGACACCCAATGGCGGTGGCCTTTATCTTCTGTGCCAGCAATTCTCCCGGTGTGCCTCTCCGGCAGCACCAGGCCCCTGGGAGCTGAGTAGGAATGCAAGTGCTTTGACTCCACCCAGGCCCACTGGATCTTAACTTCCAGAGTGTGGTCCAGTCCGCCAAGGTCAAACAACCCCGCCAGGTGACTCCAAATCTTGCTAGAGTTTTGAAACACTGGCGTTTTCTAAAAACAAAGTCCATGTCCAAGTTCCCTGAGAAGAGCCAGCTTCGGCCTGCAGATCTGGGCATCTGCTTCCACAGTCAAGATGAAGGCTCTCCAAGCTCTTGGCCAAGTCTGTGTTCACAGCACAGCCTGGAATCAGACCAGAAACTTGAACAGCTCAGACCAACCACTTTAAAAACTTGCTGCTTTATTCCTCTTGTTTCTCAAATCTCACATGCCACCCAGTGTATGATACAAATAAATAGAAACTTCATACTTGAATGGAGCCCCACCTATCCAGCAACCTCTGCCCCCTTCCACCTGCCTCACACAGCTCAGGGACCTCTCCCTCCAGTTGGCTCCCCAGAACTCCAGGTGCCAAACAAGTCCTTTCTATTTGAGAGACAGAGAAGGTTCTTCTGGTCTCAGGGATAGCACTGGGGTAAAATAGCTTCAAATCATGGGTCCATGGATGTACTTCTCATAATGATCTTTTCCCCCTTTGTTTTTATTTAAGAAAGTGAGCCCACAGTATACTGAGTTGAAGGGATTGGATAGAGAGCTACAGAATCTAGGAAGCATTCTGCCAACTCTCCTCATCTGAGAACTCACCATTTTGCCTGGAGACGCATCTAACTTGGAGATCATTTATAACCACTTCCAAGAGCTCCCTTTCAGCTACGCTGAATACTATATAATTCCTCCTTGATGAGCAATTAGATAAGACCAGCTGAAACGCTTTACATGACTTGATGATGACTTTGTTTTCAATGAAAAATTCCTTGACACACACTCCTACTTTGCTCTGTGATGTAATTTGACAAATGGCAGCACTGAAAGCCATCTTCACAGTCCTCAAATCTGCCCCCCTTATGTTGTTAGTCGATCAGCAGCTGAGGTCTGGGAAGGGCCTTCTGAAGTCAAAGGGAAAGACCACTGAGCAGGGCTGGGCTGGGAGCTCGGAGCCAGCCCTCCCCTGTGCTGTCTACCTGTCTTTGTGCAAGTTCCCCTTGAGCTGAGAAAGAGATTGCAATGGTTAACAGTTCCTCATCCCCCCTCAACCCCTTCTTTCCATCCCTTTTGTCACAGATTAATTTGCGCTTGTCACTGGATTGCAGACAGGTTTCATTAAAATTGTCTTCTGATCGCAGAGAAAAGGACACCTTCTGACAAAATAAAAAGTGTCCTTGTGGTCGAAGGAGACCACAGAAGGCCAAGTTCAGCCATAAATAAAGAGTCAGAACGGAAAGGAACAGGGGAGGTGGAAATAAATGGAAGCATTTTCTAGTTGCGGGAGGTTTTCATTATACTGCACACACGGTATCCATTTTTCCACTCTCAGGCAGACGCTTTATTCTAGGTCACCCTCATTCAGCATGTTTACTATACAGAAAATCGTTTAAACACATTAAATTAATTATATCCGTGACTCGATTTCAATTGATTCAATGCACACACTCAGGGCTGGGAGCTGGGCCTGCAGCTCCTAGTAGGCATGGGGAAGGAAAGATCTCTTCCATGCATCCCAGCCTGGGAACCTGGCTTCACCTGGGCCCTGCTCTGACTGAGCATCTTAGGTGCTCTCCTCCCAGTTACCTTTAGCAGGGAACACCCAGAAATGGGATTCTTTATCCCCTCCTCCACACCCTAGGATGGCCTAGGGTCCTAATTCCCTGTGTGCCTGCTTGATTCTCACCTGCTTATGACCTCTCTGAGGTCTGCAAATATCAGTGTGCTCTCCTTTCCGGAGAGCTCCCCTCTTCTGCCAGACAACAGTTGAGCAGAAACTCAGGCTAGAATTAACTAGTTAGGTCTCAAAAGCTCAGAGCATCCTGAGAAACCCAGTTTCACTGGGTTGTGTTGGGCAGTGATTCCTTCTACCTGCGTGAGAATTGCCCAAAGAGATTCCTTTAGAATTCAGATTTCCCAGCCCTGTCTCAGAACTTCTAATTACTGAATCAGAAGTTTACTGACTTTGCTTCAGGGCAAAGCCTGTGTTGTGAATTCCTTGCCAGCTGTCTGGGTGAGGCTCCAGCATCAAGCTGCCTGGAGACAGTTTGGGGCTCCTGCAGACATGTGTGTATGTACTCCAAGGCAGCATAGACATGCATTTTTTAAAGCTGCCAGAGATATATTTGTTCCCAATTTATCCACTGCTTTACTAGCTGTGGGCTGGGAACTGGGAGCTCCCTGCCCAGCGAGATGATAGCCAATAGGAAAGTATTTGCACAGTACTCTAAAAGGTCTGCCCAGAGCATGGAAAGGACTCCATTGTGGAAGAGGCTATGCTCACCACCACCACCAGGGCTCTGTGATGCTTCAGGGTAAAAGACCAGGAAGCTGCCCAATACATTCCCCAGTTCTGTAAGCAATCATCCTACGTGTAGCTAGTGGCAAGGTGCTGTGTGAGTTCTCATCCTGGGCCAGATGCTGGGAGGAGGATTCAGTGCTGGGCTTCCCCATTGCTGGCACTTGTGACCCTATATCACAGCTTAGGGACCCCTCCAGTTAAATATTCTTACCAAAGATGCACTAATAAAATGCAGGAACAGCCTTATCGCCGCAATCCTCCCAACTATGGTTGAGAATGTGTGCTAAGCATCCAACCGAGGACCAAAGTCTTTCTTTTCTGTGGGTGAGCATTTAAAAATCCTTCCCAATTTCCAGTCTCTTAAAACAAGGCTGACATCTCAGTTCTCAAAGTGGACAAGTCCTTTGGGGTATCAGATTAGCCCACAATGGCTCCCAACCAGCAGTCTATGCCCTTTGGTAGAGGTTACTTCTGATCTGTCCTTTAAAATGATGCCACACATCATTTGCAGTGCCTATGACAGAGGCTAGTTAATAAAGTCTCATTATCCTCTACTATGGAAATGTAAGTTGTGTAATATTTTCCCCTGAAAATTACCAAGGGTATGGATCCCAGATTGGGGCTACAAGGTTTCCAAGAGCACTGGCCATAGAGAATTTGAGAGTAGCTCCTAGACAGTATCCTTGATGGTGTGTTGAGGGCCTATGGTTGCTGGATGTCCGTGTGGCTGCCTTCCTCTGCCCTGGGGCACCGGATGTCAAAGTGACCATGGCAGCAGAGAGCGACCTCCCCCCTCCCCCCGCAGTAGAGGTGTTTGTCCTCTACCCAGCCTCTCTCAACTAGCTGTGGGTCCGGACATCTCAATTGAACATGTGTTGGGAACAGCAGGCAGCCTATGGGTCAGGCTGGTCACCTGATTGTGATGATCTCCTAATTGATCTTACCAAGAAGGTGAGGAAGAAGAGCAGATGGCCAATTGCCATTTCTTGCTCTGTTTGCTTCTGTTACTGGTGAACAGAAATCCAGTCCTCACCTGTGTATCCCTCAACTTGTAGTTTTTATGCAAGATTTAAAAATAACAGTTTCTGGAGAAACACACGGTTGTAAGAGATACAGATATGGAGATAGAGAAATAAAGAAATGGGACAGAGAGAAAGATGAGAGAAACAGGATACAGAGTCAAAAAAAATGAATAGGGAGGAGAGACACAGAAATGGAGAAAGAGCAGACAGGAGGGATGGGAATAGAAAAAGAATTAGACAAACTCCAAGACAGGGAGACTTAGCAACAAATTAGAGAGACAGAAACAAAGCTAGAGAAAGAGGGATACAGGTGATAAGACAGAAACAGCAGAGAGACAGAGGCACAAAGAGACGTAGAAAAGAGGGAGACAGAGGAGAGAAGCACACAGGCAGAGATGAGAGTGACAGAGGAGAAAGTAAAATAATAATAATAGTAACTTCTAATCCATCATCAAAGGCACTATCTGTTGCACCACTGACCCACCATAAAAATAATAATTTCTATTAAGACTCAAACACTGCCATTCTCCTCCCTCTGCCAATATCGCACCTGGAAAGGGGACATCAAAGAGTCAACCCAGCCTGATTGGAATTCCAGGTACTGCAGGGACTTGGAACCAGGTAGCCCGCAGAAGCCAAGCCCCATTTATTTCCCACACACTGTTGCCTTGCCCTGCTGTGACTCGGGGTTGTGCTATTGCTTTTTCTATACAAATAGAACAAGTTACACTCACACACACCCTGATTAGTGTTGGCTCATCTCTCCTCCTAGCTAATCTCTAAGTCAGAGGTCTTGCTCTTCATTACAGAAACTGGCCAGCAAGCTTCCCACCAGCCACCCATTTGTGTCTGGTTGTTTACCATTGTTTAGCCTGTAGATTGTTACTAGGTTGAATTTGAATAAGAAAAGAAACAAAACACTAGGAACTCTACCAGAAGTGTAGAAAACTCCATTTTTCTAAGAATAGAGTTTAGGTGGGTCTAATCAAGCAGTATTCAGAATCAAGTCCAGCCACTAATCCTTCCATACCTCCCAAGTGCCAATCTATTTCACACATGTTGTTTCATTCAATTTTCTCAGCAATAAACATATTATTAATGTATATGAAGGTTCTGATGGTGAATTGTCCCAAGCAAACTGAGGCAGGAACACTTGCAAGTTCACTATCTGCTTCTCTTCATTCTAGGGTTTGATGGGCACCTCAAACACAGAAGACCTCTGCGTGTAGACCTCCATACTGTTCTTCCTGGTAGTCTGGCTCTGTGCCTAACAATTCAGTGACCCTAAAAACTGCCACCCTGTTCTGTAATCATCTCAATCTGGGTAGGTTCATCATTGTCTCTAGCAGCTAAAAAGTATCAGAGTCCTTGGAATTATCTTCATAGAATTTTTAATAAAGAACAGGAAGAACAGGTAGCAAAGAAACAGACATGAGTTTCTCTTGAGTTCTATTGTTCCCTTTCATTCTCTCTACTCAGTGCTCTCCTCCCCACTTTCTCTCCTCACCCTCTCCCCAGGGTGCCCTTTCCAATCCTCCTCCTAGGTCCAAGTGAGCCCACTCACACATGTGCTTGCCTTTTGGACCCAGGCATGCACATTCATGGAAAGAGCACAATACCACAGTTACTGGTCATAGAGGCTAATGGTAAAAATAGCCTGATTAGCTTATTTACCCTACATACCCGCTTAGCTAACTGCTATGGAGTGGTACCCTGGCCAGCTTTCCTTGGTCCCTTTCAGGGATTTAGTTAGGTCATCCTTCCCCCAGCTATGCAGGGGCCCCAGCTAATGGCTCACACAGTGGGCGGGTGGAGTTTCTGGCCAGGAGGTGCCTGGACTACACTCCACCCCAGCAGTGGGCTTTAGTGACTGCAATTGTGACAGCCCACTTGCACCTTGCACCTTCCAGGAGCTTCCCGTGAGAGTTAGCGGGGCAGCTCACCTGAAACCACATCAGAACATGGCCTCTTCCCTTCTCCTCCTGGTTTCTCCTGAGATCAAGTCCTATGTAAATCATTTGCACTAGATCCCCTCACCAGGCTCTGCTTCTGGAGAATCTAATCTAATAAGACATCCATATGTCTTTATGGGAAATGTAAGCATTTTTAATAAGGAATTTCTAATATAACTTAGATATCTATGCATCAAGTTTAGTCCCAGCCTCCCCCCACCCCATACCAGGTTCCAGACTCTTCTCACATACTCTACATATTCCTTGTTCCCTTGTCCATTGCAGACAGCCTTTGGGAAAGCCCTGTTTGTCTCTTGCAATGAGGTGGTAGTTTTCAGACTTGCAGGGACCACTGCTTTTCATCTCTTTGGTTCCCTTGGTACTTCACCTAGCTCTCTGTTCCTGGTGAAGCTCAATAGGCACTAGAAACTTTGAGTTAACTTCATTGGGTTGAATCCACACATGATTGAGAAATCAGTCACACTCTCCTGCTCTGCTGCCTCCCAGGCTTCTAGAAACTAAAAAGGCATTTTCAACTCAATAAATAATCAGAACTGACAACAGAAGCATTAACAGGATCTATCGTTCTTAAATCTGCTAATAGTGATTCCAAATTGTTGCTGTGATCACAAGCAATCACTGTTTCACCCGAGTTGTGAAATTCTCGTGTATGTTGGGGGGGAGGGCTGGGGAGCTCTTGTTACTTCCTTCCTGAGACAGGAAAAAATCCCACCTTGTACCAGCCCCAGTACTCTCTCCTATCAGCTTGTCTCTGGGGCTCCAGTCTCAGGGTCTGAAGAACAGGAGGAATTGCCAATGGCCCTCCATGAAGTGAAATTGTCAGGAGCATTTCTTAGCAATAATAATTGCTGGTAATAAACAACAACTCTAATAATAATAATCCTTGATATATGGCTGCCCTGTGTACAGGATGCATTTATAGTCTCTACCTCCTTTGTTTCTCCAAGCAATTATATTTGTTAACGTAATGCTAATAATAGCTACCAAATAATGAGCTCCTACTGTATCCCAAGCAGCTTCCTAAGCACTTCGAACAGGGTTTTGAGTGGGATGCTCAGAACAGCCACCTGGTGGGGGATGTGTGACTTCAGGTGCCTAGAATACTGCTCCCCATGAACTTGGCTTCTTACCGAAGTTGCATCTCTACTCATAGGTCATTTCTTGGGGAGGTGACCTAACACCCTATTTAAACTGACTCTTTAACACCCTTTTTAAAACTGCAACTCACACCCCCTTTGTTTTTCTTTACAATTATTTGCTCCAATCGAACATGCTACCTACTTCACTTATTCTCTCTGGCTGTTTTATTTCCTGCTGAATCACAAAGACCTGAAGACAGGTAGCCTAGAACATAGTGGGTACCTGATAAATATTTGTTTAATGAATGATTGAGTTAAATAATTAATGAGTGTGTCATGAGTTAAACAGACTGAGCAGAGATAAATAATTAACTCAACATTGTACATATAGTGAGTGACAGTTTATTCAAGGCTGTGCAGTCTGGCTGCTTCAAAAGCCTACATTCTTAGTCACCCGGGTATTCTGTAAATTCAACTAGCATTCCCAGAAGTTCTTGAAAGCCAGACCTGGGCCAAGCAGGAATGAGGTTTGCCCCCCAGGAACTACTGTTCAAGCAACCATATGAGATGTAGGGGAGAGCAGGAACCATTTCCCCCAAGTTAATAGTGGGGAGTGATGTGGTTCCCACCCCCTTTATTTGTGTATCCTTTTGCTTCCTCCCAGTGGACAGTAAGCCTGAGGCCCCCTTTACTGAGGGCTGAAAATCTCTCCCTGGAGCCTTGTCTAATATTGGTTTTCAGTCCCTGAAACTAGTGTTTGTGCATGAAGAATGAGAAAATTGTGTATCAGCAGGGCAAAGTGTCTTTGTGTCACTGGTGAACCTTGTTCAGCACTGTATCCTGCATCTGAAACACAAGTGTCTCCAACTCTTGTGATCACAGTGCTGTGTGGCTGCCTACCCCCCCC
>PVHY01000099.1:213620-333172 GCA_004024945.1 Uropsilus gracilis | reverse complement strand
TATATATAATGGCTATCTATCCTCCATCCTTATATCCTTATATATAATGGCTATCTATCCTCCATCCTTATATCCTTATATATAATGGCTATCTATCCTCCATCCTTATATCCTTATATATAATGGCTATCTATCCTCCATCCTTATATCCTTATATATAATGGCTATCTATCCTCCATCCTTATATCCTTATATATAACGGACATAAGAAAGTTTACTCCCAGGCCATAGCGCTCCTATCTTCCAGTACCTGCATCCCCACAGAGATCTGGACCATGGGCACAATCATGGACTCCTGACACTGCCTCTGTGTCGACGCTGGCAGTGTGCACCACCACTGGTTTCACGCTCATCTTTATCCCAGCACCAATCACATGACAATCACATTCATGTCCTAATGATGGGTACAGTTGTGAACAAAGACCTTAATTCCCACTGACATTGAACAAGAATGACTGAGGCTAGTGAGCATAGAGCACAGGAGTTCTTTTTTACAACCTCAGCCTCACTCACACATATATACTGCTGTATAAGTACTGTGATCTAACCAATGGTATCACTGAAACCGGCTAAGGGGTTCTTTTCAGAAACGGGTAGACACAGCTTCCTCACCCAGCAGGCTGGTCAGCTGAAGGACTCAGTGTGGAGTTCTATAGCACAAGTCCTTCCAAGGAGGCAGAACTGGAATGGGCATGCAGAATTCAAAACCTGCATGTGGTACCGCGTGTGGAATCCAGAATCTGGCATCAGAACTGCAATTTGGGACACATGGCGAGGAGATGAGACCATGTCTATTCCCAGTGTCTTGAGATCACTCAAGGTGAGGAGAGACTTGGGCTATGTGACTCCAGCGCTGCCCACCCCCGCCCCACCCCACGCCCAGGCCTGGCCCAGCCAGCCTGTGGCTTAAAAAAGCACCAGGAAATGTCACTTTCTTTTTGAGGAGGTGTTATGGGAGGAGATGGCCCAGGCTTTTTTGCTGCCGGCCTATTCAAAGGTCGGGAATGGTGATAGTACCTCTAAACCCTGGAGCTTGTTTTGTACCCAGGGGACAGAATTCCAGCGACTTCCCGGGCAGACAGAGTCCTGCCCAATGCCAGGTCAGAAGCCCCAGACTACCTAGCAACCCAGCCGGGATTCTGACTCAGCTAAATGTGTCTGCTCAACCCACATGCAGGGTAGGGCTGAGCGGGCGAAGGGGTTAGGCCACTGTGCTGGCCAGCTCAGGGTGTCAGCCTTGGGGTCGCACCACTGACTGTTGACTCTGGTCACTGACAGTGCCTGCTCCCTGCTCCCACTCTGCTGCCATGTCCCCATCTGCAAAATGAGGGGTGACCAGGCACCCTCAAGCCCTTTCTCTGTCTCTGCAGTCTCTGTGTTGTCCACAAAGACTAGATCCTATCAAAACCAAAGCCTGGATGAGAGATAAGGAAGAGTAGAGAAGAAAGTCTCAAGAATATCCGCTGTTCATTAATAGTACTTTCAACTTATTTGTTCATTCATTCAATCATCAAATATTCACTGAGTGTCTATTATATGCCAGGCATCACTTCTCACAACTGCTCCAGAAATAATAGCTTTGAATAAACTTCCAGCACAGAGTTAAGCACACAGTAGGTATTTGAAGATGAGGATGAAGCTACCTACTGTGCATTCATATTAATCCTGGGCTGGACCCATCCTAAGCACTCCTATATGCACCATCTCACTCCCCCGAATACTGTCTCTGAGGTCCCTACTTTGATTATCATTGCAACTTGACAGAGAAGGAAACTGAGGCTCAGAAAGAATAAAGAAGTTGCCTGTGGTCCAACAACTGGACAGTGATGGCATCAGAACTCAGAACCCAATTTTGTCTGATTCCAGACACATGCTCTTAACCACTCTCCCTACCCTTTAGCAAATACATATCAAAAATGGATGTGAATAAATGAATGAAACTTTGTGTTGGTGCAAGCACAGGTCCACATGCCTGAGTGGGGAGCATGTGTGTGCAGATGTTTGTGTGTTTGCATGCAGAGTTATTTTATGGAAAGACTTTCCCTTGTTGTCTTGGTCTTGTGTGTGCTGAAGCTATACTTAGCAGCAGCCGTGACTGTAATGAGCAGTTTGCGGCGCACCAGGCACTCTCATTGGGACCTGGTTTCCCAGGGAGATTGCCAGGGCCAGTGTATGTGTGTGTGGTGGGGGGGGGGTGCATCCTGGTGCTGGGGAACGTAGAACAGGGCTTCGGGAGGGAGTTTGGAGCTCTCTACACAGTGGAGAGCCTAAGCTCAGGTTGGAAGAAGCTACACCAGGCTAGCAGTATCAAAGCTTGGAGGCCCTACCAATTTCAAGCTCCCAGTCATGGCCTTTACTGGCAATTAGAACTTAGGCCTTGGCACTCATGTCTAGAGCCTAGAGGGTTGATCACCAAAGCTATGGAAGATGGTGTGCTGAGCATACCTGAGCCAGGGTCTTCCAGGGCCTTCAGAAAGGCCTGCTGCTCAGAATCCCGTCCCCAGCCAGCAGGACCCCCTTGAGCAGCACCGTGGAGCTATCATCAGGGCCTGCAGGGCCTGAAAGTCCTGCAGATACATGCTATCAGCACGTCTCTCCACTGAGGCTGGATGACCTCCCTACCCAGAACAGATTGAAATCACAGGTAAGCTCAGCATGGCCTGGGGGTTCAGAAGTCAATCCCTCACTCACTGTCTGCCCTCCAGTGGCTGCAGGGAGTCTGGAAACCCTGGGTCTTGAGGTCTTCCCCCTCAAAAAACTCTGCCTGCGACTTCTTTCCAGTCTGTCAAGTTTCTGCCCTATCAGAGCTCTCACCTATAAGATCAGGCCAGTCCCTGCTCTCGGTTCCCAGCTCCCTTATGCCACAAACTATCCACCTTCCATATGTGGCTGCTGGGCCCTGCTGTCTACCATGAAGTCCTCAGCTTCCACATCCCACCTTCTAAGATGTTTCCATCTAATGAGCAAGGTGGCCGTTCCTCGTCTGCCTCAGGCCATATATCCTTCTTCCCTCCAGCCACCCACATCCATCCACAAGCCCAAATCTCTACCCATTCTTTCAGCTACCTATCCACCATCCACCTGTCCATCCAGTTCCCTTATTCTTGACCATGCAACCATAGCAGAAGAGAGCAGGCACTCTTCTAAATTTTCCTCTTAATTTCCCCTAGGAGACCTGGGATTGAATCCTTCTATCACTGGCTAACTGGGTAGTCTTGCACAAATAAATTAATTTCTCTGGGTCTTTTTTTCCCTTCATCAATAAAAAGGGGGTACCATCTAGCTCTTCTGTCTCACAGGGTTGTTGTGAAGTACATTGCTTTAACCGAGATTTATTGATTCTATTTTAGGTGAAGGTGCTATTACTGCTTTAGCGGGAGCCTCTCAGTGGCTACAACTGAGATGTGAGCACATGGACCTCAGTAGGCAGCCAGATCCAGGACAGGAAGGGTTCTCTGGGAGAGCTGTCTTTTTAGGAGGGGCTATCAGGAAAGACCTCCCTGTAGGGAGAGGTCTTCAAATTTGAAGGACAGGTTCATTGCACATGTACAGAGGTGGCGGAAGAGGCATTGTTCACGGAGGAGCGGGATAAGCAAAGGCAGGCAATGGGGTCTGGGGATATTGAGGCTTATCTGATGCACATAGAGACCAAGACTGGGCAGTCTGGAAAGACTGAATGGGTGGGCATTCCAAGGACAGCTCTATAGAGCTTGAGAAGGGTCAAGGCCATGGAAAGACTCAGCAAGCCAGCACAGACCACAGTGATTCATTACTCCAAATCTTATACTCAGATCCCTAGACTGCCAGACAGGAAAAAAAAAACAAAAAAAAACTTGGTGACAGCCAAGTCTCAGGAGACATGATTCCTGCCGCCTAGAAGGGAAGCCAGAGCCTGGCATTGCTGACCTTTGTGCTGCTATATTTATCATTGATGACAGCGGTTCATGCCCCTGAGGCTGCAGGGTCACCGGATGAGACTTCCATGACCTTCCTCCCTGCCTCTTTGGCTCAGCCAGGGCCTCGCTAAACCAGCTCCCCTGAGGAGTCTGTCCCTGGGGCCAGGGTGAAAATGGTGCTCCAGGAGGCCAGATCCAAGACCTGGTTAGCGTCTCCTGTGTACTGGGCACTGTGCCGGCGGCTCTGCCCCTGACGCTTGTCCCTGCCTCACACACGAGGAACCACCTAGCCAGATGCCACTGTTCCCAGCTCACACTGAGGCAGATCAACCCTGGCCTGACCAAGTCCTAGACCTTTGCTCTCTCCTCTACTCTGTCCCATCCTCAGTCCCTTTGCCTCTGAGATGGTGGTTTCCTCTCACATATCCCTGCTCCCAAGCATATTTTCTCCCTAAGAAATTACCATTCTGTCTCTGGTTTGGGTGGTTTCCCCAATATCCCTGAGAAGCAGGCAGTGCATCTTATAGATGAGGAAACTAAAACCCAGGAAGCCAAGGATCACACTCCAGGAGTATGGCTGGTCAGAGCCAAGTGAGAGAACACAGAGAGAAGCGCGTTGCCCAGAGATGGCTCTTAGCAGGTGACAGTCATGAGGTCTTCCAAGAGCCCGGCCCTCTACCCTCAGCCCAGGGCTCTCATTGGCTCCAGGTGGCCCAGCGGGTGACCTTGTTCCTCACAGCACTCAGAGAGCCCGTGAGGTGGCACATGAAACATTAATCTCTAGGTGGTGAGATGCTGGCCCTGGCGGGAGGATGTGGTTGGAAGTTTGTTCACAGTTTGCCTGGGGACAAGGCCACAGTGTGGGCAGAGAAGGTCCCTGGAGGACCATCAAAGTCTCCCTGGCTATAGCATCCCCCTTTGTAGACACAGAACTCCAGGGTAGGTTGAGTTCAGTGTCTGTAGAGCATTCAGGTTCCTGGTGGTGAGAATGATGATAAGGGAGAGCTTGAACGCTTGTGTCGTGCCCTGTACCAGGTGGAAGAACTTTCTGCAGCTTATCTCATTGGGTCTCATGGCAGCCCCTTGAAGTAGGGACTTTTTGTCACTCCCCTTTGTAGCTGAGGTGACTGAGATGTACAGACGTCACACAGCTCATGATCAGCAAAGCTTTGGACCTGGGAGTGGAGCTGCAGTCTGCCTGATGACCATGAACCATCCTCTCTCAGTGTATCTGGAAGGAGAACCCGGTGCACAGCCATGGAGACCTGTGCGAGTGCAAACAACTGACAGCACTTTGTCTGGAAGGACCCCTTACCAGGGGCTCCCTCACCAACTTCTCTAGTCACTCATACCACTCAGAGAACAGCTCGCTCCTCATTTGGTGGTAGCCCAGTATGGCCCCACTGTCTCTCCTTGTGCACAGCTGGCCTTTAGAGAGAAAGAGAGAGGCAGGCATCCCCTCCCTGAGGCCCTAGAGGTCCAAACTGTGCAGCTTCTGTGGTCACAGGAGGGGAGGGTGGGGGTAGCGGTATCAATGTGAACACAGTCAAGCATGAAGCTGGTACTTCTAGGGAGCCCCAGCAGAGGAAGACCAGCCCCAGCTGGGCACTGCAGGAGCCCAGAGGACCTTCAATAAGGAGCTCTGCTCTGCCCCACCACTGCCTCCTGGCTTCCTCAGTCCACCTCCAGACACGGTCACTCACTATGATTCAAGCTCTGGCTCAAGACTTTTGCACATTCATTTCTTCTGTCCCCCCAGATGCCACAGGGATCCCTCATTTGCCTCTGATAAATCTTTACCAAAGCATCGCCTGCTTAGGGAAGCCTTCTCAATCACACTAGACAAAAATGCCACCTCCAGCTTTTCCTGAACCCTTCTCTCTATTATAAATCCCCAGAGCCCTTCTCACTGTCTGAGAATGCATAAGTATTCTATGTATCCATTTCTTTCTTTTTAAGCTTCTTGCCACCAGAATGTAAGCATTTTGAGGGTAGGGATTTTTGATTGTTGTATTCTTTCCTCTATTCCCAGGTTCTAAAGACCTGCTTGCCATACTGTAAATTTTCAATAAGTATTTGTTTGATGAATGAATGAATGAACAAATGGCAGGGGAAATACTCAGACTGTCTTTGTGTGCAGAGTAGGGATGTAGGAAGAGAAGTTGCTTCCTGCACTGGGAGTGGGTAGAGGTGAGGATGGGGGTAGATAAGACAGGGTACCTCATGGACAGTGGACCTGACTTGTGGACAGGAGTTGGAGCTAAGATGAAGTATGAGTAGGGCTTCCAGATGGCAGGGGAAGGGTCTGATCTGTCAGGGTGGACAGGGCATCCAAGGTCCTGCACAGGCTGAGAAAGCTTCCTTTGGCAGCTGTGGCCCAAGCTGGAGCAGCATCTGAGCCTGGGCCCAGTGAGGTCGG
Source organism: Uropsilus gracilis (assembly GCA_004024945.1). Taxonomy (NCBI): domain Eukaryota; kingdom Metazoa; phylum Chordata; class Mammalia; order Eulipotyphla; family Talpidae; genus Uropsilus; species Uropsilus gracilis. The sequence continues at coordinate 326,857 of PVHY01000099.1, read as the reverse complement.
CTCCCAAGGCCCCCTGAGCTCAGCTGTCCGGGGCTACCCTGGCTAATATTAGCTCATCCCACCCAGGCTGGCGTCAGCCTGGCGGGGCAGCCTAACTCCAGAGTGGGTCCTGCCCACTGGAACCAACAGGAGCCACAGGCCCGAAGTTCTAGGCTCCCGTCTGCTGGCCACTGCTGTCATTCCTGCCTAGGCTTTATCAGCCCCTTTAAAGAGGAGATATTTTAATGTCCAAGCTGTGATGCACAGCTGCCCTGCCCTGCCACACTGGCACACTCCTCAGCATCTCAGATCCACAGGCTTGGTACCTGGTCAAAACCCAAGATCAAGGATCCTCTCTCCTTGTGGAGGTTCCATGATCCATCTCTCTTGTTCTCCACAACACCTGAGAAGGGAAGCAGAACAGGGGCTCGCCATCTTACCAGCTAGAGAGACTGAGGCTCAGAGAGGCCGGTGGCCTGTTCACAGCACCACCAAGACAGAATCCAGCTCTACTTCCTAGGGTGTCAGCCATGAAATCTAGCCCATGGGAGACATTCTCAGGAAGAGGGAGCCCTGGGAAGCGAAGTAGGTGAGCTGACCCTTAGAGAGGTTATTTGAAAGGAGAGTCAGTTGCTGGAAGACAGAAGCATGTGGGGAACAGGTGAGAGCCAAGCACTGATAAAAGAAGATAATGGAACCCACAATAATTAAGCACTTATTATGTTCTGGTTCTGGGCTAAGTACTTAACACATTTAATCCTCCCGACTTCCCTATGAGTCAGGTACTATTAATATCCCTCTGTTGAGGCACAGACAGGTTAGGGAACTTGGCCAAGGTCACACAGCTGGGAAATGATGGGGCTGTAATTTGAACAAGGGCCGCCTGGCTCAAGAGATCATGCTCCTAGTAGAGAATGGGGCTCTAGGTTATATGGCCAAGGTCAAGGTAGTGTGCCACGAAGTGGGAGCTGGTTGAGCAGCCCATCTACTTTCTACAAATATGTGAATGAGGGAGGCTGGGGGTTCAAAGCAGAGAGATCTGGGACAAAAATCATCCCAGCTTTGGGGGGAAGGTTGTATTGAAAGTCAGTAACTATTGACTAGAACTTTCCATAGTAACAGCTGATCGAGGAAAGGGAACAACAGGAAGGGAAGGGAAGGGAAGAACTGGGAGGGGAAAGAAATGGAGGGGTAGAGGGAATAAGACTGCAGGAAAAACAATGCCCCGCAAAGAATCTGGGGTTTTGGGGTGTCAGGTGGATCTGTGAACTCAGGGACTCCTGAGTATTCCAGTGTTGGCAAATAATTTCTTAGGCGCTGAGCTTTGGGGCTGGGTAGTGACTGGGCTGATGCAGCACGAAGGAGGAATTTGGCAAGATGGAGGGGCCAGAATGTAGGGAACCTCATTTAGCCTTAGGGGGTGACAGTGGCAAGTGGGATGGTGTCCTGACTGGGGTTTGTCCTCTGCCTTGACCAGGATACTTCAGCACTTCTGGCATTGCCTCAGCCTCTGCCTACTCAAAACCTCTCCAAATTCTGAGGTGGAGTTGTGTTCCCAAGTGAGGCAAAGGAGGGAGTGGTTCAATGGCATGGCGCTACTGTCTGACCTAGCTCTTGAACTCCAGCCTCCTTTTCATTCTTTCCACGAATACTTACTTTGCACCACTGCCAGACCCTGCTCTAGGTTCCAAGCAACAGAACAATGGGCAAAAGAGACAAAAATCCCTGCCTTGCGGAATTTACATTTTAATGGGAAAACAGTTAATAGAGCAGGCAAACAATGGTGGTAGATGCCAAGGAGCAGAGAGGAAAGTATGAAGTGGGGAAGGAATGTCACGGGTGCAACTGGAGATGGTGACATCTGACTGGACGTGCGGGAGCAAACATGAGAGCACATTCCAGGCCAAGGAGCAGTCAGCGCACCACCCGAGGCCGAAGGAGTGGTGTGTAGGCAAAAGACCATGGAGACAGAGGAGTGAGGAGAGGCAGGAGAGCAGCTGGCTGCTGGCGCTCCTGCAGAGCCTGTCACCCTTGTGAAGACTTGAGATTCCCTGTGAGCAAAACCAGGAGCCACAGGGAGACACGGCAGGGTGACTTGGCCCTACTCACAGTGACCAGGATGGCCCTGGCCCTATGGGGAGAAGGTGCTGGCAAGGGCAGAAGCTGGGAGCACAGAGCTCTCGAGGGGCAAAAGGGTGGTATAGGGAGCTTCAACCAGGGAGGTGGTGAGAGGTGATGAGACATAGTCAGATTCTGGGTTTCAACCGGAGATGATAGGGTTTGCTGCTGAGTGAGAGAGAAAGGGAGTGAAGGACATGGCCAGGGTTTTCAGTCTGAGCAACAGGATGGATATGGTTTGCCAATTGCTGAGGTGAGGTCTCACTTCAGGCCCATCAGCCTGATGTTGGGGTCTCGGACACAAGGAAAGCCTGCACACATGTGCACCCAAGCCCCTCTTGTCCTGATATCTCCCCTCCACTGGGAACTGCTGCCTGCAACAGCACTTCTCAGAAGCTAGTATGCCTATGATTCATTTGGGGATCTGGTTCAAATGCAGATTCCAAATCAGAAGGTCTGGGATGGGTGCTTCATCTCTAACGAGTGTCTGGTGATGCTGATGCTGTTGGTCTGTGGACCATGCTGAGCAGTAAAGGTCTCCATGCCCAGGCTCACTTCAGATTCTCCCTGGTGGACCACTGGCATCACCCAGGGGTGGAGTAAACATCCTTTTCCTTATTACTGGATTGCCAAGGGACAGAATCCAGGCCTTTTTGGAGCATGTCAGATTATCTATGGGTCAACCATGGGTGGGAGTCCTTTGGCAACAATGCCTACCCCAGGCCTGGCACTAACAGCATCTTTTCACTGCCTCCTGACCCCAGCACCCCATGCCATGGAAGTGAGCCCTCCCCACACATTGCCTTGCTCGAGCCCCTGAGGCCTGGCACGAACGCTCCTCTCTTAATGTTTCTTTCTGCAACTCCTAGAGGGCAAGGTCAAGAGCCTTCTCTGGAGAGAAGGGCAACAGGTGCCACCCACTGGGCCAAGGCATGCACACCTTAAAGAGGTGGGACCTACAGGTGTGGGACCTACAGGTGTGAACCTTGCACACCACTGATGGCTCACAGGGGCCTAGAAACAGTGCTGACCCCAAGCCTGATTACCCTGCCTTGAACAGCTGACTAACTGGATGAATGAATGAGAGCTGACGAGGAAGAAATGAGAGAAGGGAAGCTCTTCAGACCTCCACCCCCTGGGTGTCAGGCCTCAGGCCGGACAGCTCACACATGTCCTGAAGAGAAGCTGGGCTGAGGTGCAGAGGGAGAGACAGGGGAACTTGGCTTCCCCAGTCCCTCTGAGAAGCTGAAGCCTAAAATTCTTGGACTCCTAGAACATCAGAACTTAGAGGGCCTTGGTGGTCATTCAGAATAACCTCTGTATTTCACAGATGTGGTGATGGGACTTGCCCAAAGGCCCCTGGAAGTCTTAGCAGCGTCTGGCTACAGACACCGCTCTGGCCCAGTTGCCTGATGTCCACTGCTGGGATCTCATCTGTGACCTCATCTTTATACATATCAGTGCTGGTCCCTAACCTGAGGGGCTGCCTGTTCCCCATCATAGCCCACCCACTGACCTCTAGCTCAAATCACGCAGCCCTGACAACTCATTGCCTGACTCAGACCCCTCATTGCCCTGGATGGAGGTCGGTGGGGGTGGGGACACCGAGGGCTGGGTTTTCATGTTCAGTGAAAAGCAGAACGAACATTGCAGAGCAGGGAACATTGCATGTGACCTTAGGAAAGACACTCTTCCCTTGGCCTCAGCTTCCTCATCTCTCATGATAGCAGCTCCTAGTATATCGAACACACAGATGTTCAGAGTCAGGAGGCAAAGTTGAACCCAGAGGATCGCTGATTGGACATTTTATTACAAATCAGTCAGCTTCTCTGAAGAAGGACTCTGGTTCTAACCCTTGACACAGCCTGTAGAGTGTCAGAAGCTGTCGCCAAGGAGCAAAAAACCGGAGATTGGAATGAGGGCTGAGCACCAAGGCCAGGGAGGAGCCCGGCAGAAGGAAGCAGCAGGGGAAATGGTCAGGTTCCAGAGCAGAAGGCCTTGAAGGCCGAGTTGAGGAGCAGCCAGCATTCCCACATGCAGCACTGGTGTACGATAACTTCTGAGCCTCCTTAAGCCTCTAGCCACTCCTAGGTGTCCATATGGTCCATATGGAGTCCCCGGGCCTGTGTGGATGGTGGGGACAGTTAAAGTGCCCCTGATGGCCCTTCTAGGCTGCCAGATCACAGAGGTCAGCCCTTCATCTCCTGTTCATCAGGAACCAGAACTTGCTGAGCAAGATTCCTGGGCAGGTTGTTGGGAAAGCGCACTTTGGTGGGGGAGGAAGAGAGCAAGATATAGGCCCAGGCCTGGGCCAGGGGCAGGTAGCAGACCCTGCCATCCCTGGAACATGGTGGGCAGCAGGACAGTATCAGGCAGAACCAGCTCTGAATGCTGACTCTGTACCACTCACAGCTAAGTGACCTTGGGCAAATAACTTGACCTCTTTGCACCTCAGCAGCCTCATCTGTGATGTTTGCATGATGATGATGATGATGGTGATGATGGTGATGGTGATGGTGATAATGATGATGATGATGATGAGATAGTTCCACAGGAGTTTTGTGAGAACTAAATGGGAATATGAAAATCAAGTTCATGAGAAAGCATTTGACACACAGTAAGTGCTTCAGTGAATGGTAGCCAACTACAGGATTTGGGCCAAGTCTGGGCTGGCTGACCTGCAAAAGTCTTAGTCAGCAGGATTGGGACCTAGGGTGGGTGAAGAATTGGGGAAGGGAGGCTTTATTTGATGTCCTTCAGCTGAGGAACTAACGGAGCAGGTAAGAGGAGAACATTTAAAAGAATTTAGTATTCTTGGGCCGGGTACGGTGGCACGTGCCTGTAAGTGGCAGCCTAGGAAGCCACGGTGGGGACCAGGGATGGCGGTTTGAGTCCTGCTTGGGGCAATGTAGCAAGACCTAGTTCCAAAATAATAGCTGGGTGTGGTGGCGCATGTCTGTAATCCCAGCTACCTGGAAGCTGAGGCTAGGGATTGCTTGAGTCCATGGTACCCTGGGCAACGTGAGCCTGCAGTTCCATGGGCAAAAGTAGTGAGACCTAGTCCCCCCAAAATAATAATAAATAAAAGAACTTAGTATTCTTTTAAAACTGAGAGCCTGGCCCTGGGTTGAAAAGTGTGTCAGTTTCAGTGTCACTGACTTTCTGTGTGATTTCAGGCTATTGTCTTCCTCTCTCAGCCTATTTTTCCTCCACTGGATGAAGGGAGTGACTGGAGCGGGTCTGGGAGCACCCCTCCACTCCAACAGGCCCATGTCTAAGGAAGGTGGGCCCTTCCAGCCAAGTGGTTCCCCTGAATAAGGACAGGGCAGCCACTTGTCCTGGGAGATTCTCAGGGGCCCCCTTCCCTCCAAGGCTGCACCCAGGAAGCAGGAGTTCAAACCAGGGAGCTGGCCAGGCTGGCCAGGAACTGATGAGAAGCAGCGGCTTGAGGCTCTGACCTTTTCGTTCAGAGCGAATACACTGGTCATGGGACCGCTCAGAATAGCCATGGCACTATATTCAGCTGTTGTGGGAGGCCCCAGATCCCTGGCCTTGAAACCATCCCCTGCTTCACCCTCCCCCACCTCTGAGACAACGTGCCTCCCTCTCTGGAAGGCTCAAGCCAAACTCCTCCAAAGCTCTGGCAGAGGCCAGACTTCCTGCCCAGAGTTAGGGAGCACAGACTCGTGCCTCCAGAGTGCCAGACTCCAAACACCTGAGGTATCACAAGGCAGATGGGTGCTCCAGACAACTGAGCTGGGCATAGAGACCTGACCCAGTCCCTCAAGTCACCTGCTTGCATGTGACCTTAGGAAAGAACACTCTTCCCTTGGCCTCAACTTCCTCATCTCTTATGATAGCAGCTCCTATTATATCGAACACACAGACGTTCAGAGTCAGGAGGCAAAGTTGAACCCAGAGGATTGCTGATTGGACATTTTATTACAAACCAGTCAGCTTCTCTGAAGAAGGACTCTGGTTCTAACCCCTGACACAGCCTGTAGAGTGTTAGAAGATGTCGCCAAGGAACTGGTTCTAGAGATGGGATGTGAGGATGCGAAGGGTGAACCAGGAGGAGAGAAAGCTCCAGAGGGAACAGTATAATGCAAAGACCCTGAGGTGGGGGGGGGGGCACTTTAGACCGGCAAAGAAGAGAAAGAAGTGGCTAGAGATTAGTGAGTGATGGAGAAAGTCAGGGCAGGGGAGACCAGAGAGGCAGGTAGGATCTGAAGGGACATAACGCGGGTTGGGGGACCACTGATGGGTTTAAAGCAGGACAGGTGATGAGGTGACAGGTTTGTGTGGTTATCAAGTGGAGAGTGAATTGGAGGGGGCCAGGGTGAGAGATGGGAAAGCAGTCAGAGGGTGAGTCTGCGCAAAACAGTGGAGGCTTAAACCAGCATGGTGGACAAGGAGACAGAGGGCAACGGATGGAGTCTAAGAAAGTCAGCAGGCAAATTCACAATACAGCCAACAGAAGTAATAGCAGCAGCCAACATTTATTGAGCACTTGCTGCATGCCGGACCCTGTGACTTAGGGTTCTGCTCATTTTAGCTCAGCTCATCTTTCCATTACCCCCTGGGGTAGCTTCTATTGTTATGGTAAAGAGGCTAAGAGAAAGAGTAGGAGATGCCAGGTCAGTGATTTTCAAGATTAGAAGGCGAGTTGGTAGGGGTTGGGGGGCAGCTGGAGATATTGTCCAGGTTTCATTCATTCAAGAACAGGAGGACCTCTGTAAAGCATCATGGAAATGAGAAGGACACTGAATGGGGTCACACTGTAGCAGGAAGCAGCTGGGGTGTGGGAAGAGAACACATCCCACCTCTTGTCCATGTTCATGGGTCTCCTTTCTGCCTATGACTCAAGTGGGCCTGACCTCTGGGAATGGGCACTGAGATGAGTGGGTGAGCCTGGGAGGTCCCTGAGGGCAGCTCTGTGTCTGCATGCCACAGAGACTCCAAGCCCTGTGTACTCTGGGATCCGAGGAAAGACAGACTTTTCTGGCTGGGCTGCCACCTGACTCATCCCAGCTACCAGGTGAATTTCCTTCCTTCTCATTGGATTGAGGAGGGGTCAGAGGGCAGTAAGTCCCAAAGAGGGGGGGGGCAAAGTAAAGACATGCAGACCTGGTATCAGAGGAGAGGTGACAGCGGGGTGGTAGGGCTTTCTTAGCTTAGAGACCACTGACAATCACTTATCACTGGAAAGTCAAGTGACTCTGGGAGGGTGGTGGGGGGTGGGAGATGTATACACACACACACACACACAACCCTACCCATAGTACAGGGATGGCTAAACCATGACCACATTATGTTCCTGATAATAATGCATAAATGATGGCTAAGAGCCAAGGGCCCTGGACCAGAGTTGGCCCCTAAGGAAGAGGAGGGCAGGTTCCAAGTCCCAGCTGCCCCAACCCAGCCAGGTCAGCTTTCCAGCTTCCGTGACTTTGCGTGCTGCCAGCTCATGGCTAATTCCTACTTATCCCAGCATTACCTCCCCTGGGACAGTCCTTATCAGCCCAGGAAGCTCCTCCATACCTCTTATCACATCATTCATCATCATCTTTTGTTTGTGTGTGTCTGGGGCACCACACCTCACCCCAGAATATAAGATGGGTTTATCCTGTCCCAACTCACCTCACACCCATCACCTCCTTAGGCCTGGTGCCCAGAAGAGCAGAGGGGAGAGAGTGCCAGTGAGCCAGCTGCTCCAGCTAAAACTGCCATCCTTGAAGAGTTCCGATGGGACCTCAGATGGCCCCGCTCTTCTAGGGCCAACACTAAGGCCCCAGTGGGGTGGTCACTACCTTGTCTAGGCACCAACAACTAGCCGGGGCTAGAACAGTATCTCTGCTGAGGATGGGGAATGAGAAGCAACCACTCATAAAGGCAGTCCAGGAGTCCCCAGAGATGGAGGCAACAGGCAGGAAGCTCAGACCAGTTTCTTACACACAGTCTCACGTACATGAAATCTGTGTCACACACATCCCACATACAGCATTACACACAGATGGTCTAATGCACACAGGTTTGCACATACACATGCACAACAGTTCCACACCTGTCAAAACCATCACAGACTCACACAGTAACACGCTCACCCCAATCTCATACAATCCAAGGAATCTCTGTCTCACATACATAGCGCTCCCTTACACATGCTGACTCTAACTTTCTTATATATACCCTCTCTCTCCCCCATACAGCCTCATACTTACACAAAGTCCACCTCTTAAAACACACAGACTCTCACACAGAATCTCATAAAATTTTTCACATACAGACACTAAGAGAATCTCTCACATGATCAGCCCAGTCATACACACGCACACACACACACAGTCTCTCTCACATGTCTTTGTATTCTCACACACAGCCTTTCTCACATACTCGAATCCTCTCACACTCACATAGAACCTTTCTGACACGGATTCTCTTTTTCACATGTACAAGCTTATATTTCACCTAGGTATACAGTCTTAGATATATACAAGATTCTGGTCTAAAATGTAGAATAAAAATTTTAATCCAAACCTAGCAATTCAGGCAGGGGTAAACAAAGGTGACAGCAGCAGCAGCAGCAGAGCAAAGATGGAGGGGGGAGGGCGGGCGGACAGCCGGCTGGTCTCTGCGCAGATGAGCCGCAGAGAGGCAGCGCAATGCAGCTAGGCTAGCTGGCGGCTGTACTCTGGAAGCCTGGGTTCTAATCTAGACTCTGTGTGCCCTTGGGCAGACCCTCCCGCTGTGACAGGTCTCAGTATTCTCATCTGTTACCCAAGGGGGTTGGGAAAACTCTGTGAGGTCACGGGGGAAAGTGGCATACATAGACTAGGGTCAGGGGGCACCTTCTAACCCACCTCTCTCCTTCCTATTGCCTGGGCTATCAATTAAGAGTCTGCCATTCATATGGATAATCACTGGAAAAAAATCAGGACTTTCTGTAAGGTTTTGTACACCAGTATTACCTCAAACCACACTAGCCCATGTAACTGCACTGGCTGAAGGCAACCTTACTATCTAGGATGGTCAGGAGGAGAAGGAAATGAACAGGGATGGGCCTGGAGCATGGTCCCTGTCATCTCTATCTACATTGAAATCCAGGGACCTGGGCTAGAATTCTAAGGCCTCTCCCTAGGGGAGGGGAGAAGCAGGGGGCCCAGCCTCTCTCTAGGGAGCCAGGAGGTGGAGAGGGCAATGAAGAAGTTGGGCCTACTCATTACTGCCAAGGCCAAGGGTGGTAAGGTACTGCCCAAGGTCAAATGTGGGCTGAGTGGCAGCTGCTCCAACCCAAGCCTTTGCCCAACATGCCCCCACCCCAACATGTGGTGATTCAACTTCCCAGTCACCCTCCTGAGCCCCTCCCCACAGCTCAGCCTCAGCCTCCAGTTACATAATCCTCTGCTATGGTGGCCTCTGTCAGAAGACTGGAGGGGAAGGGGAGGGTTCCAGTCCACTTTGGGGAGTAGTAGGGAGCTGATTACTAGTAAGAGGGAAAATAGAGTCCTGGATCCCAGGAGATGGGGGTTCTAGTCTGTTGGGTCTCTAGTTCCCTGGGTGACCTTGGGTAGTTTATCTGTGGCAAGAAGAGCTTGATTTTCTCTCTATCACACCCCCCACCCCAACACATACATACCCGTTCTATGGTTTTAAGGTTAAGACTGATCTGCTTAGACATCGAGTGTTTAACTTAACGACAAACCTACCAGCCTTGTGCCTCAACATAACCTTTCTCTGCTTGTGGGCACCTCAGTACTCCCCAATCTTCATTCCCCACTGATCCTCTGCAGCTGGGTACACACTCTGTTCACTCCCTGCCCCATTAAGGAGAGTGGGCAGAAGTAGTGGTTTGCCTGGTGGGGTACAGTGGGGGCTCATGGATGGGGGAGGGGTCCTGCTTTAAATTCCCAGCTCTTTTCTTTCCCTTCATGCCTTAGGCTCTGTTCAGGTTTCAGAGATCAGAGGCCAGTGAAAGCAGGGGATGTCTCAGGGTAGGTGGCTGCTACTCCCTTAGAGGCTCACTTAAACAACAAAGGCCCTTAGCATTCACCAGACTCCCTCTCACATTTTGAAATGAGGAAACTGATCCAGAGAGGCCATCTGTGGGGCCAAGGTCAGCAACAGGGTAGCCTTTCTCCCCTGCAACAAGCTGTTCTCAGAAAAGGGGAGTGGCCTATGAAGACACACCCACCTCACGCACACCTTCCCTCTTGTAGGTTCCCCCCTTGGTCCCTCTCTTTGCCCCCACAAGCCCCAGAGAAAGCAGAGTCAGCAGCTTGTGGTCCCCTTCAACAACCTCCCCCTTTGATGTGGAAGAATAATCCCTGTTCCCGGGAGGGGGTCTCACAGGGATTACATCCCCTCTCCACAGCCCAGCCCCACTCCAGCCACCAAGCTACTAATTAGCCATAAAGATTCCCACTTTCTAGTCTTCTCAGCGTGGCCTGAGGCTGCTCCCTGGGGAGAGGCATTGTGTCTCCAGCCAGCAGCAGATGGGCCTCAAGCTCTTCTGGGTGTTCCAGGGCTGTGGCCAGATGCCCCTTACCTGGGAAGGAGAGAGGGCTCAGCTCTCCTCCCCGCACCAGGATCTGAAACACAACTGACACCTTCACAGTGTACATCTGCAAGACACAAGTGCACATGCACAGGCACTCCTGCACACTCAAACACACACGTGACCACCCATTCCCACTCCCTACTTTACCCACCCAAATATACACGACCACATTTACATAAATATGCACACATAATCTACTCATGCACACAACACACCCATTCGTACTCACTCGTACACATTAAAACAAGGAAAGCAGACACTACCTTACATACTTTCCAAAGTAATCACCTCAGCCTCAACACGTCTCACTCTCACACACTTACATGTATGTAAACACACCCCTTTCAGTTCTAAACTCCCTAAGAGCCAGCCATCAAATCCACCTTGGCCGCGGCAGGCAGAGGGCACGGCCTTCCCCAGGCCCTTCTCCCAAAGGGTTAAGCTGTCACTTACCCGCGCGTAGCGGGATGAGTAGGGGTCCTCGAAGAGCGCCCAGATGCGCGGCTGCCAGCGGCGCCAGAAGCCACCAGACCGGCCGTCTGGGGAGTCGCTGAGCGCCAGGCGCTTGGTCATCTCCAGCTCGTCTTCTCCGTCGCCGGAGTCGCCTGGGCCGTCGGCGTCTGCGTCGTCGGCACTGTTGTCCAGGGGCGCGCCACCGAAGCTGTCGAGCGCCTCCTCGGCGTCGCGGTGCTGGCGGTACGTCATCCAGCAGCAGGGCTCCACGTCGGTCTCGTCGATGCCCCAGAAAGCCAGCTCCTCCTCGTACAGTGGCCCGCACACGTCGGCGGGGCAGTGCAGCTTGCCCGTGCGGTAGTAGTTCAGGATGTGCGCGAAGACGCCCGGGTGGCGGTCGAAAAAGAACTCGTCGGCGCGGGGGTCATAGTCGAAGTGGCTGTGGGCGTCGGGCTCAGCCAGCCAGGCGAGCCGCGTGCCGGGCAGCGTGCGCAGCGTCGAGCGGTACGTCTGGTGGCGCGTGCCGCCCACGTTGATCACGATGCGCTCGCTCTCGTCCCCTTGGCCCATCGCGGCGCCCCCTTAGGCATGGCGCGGCCCAGCGACACCCATGGGAGCGGCCGCCAGGGGGAGTTGGCACCGGGGAGGGGGGCGCGCGGCCTCTTCCCCCCTCCCCCCAGCCGTCGGGGAGGACAGAGGAGCGGGCTTCGGCCACCGCAAGAGCGACCCGAGCCCCTCCGGGCGCTTTCTGTCAGGTGCTGGTCCAGGGAAGTGTGCGCGGGATCCCACGGGTCTCCGGGCGCCAGGTGTGGGAGGGAGCCGGTCCGGCTGCGGAGGAGGCAGAGGAGGAAAAGGGGGAGGCAGAGGAGGGAGGAAGGGAAGGGGGGCGGCGCTCAGCGGCGATCCCCGGGAGGAGGGGAAAGAGGGTGGGGGGGCCGCGCTCCCGTCCCCATCTCAGTGGGAAAATGGAGAAATCGACACAAAGCGTTTTGGGGGGGAAGGTCAGATCCTCACGGGGCTGGACAGATAGACCAGCCCCCGGAAGGGGGAAGGGAGGGGGCCGGGAAATTGGCGCTCTGCGCGGTGGTCGCCGCGACGCGCTCTCGGCGTGGGGGGGGGGGGGATGGATGCCCGCTGCCTTCCTTCCTGCGTGGCCGGGCTGCAGCTCGGGGCGCAGGGCGGGCTCCGGCCCCCTCCCTCTCTCCTTGCCTGGCTGCCTGCTCCCCCCGGCGGCGGGCGCGCCTGCCCGCCCGCCCGCCCTCCTCGCTCCTTCTCCCCGCCTCTCGGAGGAGATGGCGGGTCCCCTAGGCAGGGGCGCCCGGGGCGCTGCTCGGTGCGGCGGCCGCGGAGCGCTGTGCTCTGTGCGCTCGGGTTGGAGCTGGGCTCGGCCGGTCTGGGCTCGTGTGGTCTGCGCTCCGGCTCCGGCTCCGGCTCCGGCGGCGGTGCTGAAGGGACAGCTCCCGGACGGTAGCGGAGCTGTGCCCAGCCAGGCAGGGGTTCTCCGGACTGGGTTCGGTCTGCCGGGCTGGTGGGCACTGGCTCCGGTGCCTCTGCGCCCGCGCTCCGCGCCCCGCGTCGGGCAGGCGGTTGGCGCTGCTGACCGAGGCGAGGGGGCTGCGGCGATCGGGCCGGGGAGGCGGGGGTGGCGAGTTCGGGCGCGGCGAGGCAAAACCGGCGAGGCCGGGGAGGCGAAACGTGGAGCGGCCGCCGCCGCGACGCTGCTGCCGCCCAGGCTGACGCTCCACTCGCTTGCTCGCTCGCTCGCGCGGTCCGCGTCCAGCCCGCCGCTCTCCGGACACGGGCACACGGCGCGCGCAGCCGCACTCGCCCCCGAAGGGAGGCGCCGCGCTGGGTCCTAAAAAGCCCTGATTCAGCGCCCCCCTCCCAGCCCCGCGCCGAGCCCGGCCTCCGTCAACCCCGGCGCTGGGGGCGCCCGCCCCGCTAGGCTCCCGCTGCTCCCGGGAGACCCGCCGACGCTCCGCCCTCAGGGAGCGCCACTCGATGGGCGGGGGCACTGGAGTCGTCTAAGCCGGTGCCCCCGGGTCAGACGGAGGTGAGAAGGGCGTGGGCCCCCTTCCCTCCCCTTCCAAGGCAGGAGCTGCCTGATACCCCACTGAAGCGAGACGCCCTGGACTGCTGTCAGAGACAGCGTGATTCTGACTGCTCCAAGCAACCCCTTAATGACGACCCCTTCCCACGGAATCTGGAGCCCCCATGATCCTTTCGTAGATACCCTCTTGCCTGGACTCCAAAATAGCACCCCCGCCCTGCCCCCATACACACAGCACCCTGGTCGTCGTCTAAACTCTCTCCTAAGGACGCAATAATTCTGGAAGGTTGTTAATCCTATCCGACCCCTCGCTGACCCCGAGTCCTTCATAACTTCAGGCTGACTCTAGTCTCTGTCATATTAATCCCAGCCCCACCGATCCTCTGCATAACCCTGGATCTCTAGGTACAGATCACCGAAGTAGAGGGCGTTCTGCCCTTTGAGGTCAGAAGGAGCAACCACTCCTGGCAGTCCTGATCTCCGACATTCCCCCTCTCCCTAAGGGCTTCAACTGCCCTGGTGGTGAACTGACCGCTGTGTCTGGGAGCTGGGAGGGAGCAGCCGCCTGCTGTGATTCACAGCTGTGACTTCACAGCTAATCCTGGGCATCGGACTTGCAGCTTCCAAGCCTTTTTGGCTGAAGCGTGTGATCACTGCCTCGGTTTACTCAATTGAGCAGTTGTTCCTTTTTTCCTTGTTCTCAGCTCTGTCCCAGGCACAGAGACACAAGAGACCCTGCCCTGAGGGACCCTCTGTTGTTGGGGAGAGTGGGCAGGTGGGCCTGGGCCTGACTGGGGAGGTGAGGCCCAGTTCCAGGCATGGTTGTCCTGGGAAAGAGGCTTATTGATCCCAAGGCAGCCTAATCGAACACAAGGCTGCCTGGGTAAAGGGCGATTTAATTAAGAAGACATAAGACTCTTAGTTACCTGTTGGTACTTGCTAAGTGTGCAGACAGTTGTCCTATTATACTGACCCACAGACAACATATGGGGCTGGGGACAACGCTGAGATGCTGCTACCTCTTTCCTGACTTGGCCTGGTTAAACTTCTTCATCTAGAGATTGCTTTGATGTTATTCCCCTAAGTTGGAGTTGTTCCCCCTGCACCTCAGAGTGACGCAGGATGGGCATGTTTTTTGAGCGCGGTTACAGTGTGGGCTCCAGGCCCTAACCAGAGCAGGCTTGAGTTTACTCTACAGCTCAGCTTGGTCCAAATTCAGATCTCCAGGATATAGGCTCTCAGAAAGCTCTGCCCCAATTCAAGCAGGTGATGGAACAGAGAAATGGATACCAAAGTAGGAAGAGGAAAAGACAGACACAGAGTGGTGGAGTCTACAGGGGGCTGGGGGAGGGGTGGCATGTGGAGTTGCGGGGGGTGGGGGAGAACTGGGAGAAGTAAAGATAGAAGAAAGAAGCTTTTGCAAATGTTTCCTTCCCTCCCCACCACACACCCAGTCCACCTTTGCTACAGGAAGGTTTATATGATTGTTTCAGTTATGGGGGCTCAGAGCTCCACATCTTCCGTCTGCACGACCCCATGGGGTCAGAGTATGGCTTCCTAACTTTGCCACAGCTCATCTCATTTTTAAAAAAGGACTTTCAGTCCCCTCCCCTCCCCTGCTGCTTGTTTGTTTTTGTCCCCAGTGTCCAGAGACAGAACTCCTCGTTATGGGTTAGGTGACTTGAGAAAGGCAGGACACGCCCTTGTCAGAGCCATGGATGCTGGAACCTGTAGCCGAGTCTGAGTCTGGGGGAGAGATTTACTCTGGGTCTCTTGGGGAATCTTTGCAGAGTCCACTCGGGCCTCTGCCTTATAGTTTAGTCATAGTGGGGAGCTAAAGTGAGCCCCAGATGATGAGAAGAAGCAGCAGGAAGAATGGCTAAGGGCTCCTAAGAGGAGAAAGGTTAACAATTAAGAATTCTAGTCAGGCCTGACCTTGCTAGAGAAAGAAAGAGGCAGGATGAACTTGGAAGGGGAATCTCCAGTGAATTCTTAGGCTCAGAGGAACACTCTCCCAGGAGAGAGAGGAACACTCTTCCACTTTAGGGTTCTCACCTTAATCCTTGCTGATACCCCTTCACCCCAAAGAATGCCCCTCATATTCTTTATACTAAGCAGGGACATAAAAATCCCTTTTCTCACTTCCTCTTCACACTGTGATAAGACTGGCATTTGTAGAGTGCCCCCAAAATTGCAGAGGGCAACAGAGAAAAAGAAAAAAGTGCCTAGAAAAATAAGGGTGAGGAGGAGAATTGCTGACTGAACCTTTATTTCTCACCCAATGACCACAGACCAAAGACTATCAGGGACTCCCTCCTTTTCAGGCCCATTCATAGCAGTTTGCCTTCTCCCTCGGAGAGGAAGGCTGGTAGGCCCATACCAGGTTACTGGTATTGGTGGTGTTAAGGGGATCAGTAGTGAGCTAGTGTGGGGCAGTATTTTTCAGTGCTTAAGAGCAGAAACTTTAGGGTCAGACTACCTAGGTTCAGACCCCAACTCTACCCTTAATGAAGCTTGGGCAAGTTACTCAGCTTCTCGATGCTCAGTTTCTTGTTGTTGGATATGAATAATAATAAGCTGTGGATCATCCTTAACATCTCAGCTCTGGAATTTTTCTTGCTCAGGTTAGAGGGGAGCAGGTGCAGGGCTCCATATGGGAATGGCCTGTGGCTGGAGGCGAACTATGAAAAAGATGAAGACAATCCTGAAGCCAAGTTTGGCCTATGTGCTCACACCTGGCACTTGCAGGCCTTAGATCTGGTCCTGCTAGGCTCTAGAACTGGCACAAGTCCAGTCTCCAGGCTTTTGTCCAGGTTGGCACATCCTCCATGCTACTCTCTGGCCCAGAGCCTTAACATTCCTGGTAGGTTGGGGTGCCATCTTGTGGCCACACTTGGAATCTAACCTATGCGGGGCATAGAGTAAGCTTTGGGGGTGATGATAAGGCAGTAAGGCCCACAGGAATTTCCTCCTCAAGGCCAGAATTTCTTCCTCCAGTGGATAGAGAAGAGTGAACCTCTAAGTGCCTTGCTGGGTGACTGGGGCTTTCATGTCTGTAGCTTGAACACTGACCCTGGTACCTAATTTGGAAATGGGGTGGGTGTATGATTAGTTGCTCCTTCCTGCAACCTCTGGGTGAGTGGATCCCAGATTTCTTAGGTTAGCAGAAGTCTGTAAAAAGGCCAAGGCAAAGAATACTCTGGGTAGTGCTAAACGGAGATTTCTCAATTTCTGTGCTGTTGACATTTTGGACCAGATGATCCTTTGTTGCGGGGTGCTATACTGTGAACTGTGGGATGCTTAGCAGCATTCCTGGCCTCTACCCACTAGGTGTCAGTAGAACCCCCCTTTCATAGTCGTGACTACCCAAAAGGTCTCTGGATACTGCCAAATGTCCTCTGGGTGGGGGGTGAGCGGGTTGGGGTGGGGTGGTGGTGCTGGTGAGAAAATGTCCTTCAGTTGAGAGAACCAGTGATCTAGATAGATTTTGTTTACAGCTCTCATTTTGCTTTCTTTGCAGCTATGCAAATTCATCACTTTTCCTCTCTAGAGCTCTTTTTCCTCTTCAGTGTAAAGGGAATAGTATTTTGTAAGGAGTAAATGAGATGGTTTCTCACTTAACTTCCTATCTTCCCTTTCCCTGTTTCCCCCAGAATGGCCTCCCCAAACCCACTGTGAATAGCCCTCACCCCATACTTCTCTTATGAGCTACTGCTGCCCCCCTCAACAATGTCTTAAACTGTGAGGGAGTGAGCAGATCAGACCATGGGTGTGGTGGGGGTACAATTGTCAGCCCTCCCTAGGCTGTGCTGGGGTGTGATGAGGAGGTGGGGAATGATGGGGAAGGGGGAATGACTGATGGGTGCATTTGTGTCAGGGGGAGAATAGGTGTAAACACTTCTGCAAGGCTGTCTCCAGCGGTGTTGGCAGGGACCATTAAATTATCTTTCCAGAAGAAACTGGAGCCTCCAGGCTATCCTAGGGATCTTTCTTCCTCTCCTTCGACAGGAGCAGTGGGCTCTCCTGGGAATGCTCTGTGTGTGTGTGAGTCAACCACAAGGAAGCAAGGTCTGCAGAAGGCAGGAGCCAGGGTTTGTGAGGCCTGATTTTGGACATATTTGGGGAATCATGTTTTTTTTTTTTAAATATAGAACAAATGTAAGTTTCAAGAAAACTGACAAATTCTTCAAACATCAAATATCCAGAAAAAATGGCAGTATTTTTATTAATTGCCAGCTATGCCTGTGTAATGTTTGTTTATTCATATTTTTTTTATTCAGGTAACATTGACTTATAATAAGGTATATGATTCAGCATCATAGGCTCACGTCTCTTTACTCCACACCCACATATATATATATATGTATATATATATATATGTGTGTGTGTGTGTTTTATATTTATACATTTGTATATTATACATTTCTTAATGTACTTGTCTGTCATTGGGTACTTAGGTTGTATCTATAGCTTGACTTTTGTGAATAATGCTGCAGTGTACTTATGGTCACACCTGCATAATATTTAAAGAAATTATATGTACCTCAAAGCACGATAATCTCAACAAATTTTTTTGGCAAAAATAACTTTTTTTTGCAATTATAGAATGATGTTCAGTTAACCAAAAAAATCATTGTTTCATAAAAGTCAAAGGTGATTAAAATCATCATCCCTAATACAACTTCTTTCTATACATGAGCAAGAACCTGCTTTAAATGTCAATGTCAACTTATAGTTCCCATATTTTACAAGAAAATATAATAAAATAAAAATATCAACAGGAGTGGGCTACCTGAAGATGCGTGCACAAAATACAAGGAAACTGGACTAACCAAAACGATTTTGAAGAGGAACAAAATTGGAGGACTTGCTGATTTCAAAATCTGGACTAACCGAAACAATTTTAAAGAGGAGCAAAATTGGAGGACTTGTGGGTTCCAAAGCCTGGACTAACCAAAACAATTTTGAAGAGGAACAAAATTGGAGGACTTACTGATTTCAAAGCATAGTACAAAATTGGCAGGAATCAAGACTGTGACCTCAGGTAGGCACGTGCATCAATGAGGTAGAATTGAGAGTCCAAAAGCAAATCTATATATTTATAGTCATTTAATTTCTGACAAGGGTGCTAAGACTACTCCATGAGGAAAGAATCATATTTTCAACAAATAATGTTGGGACAGTGGATATTCACATGCAAAAGAATGAAACTGAACTCATTAACTTCAAAAATTAAAAATGGACTGAACTCTTAATGTAAAAACTAAAAGTGTAAAACTCTTAAGAGAACTTGGATTAGGTAATCATTTCTTAAATATGATGCCAAAACACAAGTGACAAAAGAAAAAATAGGTAGGTTGGAGTCCATTGAAATTGAAAAAAACCAAAACTTTTTGCTTCAGAGGACACCATCAAGAAAGTAAGACGATCCCACAATATGAGAGTCCACAATATGCAAATATTGTATCTGATAATAGTTTAGTATCTAGGATATAGTAAAAACTTTGGTATTCAACAATGAAAAGACAACCTAACTTTCAAATTATTAAAGGGATTGACAGATGTTTCTTCAAAGAAGATGTGGCTGTTAATGACTGCTCAGCACGTGAAAAGATGCTCAGCATCATTGTCGTTAGGGAAATGCAGATCAAAACCATGGTGAGGTACCACTTCCCACCTACTAGGATGGCTAAAAAAAAAACAAAAGACAAGCAGTAGGGGTATTGTAAGGGATATAGAGAAACTGGAGCCTTCAGATGGGAATGTACAAGAGTGCAGCTGCTTTGGAGAAGAACGTGGCAGTTCCTCGTAAGTTTAAACAGTTTAAATAGTTTGCTAGACCCAGCAATCTTGCTTTTAAGTAAAGACCCAAGAGAATTAAATGCATGTGTTTAAACAAAAACTTGTCCATGAATGTTCATAGGAGCATTATTCACAGTAGCTAAAAATTAGAAGCAACCTAAATGTCTATCAGTTGATGGATGAATGAGCAAAATGTGATGTGTCCATACACGGAAGTACTGTTCAGGCACTAAAAGAAATAAAGTACTGTTAAGGGTGACAACATGGACCGACCTTGAAGACATTCTGCTAAGTGAAAGGAGGAGTACACAAAATACCCTGAACTGTGTGATTCCATTTATACGAAGCATTCAGAACAGGCAAATCCATAGACACAGAAAACTCATCAGTGGTTGCCAGGGGTTGGGGAGCAGGGAAAGGAGAGTGTGGGTGCTGATGGGTATATGTTTCTTTGGGGAGTAATGAAGATGTTCTGGAATTAGTGACGACGGTTGCACAGACATCATCATATAGTACAAACCACGGACAAAAGCACTTAAAGGGGTGAATTTTATGGTATGTGAATGATACCTCAATAAAAAAATTGCAGAGTGAAAAAGGATCAGTGAGCTAGGAGGTTATAATAATTTATCTATGTTGAGAAAAACCTTAGTTTTTCATGGCTCTAGTTCTCTTTTCTGTAAAAGATCTATTTCATTATCTGTATTTTTCTTTCTCTGAAGTGCCTAAAGTAAATTGCAAAAGAATTTCAGAATTGGAAACTGACTTTTAAATCCACTAATTCATTGTGCAGAGAGAGCCTAAGTCCAGATAGATTAAGTCACTCCTGCAGCTCAGCCAGGCAGCAGGACACTGCTGTAAGTAAGTAGCCTTTTGGGTTTCCTCATTTTTCCAGCTCCTGGGAACCTTTCACAGAAGTTAAAACCCATGGTTAAATGCTGTCTGGAAAAAAAGGATTAATTATATAAAAATGGTCCTGAATAGCAAAAAAAATGAGTATTACACAGTCTTACTTTTTAGTTTTTTCCCTTTAGTACTTTCTCTTTAGTACAGTTCTCTTTAGTGAACTGTGTGCAGAGGATTTAAGTGTTGTGTAGACAGAAAAAAATTGAGCTACAATAGATTTGCTCTTCATCATTAACACATTTTAGTCTTTATCTTCCTTTCATTTCCTCCTCTGCCTTCCTTCTCTTGCCCGTTTTCCTTGCCTTTCTCAGTCTTCCTCCTTTCCTCCAGCATCAAGCTATATAGCCTTTGATTGCCTCTTCATGTGACAATGGCTTTATAACACGGTCTAAATGGAAAATTGAGAGATAAGTTAAGTAATTCAGTTTTCCCTCCAATACAACTGATCGAACTTGTTTTGTGTCTTTGGTCATTAGAGAGGTTTGTTCAGTTTCACTGCTTTATTTATAACATTACGTACAATTTTAGGATTGGTTTCAAATTTGGGGAAAACTCACAAGATTCTCATCTATGGGCTTTAAGAATTTATAGTCTTTTGAGCTTTCTTGTGTGATGTCATACACATGAATTTTATTATCTTTGTTGATATTAATATTTCATATTAGATCAATGAAAAAAGTTGTTTTCTAATGTATCCATCTCATTCACTCTTTTATTGGATTATTAAACAGTGCAATAGTCTTTTTAATAATTCCATTCAAAAATTATCTCTTTTAATGAACTGATTTTTGGTATACTCTAAATATATTTGGAGTACAATTATCTTTTCAATGTCAAAAGCACTTGAATGTATTCAATATTCATCATTATTGTGCTTGTTTTATATTCACTTATTTTAAATGCACCCCATAGACTCAAATGAAATATATACCTTTTGATAAGGCTTCAACATGTTCTTAAATGCAATTTCACACTAGAGGGAAGTCAGAATGAAAGACTGAATGGTTACAACCAATTGACTTTGATTTTAATTTACTTTGGTAGATTACAAGAAGTAAGCCTCACCAAAAATAAACCTTGGTGCAGCAGTGTCTTCGGGAAAGAGAAGATCATTATCCTAATTCCTTATCAGCTCCCTGTAAGCTGCTATAACCTCCTCATATGTGTGGTTGGTTCTCTTGGTGCAAAGCCTGCCTTCTCCTCCCTTCACCTGAAGATCTTCTCATACTCCATTATCTTCTCTCATTGCACCATTTTCCTTCTCGAATAGCATTTCTCACCACTCATAAAATTGCATTTATTCGCTTCTTTGTCTCATATATTTCCTCAGTGGATTGTGAGCTGTGTGAGGGTAGGAGCTTGCCATCAACACCTCCGCTTCGTTTGGCACAGTGTCTCCTCTCCCTTCCAGTGCTTTCTTTCTCACTGGGGAGTGACTGCCGCCACCCAGGTCATGATCTGTCTCCTCTGAGCAACTCCAGTGGCCTCCTGACAAGGCTTTCTGTTTCAGATCTTCCTCCCTCTTATCTTTTCTGACACTTTCATAAGTTAGCATTTTATTTGTATCCTCCTGTTTAGATCTTTCAAGGACTCCCTGCTGCCTTGAGGATTAAACCCCAGTGAGGTCCCCTGAGGCTCTATCTTTGCCTTCCCCTTCTCACCCCTGGCTCCTCTCTGTGAGTGGTTTCCTTCTGTGAGGACAGTTTGTTGCTTCCTAAGCTTGGAACACCCTTCTTTGGCCCCTCTTTTCTGACCGGTGTCTTCAAGGCTCTTGTTCAGGGTTACCTCCTTGTTTGTACCTTCTGTTCCTACACCTCTGGCACTTGCAGCCTCACCACAGCACTGATTTATAGTGATATAACTGTTAAGAGATGCGGTCTCCCCGCCTGTCTGGGTACTTCTTAAGGGCAGGAACTGTGACACCAGTCTCTATTTCCACCCAGTATAGGATCCAGCATCTATTGAATGAATGAATTAATTAATGAGCCTCACAGAATCTCAAAGGAATGTAAAGAACCCCAAGGGTATGGGGGAAGCAGCCAGAAGAAAAGCTGAGGATCATTAGTGGTTGAAGCTTTGGGCGGGGACAGTTCCTCAGGGACCCTGTGTGGGAGAGAGCATGGAGCAGATCCTTGGATTTGGAAGGAAGCCTTTCCTTGGGCATCACATCTTGCCTGCACTCCCCAGGACTCTCCACTCCATGAGCCCTTGAACATGGACCCCTGGGGGGAGGGTTGGGAAAAGAGGCCTGTAGCATGGGAAGTAGGAGGAGCTGAGGTCCTGGTGGCAAGTGTGCATGTTGGCAGTTGTGCTTAGGGTATGAATGGGGAAAAATTTCTGCCAAGCTATTCTTCCTTAGGGCTTGGATCTTGTTGGGCAGAGATCTCTGTGTGTGTGTGCACGCGCACGTGTGCATGCCACACACGTGAGTCCGGGCATTGTGTAGATTTTCTGTTTCTTAAGACACAGTGCAAAAGGTACTGAAGTCCTCTAGCACCCCGCCTCAGTTAATGACCCTCTTCTCCGCTCTCAGTGTTTATAGCTTATTTATGTAACCTGTGATGAAGCAGGTTGCATGAGCCCCTCTCCTCACTGGCTCTGGGGCCCTGTAGGTAGACAGTGCTGGGATGCTCTAAGTGCTGTGTCCCCAGCCAAAGGGAGGACTCTGCTGTCTGTTCTGCCATGCTGTTCTCCTGAGGTCACACCCATCACTAAGAGCCTATGAACACTCAGTTTACGTTACCCCTTCTTTCCATTTTTCACTAGCCATGAGCACCCTGCTGCATCCTCTGTACCCACAAAGATCCCTAGTGGCATCTGGGCCCATGATTTTTCAGTTCTCCTTTTGACCTTCCCTGGCCTCACTCTGTACATACAGAGTGATTCTGGCATGATTCTCAGCCTTGAATTCACTTCTGAATCATCTGGCGCTTTTGAAAAATACCAGTACCTGGTCCCAAGTATCGGGCACAGATACATGTACACCTCATTTTATTGTACCTTGAACATACGGTGTGTGTGTGTGTGCTTGACAAATTGAAGGTTTTTGATAACCCCGAGTCCAGTAAGTCTATCGGCGCCATTTTTTCCAATAACGTGTGCTCACTTTGTGTCTGTGTCACATTTAATTAAGGTCCGTGCATATTATTATAGATATAATGGTATCGTACACCTAGACTATAGTAGATTATAGTGTCGTATAAATACAACTTTTACATACGTTGGGAAACCCAAAAATGTATGTGATTCGCCTTATGATGACATCAACTTGATGGAGGTGGTCTGCAGCCAAACCTGCAATGTCCTGGAGGTATCCCTCTACTTTTCAGATCAGAACCTCTGGATGGTGGGGTCAGGCAGGGGTCTCTTTTGAAAACTCT
The DNA here is from genome assembly GCA_004024945.1 of Uropsilus gracilis. Taxonomy (NCBI): domain Eukaryota; kingdom Metazoa; phylum Chordata; class Mammalia; order Eulipotyphla; family Talpidae; genus Uropsilus; species Uropsilus gracilis. The sequence goes on along the minus strand of PVHY01000099.1, from coordinate 303,612 downwards.
TCAGATAATTCCAGAACGCCTCCTGACCTGAGAACGACTGACTTGAGTGTGCCGATGGGCATCACCATCAGAAGAACCTCCCTCCTGGAGACACGTTCTCCACCAGCCTGCTCCTTCCATCCCTCCGGCAACGAATTTCCTCGTAACCCGCGTGGCGCCCACAGGGGGCGCTCTGGGACAGATTGTCCCCCCGGCGATTCTTCTCCAGGTCAAAAGCCTTGATTTCTCCCCAGGGGACACTGAGCCACCGCGGTATAAATTAGCGTCTTTATTACGAACACCCGAGCAGGCGCCCCTGGCTCGCCCGCCTGTCATATAAACATACAAAGTCCCTGTCGCACCGCACACCATGCTTCAGAGATTAATACAGCCCTAGGGGCTCCTGCTCCCGCAAGCAACTCTTACTATTTACAGGAATAGATTACAAAAGTATTACAAAAAAGTGGTCCTGAACCGGGGGCGGGGGGAGGGGTGGGTGTGGTCACCATGGTACTGCTCCGCTAGGGACGCGAGCGCGGCCGGCGGGCGACGGAAAGAGCGGGCATCCGAGAACTCTGCGAAGGGACACCACGCCCACATAAGCGAACGGGGTGCGGCGTAAGTCGTGGGTCCCACCCCAAGGGGGAGGCACGAGGAAGAGGAAGGGCCTGGACCTCAAAGGTCAGCTCTGGCACACGGAGAAACACCCAGGGCCGACGCAGCGGTCTCTGGGAAGGGCGCTGCGTCCGACAAGGACCGTGTCCTCGCTCTGGGATACGGGCGGCGGAAGTCTCCCGCCTCTCCTGCCTCCGGAAGGGTTGCTTTCAAAGCACGGCTGGGAGGAGGGGTATTGTCGACGAGCTTAATCTTCTGGGTTCCGGGAACCTGAGGGGGCCGCGCCTCGGGCCGGGGGGTGGCAGCGCCCTCGGACGCAGCAGCTCGCGCGCTCAGAGCACCTGGTAGATGGGGTTGGGGTTCGCGCTCGCGGGGCACTGCGGGGTAGCGTCCGGGGAAGGGGGGGTGGCGCCGCGCTCGCCCTCGCTCGGGGCCACCTCCTCTTGCGGCCCGGGAGAGGACTCCGCCGGCGCGTCGGTCAGCACCAGAGCGGGGGCCGCGGGGCTCTCGGTGGAGATGCGCTCCACGATGCTGGACAGGCAGTCGAGGCTCGACACCGCCGCGCTCTTCCCGGGCCTGGGATCTGCGCGGGGAGGAGGAGGTTAGGATGCAGGGCTTGAGTCGCGGTCAAGCCTCCCACCTCTGGACCGAGCCTTGGGGTGGGGGGTGGGAGGGGCAGACGGGCAACGGGGCTGCCACCCTTGGGGACCATCCAGCTATAACTTAGCATTTTAGTCCCCGTATCATGTCCCCCAGATGTGTGGCTGGGGCGGGGGCAGACCCGAGGAGAGGGTCCTCGAGAGAGGGAAACCCAAAGAGAAAGGTGGGAAGGAGGCTTCGATACGCACCGCTGGGCGCCTCGCTGTAGTAGGTGCCGTCGTAGCAGCTGCGTCGCCGAGTGCCGCTTGGAGGACTGCTGTAGTCCATCTGCGAAGGCAAGAACGACCGGGTCAGGCCCTTGGGGCCCGCGCGGGCCGGGGCATTACTCCCTGTAGCCGCCCCCTCACGGCATACCCCGGATGGGGCGTGGGGCTGGGAAGGGAAGGCCTCTCGTGGACCCAACCAAATAGAGGGGGGGCAGTCACCCAGGAGCAAAATATGCATCTAGGAAATAAGGTAAGTGGAGAAAAAGCAGACTTCATGCCAGACGCAGCAGTGTCCCAACAGAGTGGACGATGTGTGTTCAGTGCATCTCCAAAGCGCTGGAACCACCCCAGTGACGGCTACCCACATGATGCGTGGGGACCTCACCCCGCCCTCCCCCTGCAAGGCTAGCTCTCTGCCTGCAGAAACGCGTCCCAGACACCACGAAAGCTGCCCTCGCTTGTCCTCCAGGCGAGGGCCTACACTTACCATGCCGTCGGAGCAGTTGGATCGCGGGCTGGACGCGTCAGAGTCGCAGCTGTAGTGCTCGCCGCCGCGGCCCGGGGGCAGTGGGCCCGGCGCGTAGAAGGCTGCGGCGGCGCCAGGGGGCGCGGAGTCCTGGTCGCGCAGCAGCGCCTGCAAGCCCTCTATGTAGCGGATGGCATTGCGCAGGATCTCTACCTTGGGTAGTCTCTGGTTGGGGTTGCTAGACGTGCAGCGCTTAAGCGTCTCGAAGGCCTCGTTGACTTTGCTGAGGCGGCGCCGCTCTCGCATGGTGGCGGCCTTGCGGCGGTCGGCGTTAGTGGTCTTGCGCTTGCAGGCCTTGCAAGCCCAGAGCAGGCAGCGGCCCGCCTGGTGGTGCCCGCTGGGGGCGCGCACATGCTCATCCTCGCGCGCGCCCGGGGCCGGGTGCACCGCCGCCGGGAAGTGCGAGTGTTCTTCTGGCTTCAGGAGCGCGCCCACGTGCACGAGGCGCGGGTCCAGGTCCTCGAAGAAGCGTAGGTCCGGGGAGTCGAAACACGGGTCATCGTAGAAGTCATCAGCTGTGGCAAAGTTGCAGAGAGAGGTGTCCGGACCCGTCAAGTCTACGTCTCGGAGAGGGGGCGACAGCAGCTCCATATCTTGGTGGGGTGACACAGCCCAGCCTTCTCCCAGCCCTAGTGGTCCGGTTACCCGAAACTTTGTGAGGTGCGGGAACTCTGACCGCGCGATAGCCGAGTGCTGTCTCCTCTCCTGCAGCCCTGTCCGGTCTGACCCGCGGCGAGGAGAGCTGCAGTAACGCCTGGGGCTTCTTCACCCCTATCTTCTAGCCTGGCGACCGAGGCTATTTATCGCGTAGTAGCCTAAGGGCCCCCGCCCCCCCCCAACCCCTGCGGGCGGCTGGGGGCGGGGCGCCCGAGGCCAATAGGAGCAGAGAGGGGAGGAGTTTGGGATCCCCAGGGTGACTGCAGGGGCTAGAGCGGGGGCTCGGGGCTCGCCCCCCATCCCTACACTGGCGCGAGCTCCGGCCCCTCCCTAGGCAGGGAGGGAGGCACAGGCTGGCAGCCCAACCCGGCTGCACTTGGCTCCAGAGCACTCTTTCCAGATCTCTTAAGCACGGGACTCCTGTACTCAGGGGGAAAGGCTGGCTGTGCACGCTCACCTCTGAGCTGACTTTGGGTCCTCCTCTGTCCCATTCTGTGGGGGAGGGGGAACCCAGGAGCAGGGTAAAGATCTGGAAAGATTTGGAGAGACGCACGTCGAAGGGGCTGAGACACCCTCTGCGATGACATATTGAGTCAGTGAGCGATTCACTGGAGGCAGACAGGCATTCAGACGTGGAGAGACACCCAGACGTTGCACACAGGCAGGGAACGGTGCAACTAGAAATAGACTCCCGGAGTGTAAGTGGGTGAACTTGAGACAACCTGGACATAGCAGAGTGTTGATGCCAGTTCCAGCCCAAGAGTTGCTCAAAGGGCTGCACCTTCCTTAGAGCTTACATGCCCAGCGGCATCTAAAGAGGCGACCACATCATTTCTAAAGCTCTGTGACAGTCTCCCCAAACTCTGGTCCTGCCCCGGCTTGAAGAGAGGTAAGTGAACTCTTGCCCAACTCAACTGGATCCTTTCGGCAACCTGGAGCCCCTGAGCCAATCTAGCCCCAAGATACTGGGTCTGGACCAGGATCCTGGGATCTACTGGGGGGAAAAAAAAAACACCTACCTGCTCTGGGATTTGCCACCTTGCACACATTGCTGCCCCAGGGGAATTATGTCTGCAAGGCAGAGAATGCCTGGGCTTGATCTGAGAACCGCACCTTGAGGGTCCAGACTCCAGAACCTGTGTGATTTTGTGGAAGTCAGATGGTCTCTCCTAATCTCAGCTTCCCCACTTTGTAAATCTGGGGATATTTATAGCGATGTAGCAACCCCCCAGTGGGAGGTACAAGGTATACTTGCAAGAGGGCTTCCTCTGTTGCTGCCACTGCCTCCCTACTGGCTCCCCCACTGTTGCCTGGGGCACTGAGCCCTGACACTGGCCTCTATGGTCTGCGGACTCAGTTTCCGCAGAGGCCTTCTTCCCAGCAGACCTCCTGGAGAGACGGGAACAAAGCCACGCCCCGAACTCTCTGGCTATCTCACAAGCCCTGCGGTACCTCCATGTCCACAGGGGGTATTTTCCTCACAGTACTTGGACTCAGAATCTCCTTTGGACCTTATACCCCCATCTGTGCCTCTCCTCAAACCCAGAGATAGAAGCAAATGTGACCTGCATGCCTTTCCCACTACTAGATGCTGTCTTAGCTGATCCTCTGGTCCCTGGGAAACCAGAGGGTCTTTGGAGCCCTTGTTTACTTCACTTCTCTGCTACCTGTGGTAGTGCTAAAGGTTCCCTTTCACGAAGTGCTCATTTCCCTCCACTTCATAACATCACCTTTATTTCAAAGGTTCAAACATATTATAGACCATCCACTATATGCCAGGTTCTGGACTAAGTATTCCTGGTATATTGCTAGGACACAGCAATGAATAAAGCCAAGACCCTGTTTCTCATGAAGCTTACACTGCGGGGTATGGTGACAAGTAATAAAAAAAGAAAAACAAGGAAACAGTTGCTGTCAGAAAGTTATAAATTCTCTGAAGAAAAAAATAAAGCAGAAGACTGAGGAAATAAAGCAATGATGATCATCTCATTACATGGAACAGTCAGGGAAAACTTCTCTGAGCTGATGATGTTTGAGCAGATGCCTAAATGAAGGAAGGGTAGAAGCACATATCTGGAGCCAGATAAAGAAACAAGCCTATGCAAAGGACCTGGGGTAGGACTGGATTTAGCAGATTTAAAGTAAAATGAGGAGGCTGATATGTCTGGATTAGTGTGAATGTGAGAGTGGTAGGAGATGGGGTTAGAGAGGGAGCAAAGGATTATATTCTGAGATGGAAAGGCACTGGAGTGCTTGGAGAACAGAAGAGAAGAATGTCACCATCTGATTTAAATTTAACAAGAATATGATGGTTACTGGAGCAAGGGCAGAAGCAGGGAAGACTAATCAGGAGGCTTCTGCAATCATGACTGGGACTGGGGACGTAGAGCTATCTGTGTAGCCGCCGTGGAGATGGTGAAAAGTGGTTGACTTCTAATATGTTTTGAAGATAGAACCAGCAAGATTTATTCATGATTTGATATAGGCAAAGAGATACAGAGGAATGAAGGATGAGTTCTGGAAGAAAGGAGGTGGGGGCAGAACAGATTTTGGGGTAGTGGATCGAGGCCTAGTTCTGAGCAATGTTTGAAGAGTGTATTCAATATCTGGGTGAGAGGTTGTGCAGGCAGGGGGACTTAGGAGGCTGGACTTCCAAAAGGAGGTTTGAACAAAAGAAAAACCTGTCCACTTAACATCTAAGACATCTTTCAAGTGTCCTGGTCCCCAGTGTCTCTCTCCTGGGTTAAGCTGCTACTCTCTGGGTCTGAGTGACCACAACAGCTAACTCCCTAACCATCTTCCTCACTTCCATTTTGGCCCCAGTATAATAATCCCTTATGACACAGTGATCCTTTATAAACATGAATGGGATTACACCCTTTTGGCATCAAACTCCTCTACTGCTTCTTGTGGGATTTAGAATAAAATCTCATCTGCTTCCCCTGACCCATCAGGACCTACATGAACTGGCCTCAGGCTATCTCCCCAATTTCATCTGGAATGCCCCCTCCCACACACACTCTAGCCTAAGCTTCCAACAACATTCAGAGCAAAAACTTGTCTTGAAGACTGCTTAATGCACTCTCCCCTGCTTTCTTTCGCAAATTGGCTGCTTTTCACATATTAGGTATCAATTCAAATGTTTTATCTTCAAGTAGCTGCTCACTTTGTTCTTAGTACAGCCACTGTTGAATTATCTTCTTTATTAGTTCAGCCATTGACTGACATAACCTCGTGAAGGCACAGATGTTTTGTTGACCATGGCATTTCTAGAAACCATCATAATGGCTGTCACACAGCATGGACCTTGATAAACATGGAAGGGATGAATGAATGGCCTTCTGTTCTTTGCACCTCTCCTTGTATTTGCACTTTTCAAAATGTGTCATTGATGTGGTTGCTTGTATTTCTTCTAAACTGAGCAGTCACACAGACAATTAGTCATCCATGCTGCATCACCTCTTTTTCCAGGAAAGACATAGGCCCATCTACTTTATGTTGAGCAATTACATCCGGCCAACTGCAAGATCACAAAAGTATGCTACAGAGAGACTTGGTGCTTATCATAAACCTGAGTCTTTTCATTTGACTTACACTTACAATGAGAAAGAGTCAACTGTTGTTATGCTAGTGCTTTGGATGGAAACGAATATTCTCTGCTTTTTCAAGTCTCAGCAGAATGTCTGGCACATAGTAGGCACTCAATAAATATTTGTCATATGGATGAGTGAATGAATCTGTTTAATCAAAAATTACCCTAAGATTTCTGGCCAAGCTCCTCAAACCAACTTAGCCAACTGAATCTATATTTTCTTCAAATTTGTGCACACAAAGAAGACACAGAAATAAATTGGATGCTGAGACATAAATCATCACAAGTTTGCTTTTTGTGTTTTTTGGATTTATAAATCCAGCTTAGCACTGTTATCACAGTGCTTTCCTGTAAGTGAATGTTCTATGTTCGTACCTACAAAACACATTTAAGTTTTATCACTTGTGTCTTAGAAATCAAAGCCGCTTTCACAATTTTAAACTTGACTTGTTAGCAGCATATTTTTCAGTAATTAGAAAGTGCTGTTTAAAAACATACACGTACTCTGGTGGTACCATGCGGCTTCCACATTGTCTAATCCCCAAGCGGGATTTTGCATGCTGCAAAGCTCCAGCAGCATGAAGAATCTGGTGATCACTGGACTTGGTGATCTTTATAGACCTTTCTAGCACTCAGATGCCTGCCGACCTGGGTACTCTCTTTGGAGAGAGGTTTGTCAGCACCATTTACTCCATCCCTGGTGCCCAAAGAGAGAGAAGTGTGTCTGTTCTGGGACCTGGTGTCATTTTAGTCCTAATGCTGAGTTGGGATGGTGGGGGTGGGCAGGAAGGAAAAAGGAAGTAGAAAGAGTACAAAGGCTGGTATTGCACAGTTTAATCCAAGATGCTTCTTGGAGACACAGGAGCTGGAATTGGGGAGTCACAGTGGCAGTGGGTTGAGGGACCTATGCGGAGACATTCCCCAGCACCTCTCTCCTAATTCAAGGCTGAGCAGACTGGTGGGCTCTGTGATCTGGGGCAAGTGCATACCTCAGTGGGGCCTTGGTTCTCCCCTCTTCTTAATAAGAGGTCCTCTGGAGGGAGGTGAGAGGGAGGGCTCCCCTAGCTCTTCTTCCTCCACCCTGTCCAGTCCTCCCTCCTCTTTTTCTTGGTCTCCCTGCTGGGACTATAAATGGAGACCTGGCCTCTGGGCAGGAATGCAGGCCTGGCTGGGCCCCACAGCCTTGCACCCTCAGGGAGCGGACAGCCTCAGGGCTCCCTGCAGTCTTTATATATATATATAGCTCTGGAAACCCAATCTGGCCTGCACCTGCCCTGGTCTCCAGGCACTCTGCCCCTGCCCAGGCTGGACCTGTAGCCTCTATACCCCAACTGGCACAGGCTGCATATCTGGTTGGGGGTGGGGTGCCACAGGGCCTGAGGGTGAAAGCATGAGTGGGCCAGGTGGGGCAGGGCCAGAGCTAGGTCCACTCTTGATTCATAGTCTTTCCCTCTCTCCCTGGATCCTCCCTGAGTGTCCTGCCTGTCCCCTGACAACCTTGCTCCCCGGGAAAGACAGAAACTTCACCCTCTGGGTACAGACCCTATCCTGGGGTCTGGTTGGTCAGGAGGGTATGGATATAGCGCCAGATTCAGGGTCAAGGCACAGAGACTCCCTATAGATGACACATTTCCAATCTGGGGTACTCTCCTATCCAAGTAGGTATTAAGGAGTCCAGTGGATGAACTGAAATTTGGAGAAAAGGCATCTACCTGGAGGGGGGAGGGAGAGAGTGAGACAACAAATGGTATACACCGCTCCCACCCCCACCCCCCATGCCACAGTGTGTACAGTGTGGGCTATGTGGGCACACACCCACTGTCAGACGTCTATTCTTCATTCTCCATTCATTCAACAGTTATGTATACAGCTCATGTTCTGTGCCATGTCCAGGGAAGTAGTAGGGAGCAAAGGCTAAGTCCCTGGCCCTGTGGGTTGCCTGTGTTAGAGGCAAGACTGACAACTAACAATAAATGCACTAATAAGCCAACTGCAGAGCCTGAGCAGCAGAGATGAGCAGCAGAAAATGATCCACAGCAGAACAGCGTGAACAGGACTGGGTGTCAGGGCAGGTCTGGTTCTAGAATTCGGTAGCATAGACAGGTAGACAAAGTGACATATGAACACAGACTTAGAGAGGGAGCTTCATGTCCTTCTGGGGTTGAATGTTTCAGACAGAGAGGACAGGTAACAAGAGAGTACCTTCTCTAGGCATCTGCCAGAAGCAGAGGCTTCTATAGGGGATGAGACAGGGGTGGCTTCTCTCTAGGGAGCCACATGCTGAAAGTCTTGATGCTGCCTACGCTGGTGAGGAGTGAGGGTGGCTGAGCTGGTTTTGAAGATGGGGATAGGTGACCTGTGACCACAGCTGAGGTGAGGATGAGATGCTTTGTGCACAAGTTGCACACAGGCAGGGATGAGAACCAAGTAGATGCCTGACATGAACCTAACACTGTGGCTGGGGACCCACAGCCTATACCATTTTGCACCTAGCTGCATGCATACCTCACTCTCCATATAACCCTTTCACCTCAGGGCTCTTCCCCAGGGACTGGGAGGCCAGATGAGGGAAATCAGCAGGAGCTCAGACCATTTGACAGAAAGAGGGAAAGCTGAGGCTCACTGGCAGAACCCCCTGATGTCTGCTTTCTGGAAAGAACTGAGTTCACTCATCCAGTATCTGCAGTTCAGGTTTATTCTTTACATAATTAAAGCCTTTCTCTGCACAAGAGGTCAGTGCCAGGGTCATCGTGGGCCTGCGTGCCCACTGTGGTTTACTAACCATCTCTCACAGTTGACAGGTGACAGTGGTTTACTGAGTGTTAAGGCAGGCTGGCAGGAGGTCCCGATCATTATTCTAGCCTAGAGGCATCAGGATGTTAGGGTAAGGAGAGCTACCTGAAAGTAGACTTTACTATCTCCACTGAAGAAAGCACTAAAATTTTTTTTAAATGAAAGGATGTGAGTTTAACGTGCAATGTGTAGCATTTACATACCTAAAAAAAGAGTTATCAAAGTGGGCTGGCTCCTTGAAGACTACATTGTCTTTGAGTTAAGATGGCCTGGATGTTGGCAGGAAGATGATGAGATGGCTTCTGGAAGTTACCGTCTGCTTCTTGCACATAGGATTTGTGAAAAGCCAGAGGATGTCCTTCTGTCCTCTCTGTCTTTGATACTCCAGAAGTTATGTTGAGGGTCCAGTGTCTGGACTCAAGACAGAGTGACAGGCACATTTCCTTGGCAGGGCCATTTGCCCTCATCACCATATGCTCATATACATCTGCGATATGATGTAGGCACGTGTACACCTTAAGCACTTACGCTTTGTGCAGCTCACACAGTGTATACCTTATACTCCATGAACATCTCGCATACATAGCACATGTAGCGTGTAGCCTTCATACTCCACATATACTTCACATGTGTATTGATCTCATGTATGTGCCCCTCAGAACACACCCCACACCCCACACACTCTCCACACTGTGTCCTGCACTGCTCATATTCAGTGTCAGGTTCATGACCTCAGTCCCAGTGTGAATACCGACTCTACCTATATGTTTGGGTATCCTGCTCACTCCATGCAGGATGAGGTTACGAAGGGGGCATATTAGCCATGGCATCCATTTCTTCTTTCCAATTTCTAGTTTGAATGTTTTAAGCTAAATCTTCCTGCCTTGAGAAGGTCAGGCCCCCACATAAGGGCTGAGAGAGGAGTAGCTCTGTGCTGAGGAAGAATTGGTGATGGGGGCCTAGTGACGGAGACAGTGCATGTGGCAGGATCCAGTGGGCAGCTGTGGGAGTATGGGGAGGGGCCTTGGCTCCCCAACTCTGTTCCATTGCCTCTTTTCTGCCTAATCAGCCCACCTGCCAGCCTGGGGGCTCCAAGGAACTAGGATTAAGGCACACACAGCCATTGCGCTCCAGGGTTAGACACCAGCTGCTGCCCCCAGCAGCTGCCCAAGCCACACGCCTCTGAGGGCATTCAGTGCCTTGGGGAGGCCTGATCCTTTTCTCTTAAATCTGCCCACTGCTAGATAGTGGCACCCAGGACAGGGGTTTCCCTACAGAGAGATTGGTACCCAGGCTTCCTGGATGCCTGTTATCTACCTCTACTCTATTTTCTTTACTGTCACCTCCATGAAGCTCTCCTGGATTGATGCTTCCCCCTGGTTTGGAAAAGTCATTTATGATTCACGTGCTCCAGCAGTCCTTCCCACCCTGCATACTTTAAGTATTCTGTAAGCACCCAATTTTGTTTCCAAGCTCCAAGCCATGCATTAAAGGATGATTCAGACAGGGCTCCTGGCTTCTGTGAGTTTCATCTAGTGATAGGGTAGGTTGGAGGAAAGCAGGAAAGAGCCACCCATCTGTGAGTCATAAGAACACCCTGTGTGAGTACCCAGGGGAAGCAATGAACTTTCCTGTGGATACCTAGAAGACTTCCCAAATGGGGAAGCTAACAATACCTATTGGTAACTTCTTAGGTAGTGACGTATGAGTAGGAGTTCCAGTGGGAGAACTAGAAGGCAAAGTATTCTAGGTTTAGACAATGGCATAAACAAAGGTCAGAGGCATGGCAATATGCTATGGATGCTTCCTGTGTGGCTGGCTGCATCTGTGTCATTTGGAACCTGCTGCTTCAGAACCCAGAAGGGTAAATGGGCTCTTAATACCCCCAATTTTGTCAAGGGTGTACAGTGGTGTGAGGAGGGATTTCAGGGGAAGGAGAGCAACCTGTATAGTGCAGAGAAGCTGGGTAGGAGCCCAAAGACCAGGGATGCACTGCTGTGGACATGTGCTATTGTGTGACTCTCCATGAGTGTGAACTGTGTCTCACCTTCTCCACAGCTAGGACAGAGGCATTGGACTTCTGACTCCACTTGCTCACAGGAAGGGGCCTCCCCAGCATTCCAGCCTCCCTCCTGGGCCTCCTGACTGGAGGCAGAGGCCAGTTCTTTGACTCCTTCCACCTGGCCTGACACGGGAGCCTGTGTGAGGCTGGGACTCAGCGTGAGAAGGGAAGTCAGTTCCTCAGACTGACAAACCAGATAATCAGAGGTCCCCACTCCAAGAAGCACTGGGGACTGTGGATATCATTGCCTTTGGCTTCTCTGGGAGATGTAGCACAAACTCTCTCGGGTCCTGTCTAAACTTGGCCTTGCAGAATCTTCTGCTGATCTTGAATGACACATAGGCTAGGTAACCAGTTTGTGGAACTGTGTTACTGGACTTAGGGGCCAGACTGACCTGGATTCAAATGCTGGCTCTACTCTTACTTAAGCTGGGGATATCACTTTCCTCTCTGCATTTCGCTTTTCACAGCCATAGTATGTGTTTCATCCTAGCTCCTATCTCATGGGTGTGTAAGGGATCAGTGTGCCAGGACACGAGACCTGCCTGAGGGGAGGGAGCTGGTCCTGGTGCATATTAGGAGGTTGGCAATGATTTTTGCCCTGTTTGTCCTTCCTTTGCACAGAAATTAAGTGCAAGCTGTAAGTGTAGGGTAGGAGCCGTGGGGGGGGGGGGCTGGTCTGACCATTCTGGGCTTTGGACCTCTTGAAACTGGGGGCCTTGTGGGGTGTGGAACAACTGGAAGTGTGGGTAACCATGTAGTTTGTGAACCATTGTCTGCAGCAGCAGCAGGCGTCACTGCCTCCACTATGTGCATGGGCAGCCTGCCAGTCTCCCCCAAACAAAGCCTGGCCAGGGGGAGCAGAGTGTGTTGATGACAGATGCAGAGAAGCTGGTGCAAATAGGACCAGGGGGTGGGACTGGGAAAGACAGGGAGAGGCAGCTCTGTGGAAAGCACCCCAAGAGAAGCTAGAGACCCCACAGAGTATACCTCTCAGTGGCCAGTGTCTCTTCTCTGCCCTGACACCAGTGACAACACTAGTTTAGGAATCTGAGGCCAGGGTTCTAATCTAGTGTCCAGGGCTCATATATGCTTCATTATAGAGGGTCTGGGACAGGAACACTGGTCTTTTGGCTCCACATACCTGGCTATGTACAAGAAACTCAGACCTTGGAGACAGAAATCATGTCTTCTTCAGTTTCCTTTAAGTCTAGGATGTGCTGTATGGCTAAAGGTCACCTTTCCCCTGAACTGGACACTCCCACCTGTGGTGGACACAGGCAAATGCAGGATGATCAGAAGCTGACCTTGATTTGGTTTTTATGGGGTCAAGAATTGACTGCTTCTGCCCTATATCTAACCTCTAACCTATCTGGCTCGGGAATCTTGCTTTCACTGTCCCTCCTTAGCTAATTTAAGGTAGGAGTTCAGAGATGGCTTATCCAGGATCTGGAGAGAGGTGGGGAGAAGATGAGGAGAAAGGGCATCTGCCTTGGGGGTCTCACTGGGTCCGTCAAATTTGCTCCCATCCACTCAGCTCCTTCCCTGTCTTTTATTCCCTTTCCAACCAAATTCCCTTTTCCACTCTTTATTATGAAGAATTTCAAACACAGAAATAGATACAATAGCCTAATGAGTTCCATTACCAGCTCCAATAACCCTTAACCCATGTCCAAACCTGGCCTGCTGCTTTATTTTTCCCCTTCTGTTATTTTGAAACACATTTCTGTTATTATATCATTTCACTTGCATACATTTTACTATGTGTTTCTAAATGGCAAGAACTTTGTGGATAAAAGTATAATACCATTAGCACACTAAAAAAGATTAATGATAACTCCTCAAGCCACCAAATATCCAGTCAGCCATCAAATTTCCAATTAGCTCAGAAATTTTTTTGTGTCAGTTTTCCAAACAGTTTTTCAGGCCTACCCACTATGCTTGGTTACTTTGTCATCAAGTCACAAAGTTCTTCCACCATCTCTTTTTTTTTTTCCTATATAATCTACTTATTTAAAAAACAAACAGAGTTTTTGATCCTGAAGCATTTCCTGAAGCCTGGAATTTTTCACATATTGATATAATTTGTACCAAGAAGCATGGCCACCTACCAGAAGATAACATTTTCTAGATTTCCTTGTGGTTAACTATGACTAAAGGGGCATGAACAAAAGGGATTTATATGCAATTTCTTGGTTATGATCCTTTCTTTCCCCATCTTCGTTGGTTGGTGTAGGGTGAATGGCAGGAGTCAGAGTTGACAGCTATCCATGTCCTCATTCCGACGATATGGGGATGGTAACTTTCATGACATTAAGGACTTTGCAAAAGTGACTCGGTCAAGGCTCTTGAAGAGTATCCTGGATTGCCCAGGTGAGCCCAATATACACACAAGAATCGATATGGGAATCCTTATGGGAGAGACAGAGTCAGAGAAGAAAATGTGACTTCAGAAGCAGAGGTCAGAATACTATGGCCTCAAACCAAAAAATACAGGTAACTTGCAGAAGCTGAAAAAAGGCAAAAATTAGGTTCTTTTAAAACCTCCAGGTATTCATACTTTCATCTTAGCTTCTTAAGACTCACTTCAGACTTCTGACCACCATCATTGTAAGATAATAAGAATGTGTTATTTTCTTTGATGTTAATTCTTCTAATCCATGAGCAGGGAATGTTTTTTCATTTTTTTGTGTGTGTCTTATTCGATTACTTTTAAGAAAGTTTCGTAGTTTTTTTGGTATAGATTCTTCACTTCTTTTGTTAGGTTTATTTCCAGGTATTTAATTTTCAATGGTGTAATGGTAAATGGAGTTTTTTTTTTTAAAGAATGTGTTATTTTAAGCCACCTAGTTTACAGTATTTTGTCTCAGTCACAATAAAAAATTAAAAGATACTCTTAGATCATGTGACAGAAGTTGCTTATTAAAGACCAAAGAGCTGGATAAAGAAGATGTGGTATAATGGAACACTATTCAGTGATCATAAAAGATAAACTCATGCTATATGCCACATGGATGGAGCTGGAAGGGATTATACTAATACTATATTTATTTCAAATGAAATAAATCAGAAGGAAGAAATATTGTGTGGTTTCACTCATAGATGGAATATGGAGAAATCAAACAAATGGTCAGAAAAAAGATAAAAGTTGCAGGCAAACTATAGAACTGAGGCATTCAGCAAGGGAAGAAGAGGGAGAGGTCACAATATGGGAAGGAAGAGTACAAGGAACCATGGCCATGGCTCACAGGTGATGTGGTGGTGGAAGAATTGTGGGACCAAACCTGAGGGGAGAAGTCAGATAGTATAGAAAAATGAACAACAATGTAAGCAAATAACAAATTAAATAAATCAATAGACAAACAAATACCAGAGAGAATGATATTGAAAGAAACAGAATGTCATATTCTTAAGTTGCTGCACAAGTTCTTTGATGACCTCTCTGGAATATTATATAAGAAAGGAGTAAATTGTGTTTTTAGGTCTCTTTGTGACCACGACAAACTAGCTAAAGGTATGCACACCCTACTATGTGCCTGGCAATAGTCCCCCAAAAGTGCGGTGGCTGACACATGCCCAGGAGAATATGTGCACACAGAAGAAGGAGACAAGAAGTATTTGTTTGACTATGTTGAACATTACTAGATAAGCAAAGAGTCTTCACTTTATAGATAGGGTTAAGAGGTTGGTGACTTTCTCAAACCATGGTGTACCTCTTTGAGGGAAGTAGAGATTCTGGAGAAACCTTTAGGGAAAAGTCACTAAGAGGAAGTAGTGGCTCGTTGATGGGTTCTGACAGCATCACTGCTTTGCACCTTTGACTCATTGTGTGATTTTGGCAAGGCCCTGAATTCTCTGAAACTCAGCTCCCCAAGGTTCCTTTTTTAAAACCAGAGAGATCAATTTACATGTGTCCAAGTGCTGTTATGGGTAAGAAGTGGAGAATGCAAGCAGAGCTGGGAATATAGGAATACTCGATCGACTCTTTTTAGGGAAGGTCTCATCTATCCCAAACTCCTTGATTGGGTCCACCCATTAAATACTAAAAAATATTCAGCTCTATTAATGGTTGATATTTAAGCTCAGGTCTCACACACAGAATAATGACAAGCCCTAGCCAAGTAAGGCAGAAGGAGTGAAAGGACCTGCCCTGTGCACTTCTCCTTCCATCTCCCTCTCTGGAGACTTAACTTGGTCTTTTGGGAGCAACTATCAGCAAATACATGGCACCCAGGTAGAACTCTGTTAAAATTGTTTCTGAATGTATCTTGCTGATTACTTCCACCCCTGATGGCTGTCAGGAGGAGGGACTGCAATGGAATGCATTTCTAGCCTTTGTTGCAAATGGTTCCATTTGCTTAGCTCATTTATGCATTTTTCTGCAAGCCAAGTGTGTTCAGTGGGTGTCCAGTTCTGGAAAATGTAACTTTGAACACTTTTTTTTGTCTTTTCCTTCAAGTCTCTCATGTTTGAGGGAGGAAGGTGAGTGGGATAATATTTCCTAACCACAGAAAACAGATTAAAAGTCAAGCTAACTAGATGGACAGTGTCACTTCTTGCACAGAACAAGAATGACTGGTGGAAGGTCATCATGAAATATCCTTTTTGTGGGGGTCGTGGGGAAGAAGGGTCTTTAACACGATAGCTCTTTTCTTGATCCTGCATGAAAACTTGAGCAGTCCCATGACTCTCTTGTCTCTTTAAAGTAAAAAAAAAAAGCTCTACCATTTTGGGTTGCAATATTGTGGAAGATTCTGCAAGCTGCTCTCCTGACCCCCATCATTCTGAATAATACCCAGGGTGCAAATGTGATTACTTTATTCCCATAATAGGTTATGTTACATGGCATGGTTGACCCTAAGATTAGGAGATTATTTGGGTGATCTTGACCTTATCACATGTGCCCTTTAAAAGTAGAGAGTTTTCTGTCCATTGGCAGAAAAGAGGAAGTCAGGGATTGAAAGCATGACAAGGATTTGATATGCCTTTGTTGATTTGAAGGTGGATTTGGCCAAGTAGAAAGACCTGAGAGTGACTTCTAAGAGCTGAGAGAGCTCTCCAGTCAACAGCCAGCAAGAAAATTCAGCGGTGAGTCTTAGTACCAAAAAGGACTGGATTCTCCCAACTTGTGTGAGTTTGGACGTGGATCTCCAGTGTCTCCAAACAATAACTTAGCCCACTGACCCCTTAACTTCAGTCCCTAGTTTATCAAGCAGAGAACCTAGCCATGAGATGCAACCTTCCCAACTACAGACCTATGAACTAATGAATGGGTGCTGTTTGAAGCTGCAAAGCTGCATACATAGTCTCAATTCAGTAGTTATTCTAGAACTGGGCACAATGACAAGTAGTAGAGCTACTTGTTCCATTCTGGTCCCTCTGACCACTATTAGAGCAAAATGCACAACAGAAACAATTTTAACAGAATTTTACCTGGATGCCACACCTTTGCTGACAGTTGATCTCGTAGGTAAAGTCTCCACCCTCATGTAGGATGAAGAGGGAAATGGAAAGGGGAGGGTAAGGAAGAATTGAAAAGTTTTCATGGTCCCATACCTCTCCCCCCCAAAAAAAAATCACACCTTAAATCCTCATTATCCTAACATAATTGGTTTACATCCACCTACTTAGAAACATTTGCATCTTGTTATACCAGACATAACAAGCACAGGGCTGTTGGCTGTCAGATTCTCTCGCTCATCACCAAGGTCCTGTTCTTCTGAATAGATGCCTGCCAGAAGAGGGTGCTACTGAAAGCCTTTCAAACCATTCACTTCCTTCCTACTTCCTACTGTGCCTTTCTCAAATGAAAATGGGTTCTCCTGCCGTATAAGCATGGATAATGTTATGGATAATGTTAATATCTCCTAATTACTAAATGGACAAAACAATCTCATCTGGTTCTTGCATGAACTCACCAAGGCTGGTACTATTACTATCCCTGTTTTACAAATGGTGAAACTGAGGCTCAGAGAAGTGAGTTGAGATTTGAACTCAAGTTCTCTCTAGCTCCAAGGCCAATACTCAACTTTGCTATTTCTCCCTTAAGGTTTTTGTGATTACTCTGCTCCTCTCAAATAAAAGGGTACTTGACACTGTTACTTTTTGTGTTCCACGCCAGCCATTTTCCATGTGCTGATATCACACAGTGACAGGGAGCACAGATCTGCAGTAAGGGGGTCATGGCTGAAAAGAATTTTTCTGGGTTCTTACAGGTGAAGGACCCCCAATTGCAAGGCTCGCTTCTCCCTGCTCCCAGGGTTACACTTGAAACCTCACCCTTCCCTTGAAGGCCAGGGCTTGTTGGTCATTCCTGGGGACAGCCTAAGGTCTTGGCCAAATCCAAGGCCGTGGAACTGGCCCTTGCCCAGGGTTCTGACCTTTCATGGCTCATATGTAAGGGTGAGTGAGGATTCTAGGAGGAAAGACAAGGCCTCAAACCTCAGGCCTGGGTTGGAGAAACCTGAGAAGGCCCCCGGAACAGCTGACTCTGGGCGCCACGTTTTAGAGGTGGCTGCCCCCTCCCCCACACTGGCTGTGCTGTGAGTCATGGGTTTTAAGCTGAGCACTCTGGGAGATTAACCAGCTTTGTGACCAGCTGCTGGAGGAGGATACTTGGCCGAAAGAAGCAGGATAAAATTACCCTCTCAGAAGTTTATAGGAAGGCCCATAAATGCCCCCAACTGCTGTGGGGCCCATGATCTGGGGTGTTCCTTGGTGTTCCCCATGACAGCCCTCAATGTCTGGGCTCATCCTCCTGCTTGTTACCCCCTTGTGGGTTCCGTTAATCCAGCACCCATTGAGTACCCCGCCACTTGCTTGCAGTGGTTCTATGAGGGATCTTGAGCAATGGTCTTCTTTCCCCGGATGACACACATTAGGCACAGAGCCTGGTCCAGAATCACTGGGAAGGGTTCTGGCTCAGGCTCAGGACAGAGACTGGCGGGAAATGCCTGGAGCAGGATGGCAGGACTCCATCTAAGACCCTAGAATACATCATGTTGAAGGGCTGAGAGGAAATCCTGGCATAAGGGTTCTGGAGTACTGGTTCTAGTTCAACTCTGCTACTGACTCTAGCTTTCTTGTCTTCATTCACAAAGAGGAGCACTTAAGCAAATCAGTTATTTCAAATGGTATTCTGTGGGGTCCTGGGCCATTTTGAAGAGTTACAAGGATTCCATAAAAATTAGATTAGGATTTCAGGCTAGTAGGATTCTCCAACTATCCCAGCTCACCCCTCCTCTCAATTATACATGTTTGTATCCACCAAAATCACCTCATTCCACTCCCTTCTTCCTGCATCGATTAACTAGCTGATCATTCAAAAGTTACTTATTGAGGGCCTACTATGTGTTGGACTCCGTTGTAGCTGGCGGAGAATAATATAAGAGTTATACATCTGAACTGATAAAATCACAGTTTGTAGCAACAAACTGTACCTCAATCTGCTTTATGGATCTCTATGGGATCAGGAAGAGCTCCTGAAGATTGGATTTTGTCCCTGAAGAAGCTTGGCTTCCTTTCCACCTAACTCTACTCCCAAAGCTCTAAGCTACCAGTTCCTTTGGGGAACTTCGGGAGATGGAAGGGGGTGTTTTGGTGCTTGTGTAGCTGTTGACAAGGGAATTTCTTCACATGGTGCTGGGTCAGTCTGAGTAAGACTCTGTGTGCCCTTGGTGCTGGGCCAGAGAGCTGTTTGGGCAGGAGGAGGATGGTGCTTGTTGTAGTCTCTGCCTCTGGATGCAAAGAAGGGGTATCCAGCTGAGCCCATGCTAGCCTTACCTCCCTCCTACCTACCCACAGTCCTACTGGTGCCATTATAGATGCCAGCCTCTGCCTTGGATCCTCAATCCTAGAAGTTGGATGTTTTTAATCTCATTTTACAGGTGAGGAAATGGATGACTCTACTATGGGCCAGGTCTGTGTTAAGTCCTGGGAATACAGCAGAGTGTGGAACAGGTTCTTTTCCAGGATAGTGTTCTGTATAGATAAGACTAATCTCTAGCAGTTATATATGATCTACTATCCAACAGGAAATTGTCCCAGGTTTACCTAATCACCTAATATGTTTGTATGATTTTCCCTCCATTCCATAAATGAGGAAACTGAGACAGAAAGATAGTGTCTTATAGTCTTAGAGCAAGTAAAATAGAGATAGGATTTGGGTACTTGTGCTCACAGTGCTAATAGCCAAGGCATTTTCTCTCAAACAATCCCTGATGTCTTCAGGGGGTTGACTACTGAAGCTAGTCCCACAGCTCCCACTGCAATGGGGGAGGCAGATGACTGCCTAGTGTCAGGAGAACAACCTGGGGTGGGCACTGGAGCACAAAGTTGTGGAGAGATCTAGTTGTGAATCCTGGCTCAGCTTCTGACCATTGAGGCGATCTTGAATGAGGTGTTCAACCTCTCTGATCTCTATTGCCTCATCAGAAAGATGGGGAGAATAATACCTACCTTTGAGGGTGATTTAGAATAAGTAGATAATGCTTGTCCAGCAGCAAATACAATAAATACCCAGGAAGTGGTAGGTGTTATTATTAACAATACTAAAGAGGGAGCAATGAGAAGGAAGAAGATGAGGATTTGCTTCTATGAGTCCTGCTCTTGGCCAAAGGCTGGCCTGCTGTGCTCAACTCTTCTCTCTAGCCCCAACTCAGTCCAGACACCTGCTGTGGGTCCTGGCATCTCCAGACAGGGCCAGGGTGAGGCTAGGAGGGCGGGTAAGGACAGCCCAACCCAACTCTTCCTTGCTGAGGAGCTTGGTAGAAGGAAAGGGCTGCTTCTGGCAGCTTGGTGCCTCCCTAGAAGGAGAGAGGGCATGTGTTTGCTTGGAGGAGTGAGCCTCCTGCCAGACCCTCCTGCCTCTTAGAGATGAAGGCCCCAGTTGGCTTTCTCTGGGAGTTGGTGGCAGGGGCAGAGTCTGTGGCTATGCCTGCCTGGTGCCTCAGCTTGTTGAGCTTTTCCTGTCACTTAAGTCTCCAGATCTGCCTCACTGTCAGAAGACCCCTATCTCCAGGAGCCACACAGAGGCAGGTGTCACCTAAGGTTCTACAGAGAAAGAGAAGAATGGGGTGGAATGAAAGGTCTGTAAGGGAAGGCTTCCTAGGGAAGGTGGCTCTAGGAGTCTTCCTGTACTCTAGGAACAGAGTGGCCTACTTCTGGACTGAGGAAACAGCAGGCATAAAGGCCTAGAATCTTACCTGTGGAAGTAAACATGAACTCCCAATTCTAAAGCACATTTTATCTAGATCTGATTATTTTGGTAGAAAAGAGCACATTAAAGCATGTCTGGGGACCCTGGGGTGGGGCTGGACTTGAGGGGGCAGGCCTGAGTCAGGGGAGAACAGGAACCAGAATTGCTATGGACTTTCCCCAGCATCAGAGATTTGGGGTTCTGTAGGGTACATGGCTGACATACCACCACTGGAAAGTAGACAGCTTCCAGTGTTGTGTGTGTGTATGTGTTGGGGGGGGGGGATGGAGAGGAGATGGTGGTGGGAAGGCTGGGATATGAGGAGCTTGTACCCCAGAGGTTATATCTGCAGAAGGAAGTTGAGCAGCAGCTCCTAAAAATGTTGGGAATTCTTCCTGACAGCCCTTACACACGTACTCAGAGGTTGAGATGCCCATTTACATTTGTCCAGACACAGTCTCAGACCATGGGCTAAAGTCCTGACAGTGACACAATCAGCACAGGGTGATACTAATAGGGGTAGTCATTAGCCAGTCACCACTAGTCAGAACCCCTGGGACTCAGACCCAGAGGGATACAGTTACAAGTTGACCAAGTGCACAGTGGGATACAATGAGGAAGCCTCCACTTGACCCTGAAAGCCCTGACTCAGGGTGGGACACCTCTAGACCACCAATACTGGGCAGCCCCACCCCAGGGACCGTCTCAGGCCAGTGCAGCCCCGAGCCAACAGCCACAGCACAGAGCCCCGAGTGGCACACGTGCGCACGCTGCCTGCAGCCGCACACATCGGGGCACACTCACGCCCAAGCCGGCAGGCTCAGCAGCCCACAGCCCATGTCCGCGGGGAGGGAGCCAGTTGTTGGGCGGGGCAGAGCGGTCACACAGCATTAGCCCTGCCGCCGCCCCGCCAGGTGCGGCCACTGCCCCTAATCCCTGGCCCTGGCCGGCTAAGCCGGGCCTGAGCGACACCACAGCTGGGGGCGGCCGGCCACGCGCCACCCATCACCGCAGCCCCAGCCCACCGCCCTCCCTGCCTGCCACGCGCCCACCGCGGGGCGCCTCCCTACACACACGGCTCTCACCTCCCCAGCTCCTCCCCCACTTACTGACCCCAGAGCTCTCACCCCGTGTATCCTTAGTACCCCACTGCCCCACCCCCCAGACCCTCCCCCTCATTTGCCCTTCAGCTCCATCCGGGTCCTCTGATTGCCTAGGGCTGGGTGCCATTCAGTCTCTCTACCACAAGGTCTGCAGTACCCAATCCTGTTCTGCTCCATGCCCACCTCCTCCACCCCATGGCTGCTGTTTGCCTGCTCTCATTTACCTGCTGTTTCCCTCTGAGCTGTCCAATAGGGACCTCCTTCCTTCCTTGGTTTTGTAAAGTTGGGGGTGGTGGAGCGCGCGCTTCTCTTACTCCAGGTATTTATAGCCGCCACCCCCCCAAACCTGACTTTGATTCTCTGATTGTTGCTAGACCCTTGAATGAATCCCAGCCTCTTGGGCTATCCCAGTAGTTTTACTTCTCTGAGAACTTAAAGATGTCATCTAGAGGACCTCTGAGGAGGCTTTTGTCTTTTCCTATCCTGTAATCCTGCCAAGGTCGTGCACCTCCAGTCATCCAAATGTTGAAGCCCAATGAGGTTGGAGGGCACCCCTCCTCATCCTATCACTTAGCTCTCAGAGTGTGAGCCAACGAAGGCAGCTTTTAACCTCTGGTGTGGAGGTGGGGGTGGGGGTGGCTAAAAGGAAAGGGTGGTCCTTCTGTCTGGACCAGGACTTGGGACTGACCTGTGGGGTGCCACTTTGGGACATCCTCTGGAAGGGTGTGCTTCTGGGACTGACCAATTGGGGGTCCTGGTTTCCAGCACTGTCAGCATTGGTGCTGATGGACAGTCCCAGCAGGTGGGAGCTGGCTGGTCACCCCCAATAACCCTGCCCACCTGTCACCCTCTTGCTTGGGTGACCGGCTGCCTGACCCACTGACCAACTTCCTGCTGCCTTCCAGCACCCTGGACACTGATGGAGCCACAGTGCCCTGTTCCCTTCAGCTTTCCCAAAAACACTGGCCAGCACATATCAGTACACAGATACCCCAGATGCAGACTCACACAGGCCCAGACAGGCATGAACACAGGCCTACATGCATGCATGCCCGAATCCGAGCCTACTTCAGTCATGAAAGCTAGCCCAGCAGTTTCTTCCCAGGTGGGAGAATATGGTGCTACCCTCTCCATGGCAACAGGCATGTAGTAATGGCAAAGGTATGGAGTCTGATTGCCTCACACCAGCCCTGGGTCCATGATACCCTAACTGTGTGACTTTGTCAAATTACTTAATCTCCCCCCGCCTCAGCTTCCTCTCCTGTTGAATGGAGTTGAGTATAGTACGTGTCTATCTCTTAGTATTTCTTTGAGAATTAAATGAAACACCCCTATAAAGTACTTAGACTTTTAGAATAGTCCCTACTACAATGCAAATCCAAATTAACTGAATATTACTATCCAGAGGGGGCTGAGATGCTCCTGGGAACACCTGAGCTGATAATGTTTTTAATCAGTAATTTCTGGCCATTACTGTTCAGATGGTTCTAAATCATCCTAATAGTATCTTTATCCACTTTTCACACTTTGAGAGGGAGTCAGCTGCCACAGGAAATCAGAACCTGCATTCCCATAGTCCTGCCTGGGCTTTGGCTGTGATTAACCATTCTTTGCTATTTAAAAATCAAGAAAGCATATGAAGCTCAACCCGAGTTGTTAATGGACTTGGGCTGGGGGCTGGAGCCCAAGTAGTATCTCACAGAAGCTGTCTTAGACCCTCTCTCCATATCAGAAACCCCAGTCTGTGTGTCTCAGGTCCATATCCTTCTTTGTAGAATTGAGAGCAATGCCTGCCCCCGTAGGTCTCTCCAGGGGACCACCACCAGCATTGCCCACATTCTCTTGGGTCACAAGAGTGGAATTTCTTGAAATCTAAAGAGAAGAAAGCAGTAGCAGAGCTCTGAGCTCTAGGACACCTTCTCCAACCAGACCCTGTTCTGCCCTTGGTAACACTGGGGAAATGAATGAAGCAGCTTGAGGCTGCTTCACAGAAGATGATGCAGGATCCAGGGTAAAAGTAGGGAGCTCTCCTATTTCTCTTGCTGCCTGCAGTCCTAAGAGGAAATCTCCTCTGCTCTGCTTCTTTCTCTAAGCAAAACTCAAGAACTCCCACTTTGCTGTCTTTGACATTTCCCCAGATCTCATTCCATATGTAGCCTCTCCCTTCCTTGTCTTCTCTCAATTCTCACTTTGGTTCATCCTCTGATGTCTGTCCTTTTTCTGACTTGGGGGAAGACCCTTTATTTATAGTCTTTGTTATAACTATTGCTATTACATAGTATTGTCACCTTTATTTTAACATTTCCTATGCTAGTGACTTACTGCTGCATAACAAATCATCCCCAAACCTATCTGCTTAAAGCAACCATTTTCATCCCACTCACTCTGTGAGTCAGGAACCCAGGAGCAGGTCAGCAGTGACTACTGCTCAGAATCTCTTATGGGCTATAATCAAGGTGTTGGCTGAGGCTGCAGTTATCTCAGCTGTACTGGGGCCAGGGTTGATGGGGGTGGGGGAGTCCCAGGTTCAGCTCACTCTGTGACCCCAAGTCTTCACTGACTTCTGACTGAAGATCTCAATTCCTTGCTATGTGGACCTTTCCCTGGGAGGGATAGCTTTTTTTTTTCAGAGAGGAAGAGCGAGTGAGAGCACAACAGAGAGAATGTTGTGCTGCATCTTTTTATAACCCAGTTTTGGAAGTGACACCCCATTACTTCTGCTGATATTCACATGATACCAGGAACATTTTCCACTGAACTTCTTCCTGTGTGGCAGAGCTAAGCACCCACTAGATATTTATTGAAAGAATGAAAGCAATCATCACAGACACTGCAGAGCTCCTATTAGTCTATACTGCTTTTTTGGGATATTATATCCTCCCCTCATCCTTGCAGTCACCCAAACTTTCTTTTTCATGGGAAACATTTACTTCTAATTTAAAAAATGTTACCTCCAGGTAACACATCTACTCATAAGAGCCTGTCTATCTCTCTCTACCTTTTGAAATATTTCTTCAGAAAATGGGCACATATTTGGCTTTAAGTCATGCAGATAACCTCTAGGTTATTGCAAGCTCCTCAATGATTTGTTTGTTTTCTTTTAAGGTTCCTATCAGCTCTCTTCATCTACCAGGTCATTCCCTCCATCACAGCCTCCTGGTGTTACCACCACTTGTGTTTGTGCTCACGCTGTTATTTGCCGAAACTTCCCCATGAGTGTGCTCAGTCTTCTCAACTGGACTGTGACCTGCTCTAGTGTAGGAGAACTTTCTTTGAGCTCTCTTCATATGGTTGGACTGGGGTAGGGATCAAGGAGAGAAGGAATAACTTGTGGAATCCCAGAATTTGAATAGAACAGGCAGTAAAAAAAGGCTCACTCCTTCTGGGAGATAAGATTGTCTGCAGGTCCATTCAAAATAATTATCAAATTTTGTTTATCAAATTATCAAATTTGTGGTAGAATTTTGAGAAATGGAGTCCATGATTCCATGCCTTAATCCTTGGAACCTATGAATGCAATGATGCGATACCATTCCCTTCATTGTATTATGTCACATGGTGCAGTAGATCTTTTAAAAAGGTGATTATCTGAGGGGGGTCTAATCTAATCACACGAGTCATTAACGGCAAAGAACTCTCATTCTGGTGGCAGAAGGAAAAGTCAGGGAGATTTGAAGCATAAGAGGTACTCAATGTACAGGTTTGATTTGTTAATTTGAATAGAGAAGGAATGCAGGTTGCCTGAAGGTGCTGAGAGCCAGCCAGCAAAGGGCAGGGATCTTAGCTCTATAATCACAGGACCAGCCTCTGTCAACAAACTGAATGGGTTTGGAAACAGTCTCTTGGGCTATGTCTCATGTCTTTGACTTTGGTCTTTGGAGAACTTGAGATTAGAACTCAGATAAACCCACCCAGACGTCTGACTTGCAGAACTACAAACTAATTAATGGGTATTTTTTAAGTGTACAAGTCAATAGTTTTTAGTGTTTTCATGAAGTTGTGACGTTATCGTCACTATTTAACTCCAAAATGTTTTCCATTTCCCCATGAACAAAACTCATACTCACTCAGCTATCACTCTCTATTCCCCAGTTTCTCTAGCCCCTGGCAATTACTAATCTGCTTTCCCTATGTATAGATTTGCCCACATGGATTTTCATATAAATAAGATGATGCAATTTGTGGCCTTTTGTGTCTACCTTCTTTGCTTAGTACAGTATTTTTAAGGTTCAATCCAAATTGTAGCATATATCTGTATTTCATTACTTCTTTTTGACTGAATAATATTGCATGGTATGGCTATATACTGCATTGTATTTATCCATTCTTTGACTGAGGGTCATTTGGTTTGTTTCTATTTTTCGACTACTGTGAGTAAAGCAGTAGTTGAGCATTTTTGTTCAATTATGAATGCTATGAACATTTGTGAATAGGTTCTTGCATAAACATGTTTTTCTCTTCCTGAGTATATATCTAGGAGTAGAATTGCTACTTCATGTGATAACTCTTATGCTTAAATTTAAGAAATTACCAGGTTGTTTCTTCAGATCACTGCACCAGTTTCCATTCCCACCAGCATAATATAAGGTTCCATTTTTTCCACATCCTTCAATATCCTTCAAGGCTCAACAATTTGTTAATGTCTTTTTATTTTTTGTTTCATTTATTTGTTGTTTTTATATTTACTTTTCATTTGTTTTATTTTACATCTTTATCGACCCCAGGCTTCTCCCACCACCTCATCACCCATGAACCATTGTCTTAGTCTTTTGTGCCGCTTGCATTCCCGCTTCCACCCACGCCCCCGCTATGCGCCATGCTTCAATTTTGCTGAGAGTTAGTTTTAAATTTTTCTTGTCTGTTTGTTTTCCCTTTATCCCTCATATAAGCGAGACCATCCAGTATTTCTCTTTTTCTTTCTGACTTCTTTCTGCTAGCATGATTCCTTCTAGCTTCATCCGTTTTGCCGTGAATGACATAAGTTAGTCTTTTTTGACTGATGTGGAAAGAGCTACTTCTACACTGCTGATGGGAATGTAAACTGGTCCAGCCACTATGGAAAGCTGTATGAAGGACCCTTAAAGTACTGAAAATGAATCTGCTATTCAGTACAGCAATCCCACTGCTAGGAATCTACTCAAAGGTTACAAAAACTCTAATCCAAAAAGACACCTGTGCCCGATGTTTATTCCGGTGCTATTTACAATAGCCAGGATATGGAAGCAACCCAACTGCCCCAAAATAGACAAATGGTATCAAAGGCTGTGGTATATGTACAGGATGTTAATGTCTGTTTTTTGTTAAAACTACATAATGGAAATGCAGTATTATCTCATTCTGGTTTTAATTTGCATTTCCCTAAACACACTCAATGTTGCATGGATACTGTTTTAAGTTATCAAGTTTGGGGTACAAAACACAGGTGGATGAAGAAAATACAGATCTTATGGAACGATGGTTAATGAACATAAAGAGAACAAATAAGTGAAATATATACTATTAACAGTGGTGTTACATTAAAAAAGAAAAAAATACAAGAGTAAGGGAGATGAGGGTGCAAAGGGAGAGACTTCAATTGTGGTTAAAGGACAATCAAGGAAGACCTCATGGGAGAGGTGAAATTTGAGCAAAGATTTGAAGGTGGTGAAGAGTGAGGAAGGTGTAAATAACTGGCAGAAGAGTATTTCAGCAGAGGGAACAGTTATAACAAAGCTTCCAAGACAAGATGATATCTGTCATATTTGAGAAACAACAAGGATGTTGCTATACTGGAACAGAGAAAGAGGAAGAAAAACAGATGGGAGCCATGCTTGATGAAACAAGATCTCTAAGTGCCTGTGGGTAGGACTGAGACTTTGAGTTTTTAGTGTGAGTGAAATAGGGAGCCTTGAAGGATTTTATGCAGAACAGTTATAAGACCTGCCAAGATTTGAGGGGGTGGGAGGTGGGGCAGGGAGCAGATTAGAAGCAAGAAGACTCACACAAAGGCTGCTGTGGGAACTCAGGTGAAAGACAGTCTTAGCTTGGTTCATAGTCATAGTGATAACTATGGCTTAACTTAGTCTTAGCTTAGTCATAGTCTTAGTCATAGTGGTAACCATGGAAGGGGTAAGAAGTAGTCAACTTTAAAATATAATTCCTGAATGTAAAATCAACAGGGTCTCATGCCTGACACTAAAGATGCCACTTCTACCACAGCAACTCAACACAGGCACTTGGGACAGATCCTGGAGAGGTTAATTCTTGCTCTTATCAGCTGACTAGTCTCTGTTCAATTCCAAGATGGAGACTCAGCAGTCAGGGGTGGAGAGGCATGGGAATGAGACAAGACTAGGGAGTTAGGGCATGACAAAGAAGCTGACAATGGGCCCATGCCCTGATCACATTGATGCATGACTTTGGGGTCTCACACAGACAGGAAAGATAAGTGAACTAGAACATCCCTAGTTCTTCACTGTAACCACCCCTCCCCCAGCCCTTCCTCTCTTCTGGATTCTCCTTTCCCTCTTTGCTGCTCAGGTCTGGTTCTCTCTGCCTTCTACTCCATCACCCCGGGGCAGAGAGGGGGCCAAATCAGAGCCCTATGACTCAGGCACGGGGTGGGGGAGAATGTTTTGGATGCCGCTCTGCTGACGCTGGTGCCCTCTGTTCTTACATCCTCTTTAATTTACTGCCTGAGAGGAGGGGGCCAGGGCTCTGGAGAGGGGATTAGATGGTCCACACTGATCTGAGGCAACAGCTGCTGGGCTGGCGGCCGAGGAGTGAGGAGTGAGCAGGAGGTGGGGGAGGTTCATGCCTCTACCAGGGCCGGAAGGGAACTAAGAGGGCATCTGGATGGGGCCCTAAGGTGAGACTGGCTCTTGACTCAGAGGAAAGCTGTCTTTGGTCTTAAGGTGCAAGGATCACCGATAAATCGAGGAGTCAAAGGAGGACTTGGGGGTCATCTAATCAGCCATCTATCTTAGCTCCTGGAGGAAATTTGGATGTGCTTTCTTTCTGAAACCAAGGGGGGAATATTGATGTTAGGGTCCAGGACCTAATGGATCATTTTATCAAGCGCTAAATTGCAGCCTAGTTGGGGATGAGGTTCTTTAAAGTCAAGGCTGTCTCTTGTCAGTTGAAGCTAATCCTTGGTCATTGTAGCACTCCATTTTCTCTCAGTCATCCTCCAGTCACTTGTTCCCCACCAGGCAGAGATAAAATGGGCAATGATATTCCCATTTGACAGATGGGGGTGCTGAGATCCGCAGAAGTTCAGTGCCTTACCCTAGTTACACTTGGGGTCAGTGATGTGGTTGTGACTTATGTCTCATGCAGAGATAAAATGGGCAATGATATTCCCATTTGACAGATGGGGATGCTGAGATCCACAGAAGTTCAGTGCCTTACCCTAGTTACACTTGGGGTCAGTGATGTGGTTGTGACTTATGTCTCATGCTTCTAATGAAATCACTCTCCCTCTTGAATCCTAGAGCACCTATGTTGACCTTTAGCACAAGACTGGGCCCTCTCTTTCCTTCTAGTCCATAACTCTTGAGTGATATGCTTGTCTAATGGGAAATGCTCCAGACATGGGAACCATAACCTTGAAGTCTTTGAAATAATTACTGTCTTCTTTTCTGAACTTGGTTTTCCCATCTGTACAATGGGCAATGTCTTGAATAACACTATGACTATCCTTACAAGCCTAATTGCATATTGCCTTAGTCAACCAAAGGACAGGAAAGACATTTGGGATCATAAAAAAGTCAAAGTGAAGATTTGAACTTTGGAGTCAAAACATCTGGGATAAAATACAATCTCTGCCATTTACAGGTACAATTATGTCTACCAAGTTTTTCCCCTTCTTTGAATTTAATTACCTCACCTTCCGAAGACAAGGTATATAAAGCCTTCCATTGTAAATGAACTGAGACAATGCATTTTAAAACCGAAGCATTGTTCTTGGTGCACAGTAAATGCTTAATAAATCATAGCAAGTGCAGTAGCAGTAGTATTTGTTGGGTGTTACGCATATTGACACATGTAGCCATTGAGATTGGACCAAAAGATCCTGGACTAGTGACAGCTTGAGGCAATGGGTCTCTGCTCTATTGACCAATCAGAATTGCTGCATTGGAGACTAATGGTTCCTAGGTGACCTTGAGGTTCAACCCGAGCTTGGTAATCATTATCTTAGGGGACCTACTTTGATGGTCACATAATTGACATATCAGTTGTTTGTAGGTAAACAGGTGCTCAGCCATTTAATAGTTTGAACACTATCCCCATTGGCGCTTTCACTACTAATTAACTCCTAGCAAGCCCTTCCTTCTCTGGGTCATGAGCAGGAATTCCCCACTGGGGATTCCCAATTAATGAGGTTTACCCAGCTTGGGGGCCTCAGGGAAGCAGGCAGGACTAATTATGCCCCCCCCCCCCCATTCTGGCCAAATCCTCTCTCTGTCCTTCATCACTCTTGTCCTGGCCTCCAGCTGGCTTGCATTAGCTCTGGTTTTCCAGCCCCCATGGCTGTGGCTGTAGCTGAGAGGTTGAGCCAGTCCAGGCTGGATGGATCTGTCACCCGATCCTGGGTCTGTGCAGCAGCCAGTCCTGGAATCTGGGGCAACGTGATCCTGCCCTGCGGGAGTCGCTAGCCAGGCCGGGGACGCCATGGTAGGCTCAGAAAATCCCTGCTCTCCAGGGACTTGTGCCTAGCCCTCCAAGGGCCTCATCCACAGATTCTCAAAGCGCCTCCCATCTAAGTCCTATATATAAAGAAGAGGAAACGAGGACCTAGAGAGGTGAGGCCCTGGTCCAAGGTCACACAGTCTGCTCATAACAGATCCTGCACAAGAACCTTGGCTTCTCTGCTCCCAGCCTATTGCCTCCAGGAGAAGGTCTTCTGCTGACTTACTGTTTGGGTGATGGGGTCTGATGTGGGAGCTTCTGTTCAACCCCAAATCTCCAAGGCAGAGGAGGTGAGAGGAAAAAAGTTTTTTAATTAAAAAGCACATGATCCTTTTAACCGAGAATAATTGAAATAGGACAATTAAAAAGTTTTTAAAATATCTTTCATAAAATATCTTTAAAAGTTTTTTAAAATATCTTTTCACAGAGCACCACTTTTTACTACCATGGAAGAACACAAATGGTTAGATTTGACATGAGAACACTTACCTCTGGAATTTGAGTTTGCTTTTTAGAATGTTTACCCAAAGGTATTTCACCCTAATAAGGTATGGAAACTCAGATTATGAAACAGAAAAATTTATAAATGAAAACTTACCTTTTATTTTGCACTTGTTAAGGGAAAGATCAGGATATTCTCTAAGGACTGATGATCATTTTGTTAATGTGTGAATTTTACCTTCTTAGGCCTGCTTCCCTTGGACCTCCTATATGGTTTGAGCCAAATTTTTAGGGCAAGAAGTGGTTCTGTTACCAGTCAAAGGATGAGGATGTAGAGACCAGACAGCTATCTGGTGTTGACCTTCAAAGTATCAAGATGCCAGCATGCTCCTGTCTAGAGAAGGTGAAAGAGACCTCTTCCCTCAGAGGTAACTTAGAGCTCAGTGGTGACTCCTGGTGTGGGTCCTTGTGTGAGTACGAAGCGTTGCCATATGTTAAGAGGCTTACAAAGTCCCTTTGGGACACAACTTTGCACACAACTGTTTTATAATGCACACATTTTCATTCCTAGTCTACACTTAACGAAACTGTGACTTAGAGCTGCTAGATGACGCTTATAATATGGTCAAGAAGTCACTAAGTGGTAGAGTCAACATTTGAATCTGAAACTATAAGACAGAAAAGTCAGTATATTTTTCTCTAGTGCCTTCTGGGTAGAGTGTGGAATACTATCTACTTCAACTTGGGTAAGGTAGACCTCTTCACCTTTCTCATACCTCTTGAGTTGATTTCCCTGTTGGCGCTCCATCAGAGTTGACCACACTGTTGAGGAAGGTTGTAGTCAATGTAGCCTGTGGAGTTGGCATCACCAACCCCTGACCCACTTCTGAATCCAGCCACAATGGTGGTGGATGGTTCTAAGTGAGTTGAAGCTCACTTCAGTGTCCAACCTCAAACAGGAGCAGAGTCTTTCCAAATTCTAATTTGGGGTTTTTCCTCCACCACAGAAGTTTGCTCACACCATGCAAATTGTGTCTGGATGAAAAACATCTCCAGGAACAATTTTCAATCAGTGAGCGAGGGAGATGGTGGGGAAAGACTCCAGTTATCATCTGTTGGAGGATACTTCTAGGCACTCCTTTTACTTCTCAGAGATTCCAGCAAAACTGAGCCACTTAAGGATACCACCTCAAGGAAACACACCCTCCTCTTGACTTTTCCTATTCTTGGCTTCATTTTCTCTACTTCATACCTCTGCTTCCCAGGGTCACCACCTCCATCAAAGCCTACTTCAGGCTCTGCCTTCGGGGCAGCACCAACGAAGATGACTTGGTTGCAGCATGTGTGTGGAAGGCAGGGAGAGGCAGAGGTGTATGGTGGCAGAGTAAGAACTTCAAATAGAAAGCAAACTTGCAAACTTGGGGCAAGGTAGCTAGAACCCCCTGTCCTTCCCCTGGAGATTTTTCCAGGAGCTCTTGAAGTTTCTTCAAGGGGAGTCATCACAAGGTTTACAGGAATTAGACGTTTGTGACAATGAATGTGGTTATCCCTCAAAGGTGTGGTGTTTTATGATAAGGCCATTGCTGTCCCCTAGTTAGGACTGCCTAGGCCTTGGATGGAGGCTTCCCTCAGCTGTCATCAGCGGGGCTGTCTCAGGCACTGATTTCTGGCCATAGTTTCAGTGAGCCAGCTTCATTGGTTACAGAGTTGGACCTTGCCTCGGGAGGGAGTGCTGGTTTACCTGGTAATATCTTTGGACTTGATAGCCGCTACACCCTAAGCCTTGGTATAATAAAAACAAAGGGGATATTTAACCAGAGGACAAATCAATTTAAATGCTTATAGGGCAACAGTGAGGCTTCATACCGCAGCCTCATTTTCAGGAGATGAGTCACTAAAAACGGTTGACCTCACGGCTCATCTCTGAGTAAAGGCACACTGGCAGCCCCCACTGGCACGGGAATGGCTCAGACTTGTTTCCTGGAACCCTGGCGCCAGCCAGAGCCCAGAGTGGCTTTTTGCCATCAGAAGTTAGATGTCCTCTCTAAGGCGCAAGGTCCCAGTGCAGAGATGCAGGTCTAGCTGTGAGCCCATGATTGGCCCATTCCACTGACTATTCTTTTTGTCTGTACTTACTGATTGGCCACTCACACTATTGATTCCTCACAATATGCAATTCTCATTGGTCAAGGCCACCATGTTTTTATTAATGATCTTGTTCTTTGATTGAGAAGTCCTACCATCTGGTCAGCTGAAACGAATTTCTGATTATATGCTACTCTCAAAGACCTACTTTCTTAGGCCTGCTCCCTGTCTTATAGGGTATAAAACAAAATGTTGGGGTTGGATATGGATTTGAATCTCAGTCCAGGTTCTTAATAGTTTTACACCTGCAGGCAACTATTTAACCTTTATATACCTCGATTTTATTAGCAGTGAGCCCTAGAATTCATGGGGTCAAATCAAAACTTCACTTTTTGATAGCTATGTGATTTCAGATGAGTTGCTTAACTTCTCTGAACTTCACTTTCCTCAGCTTTAAAGTAGGGATATTAGTATTACATACCTCAAAAACCAGTGAAGATTAAATGAGGTAGTGAACATAAAGTTGTTTGGACACAATATGCTCTTAATAAACTTTGGTGATTTTTTTTCTGTGTGTTTAGAAGGTAAGACCATACCAAACAATGAAGACACAATGCAGTCCTTTAATAGCTAAGAGATCAGTGCAAAGCTAGCCAGTGTGCAATCTTGGGTGATGGTCAGTGATCTGTAGATGTATCTCTTATGTTTCTGGGTGGACAGCCCCAGTGTCTGATTCTACTTTGACCTGACACTCATGAGGTGTGAGCCAGAGATCCAGAGAGGTAGGAGGAGGTAGAAAAATATTATGTTAAGATCAGTGACTTTGAGACACCCACCAAATCAGGGGTATTGTTAGTGACTATTAAATATACTGAAACATTTAAAAGGAGTAGGAAAGAATTAGAAAACAAAGCAATACATATTATGTAGAATTCAAATATAGTATGTAGGATCTGGATTCAAATGCATGGCTACAGTAGTGCAGTCAGGCAGTAGCAAGAATTATGACAGCGGAGGAGGTATGGTCCAAGGCATATTAATGTACATTTTTGCATTACCCCAATAACACAATTAGCCAGTTGCCAATGACACTGAAGAACCATCACCTATACTTTTATTGGCTAAGCAGTTACAGGAAAAAGCTACATTGTACTGATAAAAATAAAAACACAACTGGGTTTTAAAAAGGGCACACTATGGTGGAAAACAAACTCTAGTTCGCTGTTGATAGGAATGTAAATTGGTGCAGCCCCAATGGAAAGAAGAATGGTACCTCCTTAAAATTTTACAAATCTAAATATCACATGACCCAGTAATACCTCTTCTAAGTATTTATGCAAAGAATATGAAGATACTTAGTTTGAAGAGATTTATGCACTCTTATGGTCATAGCGTCATTATTTACAATAGCCAAGACATAGGAGCAACCTAAATCCCCATCAGTGGATGACTAGATAAGGAAGCTGTAGTAGATATACTCAGGGGAACACCACCCAGCTATTAAAACTGATGCAATCTTGCCTTTTGCAATACCATGGGTAGAATCTGAGGTGAATATACTAAGTGAAGTAAATCAGAAAGTGAAAGACACTGTTCGAATGGTTTCTCTCATGTGGACTAGAAATAGCCAAAATAAACAACTAGCACATCACATTAAAAAAAGAAAAAAAATCAACTCTTAGCCTATGGAAAATATAGTAGCTACAAGGGGGAGAGGACGATGTAGAGGTGTCAGGTCGACAATGGGAAGGGCACTGGAACTTTTGTGGTGGGTATGGGAATACTATACACACATGGAGAGGAAGATGTACCTTTGAAGTTTATATAGTTCTGTAAAGCAATGTAATTTCATTAAAAATAAAATTTTTAGCTGGGCATGGTGGCGCATGCCTCTAAGTGGCAACCTAGGAAGCCACGACCGGGGCCAGGTATTGTGGTTCAAGTCCCGCCAGGGCACATATTGAGACCTAGTTCCGAAAAAATATAGCTGGGCATGGTGGCGCATGCCTGTAATCCCAGCTACCTGGGAAGCTGCAGCTGGGGATTGCTTGAGTCTGTGGTGCCCCAGGCAACATGAGTCTGTGGTTCTACAGGCAAAATTAGCAAGACCTAGTCTCAAAAAATAAACAAACAACAAGCAAGCAAACAAACAAACAAATAAAATAAAATAAAAATCTTAAGGTTATAAGACTGTCTTATTGGTCAAGTTCAGCTTTTGGGGTTCAGATTTTATTTGTCTAAGAAAATTTCACTTCATTTATTGTTCTAAAGTTGTAGGACTTGGATTCCTTTCATATGCAAAAAAGTGTGCAAGTATCTGGTTAGTGTATTGGGAGACCCTATGTAAATTGGTCCTGCCTGCTCTTTCTGAGGAGAATCTGGCAGTTCATGTGAGTGTTGACAAGGATAAATAGTTTTGTCAGAGATAGCAGGCCCTCAGAGACTTACTGTTAACTGAAAGGACATAGAAATCTTTGTCAGAATTTTTTTATCAGGGATCATCTACGTATATTTTCCCACCTCCAGGTGTGTTTTCTAGCTGATTGGTTTAGGTTTGTGAACTTCGTTTCCTCCATCAGATTTTCAGTTGTAGGATTGGAGAAGAAAAGGTAGAGGAGATAGTTACATTAACAAAGGTAAAGAAAGTTACATTAGAGAAGAAAGGGAAGCAGAGAGTGTGTCAGATGCTAGGGAAAAATGAGGTATGATAAAGAGATGCCCCTGTTGTTGCCCTTTTTTTGGATGTGGGCCATTCTTACTGGTGTAAGGTGGTATCTCATTGTGGTTTTGATTCACATTTCCTTGATTGCTAGTGATGTTGAACAGTTTTTCATGTGCCTGTGCTGGTGGGGATGTGGAAAGAAAGGAACTCTCTTACACTGCTGGTGGGAATGTGAACTGGTCCAACCACTATGGAAAGCTGTGTGGAGGACCCTCAAATTAATGAAAATGGAACTACCATTTAACCCAGCAATTACTCTCTTGGGAATCTACCCAAAGGAGATCTCAGTGCTTGTACAAAGGGACACCTGTGCTTGGATGTTTATTGCAGCACTGTTTATAACTGCAAGGACATGGAAGCAACCTAAATGTCCCATAACAGATGACTGGATGAAAAAGATGTGGTATATATACACAATGAATATTACATATCAATTAAAAATAACAAATTGGATGATTTTATAATAGCATGGATGTACTTAGAAGAAATCATATTAGCAGAAACAAGTCAAAAAGAAAAAGACAGACACCAAATGGTTTCACTATTATATGGGACATGGGAAAGATAAATAAAAACCCATGAAGGAAAATCAAAGCAAGCCAACAACCGAAGTGAAAGACACAACTCGGGGCCGGGGTGGTATATGACAGGGTGGAAACGGGCGGGGCGGGGGGTAGAACCCCAGGAATTACAAAGATTTGAAATTTATGTATAAATAAATTTTTTTAAAAAGAGCTTAAAAAAAAATAAGGAGCCTCGACTCAGGGATACCAGGGAGAGGGAAGATGACACCCCCCCTTTACAAATACCAGCTCCCAACATGTTTAGAAACTGCTGCAAACATTTATGCTAGTGTTATATTTTCTTCCCACAGGTAGACTGATATAGTCTTTGAATGCCACAGAAGAGCTCCAGAAGCATCTGTATGACTATGGCAAGTGGAGAAAATGGTTGAGAGTTCAGAATTGGCAGGACTGCCTGAGGCTTGCTGTAGAACAGAGGCTCAGGACCCCCATTATGTGGAGGTATAGAGCTCATCCTCAGGTCACAAGAGGTGCCAGATAGGCAGCTCAAAGCTGGGGTTCCTGGTGGGAGCTATAGCTGAGTCCCAGAGCATCAGTAGCTAGAACAGGATCTCAGAAGCAAGCTGAGCAAGCCATCTCCTAGCAAGTAATAACCAAGTCGTTTGTGCTGAGACCACAAACTGACAATATCCAGCCGGTTCCTCAATGACAGATGAAGGAACATGAAGACTCAGGTCCAGAGACCAAGTGGGTTGAGCTTTTGCCTTCCCTGGCGACAGACGCTTCATGGCTCAGATCAGAGCCCTCTCCCCTCCTGATGCTATTGTAGCAGTTGGGGGGGGGGTGGAGAGGCTGGGTGATGGGAGAGTGCCTTCAAGGACTCAGTTGCTACTGCAGAGTTTATTCAGAGGCTATGAACTACTGTCCTAACTAGAGCAGTTGAAATATACATCCTGCCACCCTCTCCTTCCCCATCTTCAATGTTTTGGAGAATTTGAAATAAGGGAACCATTTTAGAGAACAATAGAATGTGTTTTCTTACATGGTGGAGTTGTAATGCATAACTTGTAATCGCAACTGCTCACTCATTGCCCTAAAGGATATGCAGAACTCAACTATTTTAAATCACATTCCCTGTGTTGTAGAACTCTCTTGGTTAAAAGGATAATGCTTTAAATATTTCTGTGTCATCTGTTCCAGAGTGTATGATGGTTCTCTGATCTGCAGATTCTTTAGGGGAAAGGATTATAGTTCATCATTTTTCATCCTGTAATTGATACACTACAGAGATTTTAGAGGCAAAGTACAGCCACTGGCTTTGTTTGCATGTCTTACTCCAATCCCGTTAAAAATGGGTGAAAAATTTAGTGTGGCAGACACACCAAAGGTGTAAAATTCTCAAATGACCCTTCAAAAGTATTATCGATGTTGTTTTGTGTAAAATATGCCAAACTGGCAAAAAAAATTGAGACTGTATTTGCTGTGATGGTTACTATGAAATCTTATAACCTTAGCGCCTGCTTTTCCACAATGTGTTCTGTAGTTTGAACAATGCCGATCACTGATAGAATGTTTTTTCTCCATATTGAAAATAATTCAAGACCCTTTAAGGAGCTATGAGAGGCAGCACCAAATGTGAACGTAACCTGGGTGTCAAGAAGGCTTGAATAGCTGGACCCCCAGCCAGGCATTGCAAAATCAGAGAACACCCATTGTAACTTGCATAAAGTTTTTATAGCAATGAAATATTGTTTGATGATTGCATTGCCCAGAAATTTAAAATATTCTCAGGGTTTGTTTTTCAGTGAAATGTATGCTTTGTTTGTTCTAACCCATAAGCTAATACAAGTAGTAGTTATTGTAAAGTTGTGTAATTAGCATTTACATTAAGCTTGTTTTTTATATTATGCTCAGTGCTGGGAGGAATCACATTAGATTTTGTACCAGGATTTGTTTTTTCCTGCCAGAAGGTACTGTTATTCCCCCAAATGTCTCCCCGTAGTTTCCACCTTGTAGTTCTATGGGCTCAGCCACCTCCTTTACAAAATGTGCTCACCTAAGTGATGGGGACCAAATAAGACAGAGTCTGCCAGGAGAGTGGTGGTGGTGGTGGGAGGGGGTGGGGAGACACAGTCTCAGATATAGAGGAAGAAATGCTCTGCTTAAGCTCTGACAGTGTGCTGCTGAGTGCTGGACAAGTTCACATGAGCATTGTTTTTTTTGGTTTTTTTTTTTTTAAGAAAAGCTTTTTATTCAAGTATACTATACATTGAGAAAAATGCACATCAAGTGTATACCTTCATGAATTTTCATCAAATCAAACACCTCTATAGTTAGCCCCTGAATTGAAACATAGACCATGACAACACCCCTAGAAATCTCCTGGGATCCCCACTGAGTCAGTGACCCTCCCCCCCCAAGGGAGACTACCATCTTGACTTCTAGCACCATCAATCAAATTTCGTTGTTTTTTAACTTTATATTTTGAAATAACCTTAGACTCACAAGAAATTGAAAAACTGTATAGAGCGTTCTTGCATACACTTTAACAGTTTTCCCAATGATATATTTCAGAACTATCGTACAGATTCCAAACCGGGAAATTAGCAACATATACACAGCCTTATCCATGGAGATTATTCAGCTTTCATCAATTTTTAGGTGCATTTACAGTTTTTGAGTATGTTTCTGTAAAATTTTATCACATTTATAGATTCATGGAATGACCACAGGGTCATCACTTCAAAGAATTTTGCCTGGTTTTGAACTTTATCTCAATGATGCAACACCCGCACTCTTCCCCAACTTCCTTCATTGAAGATTTGTTTGCAAGAGTTCTTGTTGCTGTGTGAGGTCCTGATTTGCTTATTCTCATGGCTGTATTCCCTTATGTGCCTAGCCCACAACTTACCTTTCTGTTATTGGATATTTTGGTAATTTTAATTTATGGTTACGAGTGATGTGAAGAGCATCCTGTAATGTAAGAAATTAAGCTGCTGGTGGGAATGCAAACTGGTTCAGCTATTATGGAAAGCTGTGTGGAGTACCCTCAAACTAGTGAAAACGCAACTACCATTTGACCCAGCAATTCCTCTATTGGGAGTCTACGCAAAGAACACCAAAACACTAATTCAAAAGGACACTTGTACTTGTAGTTTATTGCAGCACTATTTACAATCGTCAGAATATGGAAACAACCCAAATGCCCACAAACTGACAAATGGATCAGAAAGCTGTGGTATATTTATGCAATGGAATGTTATTCAGCAATCAAAAATGACAAAATTGATTGACCTCACCTGTATGTATGATATAGGGCAACCAAACAAAGAAAAAGAAATGAAAAAGTTAAAACTCATAAACTGACAGCATAACTAAAGCATGAAGCAAGAGAGGGGGTGGGAGGGTGAAAGAGAAGGAGGGATTGGCATAAGAAATTAA
Source organism: Uropsilus gracilis (assembly GCA_004024945.1). NCBI lineage: Eukaryota > Metazoa > Chordata > Mammalia > Eulipotyphla > Talpidae > Uropsilus > Uropsilus gracilis. The sequence continues at coordinate 264,340 of PVHY01000099.1, read as the reverse complement.
GATAATGGTTCACAGGTGACATGGTGGTGGGGGAGAACCTTGGGGTATACAAAGATGTAAAAACCATATAGATGTGCGATCAATTTAAAACAATAAAAGAAATGAAGAGTAAGTATTTCTGTTGGGTATATACTGAGTGGAATTGTTAGGTCTTAGGTCTGCATATGTTTGTCTTTGACCTATGCTACAAATCAGTTTTCCCAAGTGGTTCTACCAATTTGCCTAACTGTTAGCAGTTTCTGGAGTCCTTACCAAATACTGGTTCTTCTACCCTGCAATAGTATGCCTGTGGAGTAAGGTCACAGTGGGTCTAATTTCCTTAATGACTGCAGAGGTTAGGCACCTTTGCTCACATGTATTGGCTACTTGGTTGCTATTTTTAAAGAAGTGCTTATTCAAGTCTTTTGCCTCTTTAAAAACAAGTATGCTGTTCCCCCCCCCCCATTTGATTTGTAGAAGTTTGAAAATAAATGCTTTGCTGAATATATGTGTTGCAGTATCTTTCTCCATTATGTTACCTTTAAACAAAAACTTAATCTTTTAAAAACAGTTTTTAGGTTCTCAGCAAAAACAAGGAAAGTACAGAGAGTTCCTATGTGCCCCTGCCTCCTCCTTCCCTCCATGCACAGTCTCCCTGGTATTAACATCCCACCAGAGTCAGGCATTATTTACAATGGATGAACCTGCATGAGCACACCATTATAGTTCAAAGCCTATGATTTACTTTAGAGCTCACTCTTGATGTACATTCTATGGGTTTGGGCAAACATATCATATGTATCCACCGTTATGGTATCTTTTGGAATAGTTTCATTGTTTTTACTAGAAATTTTGTACCCCTTGACCAACACTGCCTCCTCTTCTTCCTTACCCCCTTACTATTTTCTATGAGTTTAATTGCTTCAGATTCCATATGTTAAGTTAGATGAATTGTATTTCTGTATCTTGTTTACTTCACTTAGTATAATATCTCCAGGTTCATCCACATTGTCACAAATGGCAGAATTTCCTTTTTTAAAAAGGCAGAATTATTTTCCAGTGTCTGTGAAAACACTTTTTTTATTCATTTGTTCATCAATGGACATTTAGATTATTTTGAAATTCTGACTATTGTGAACAATGCTCTAATGAACACAGTAGTGTAGATGCATTTCTTTGAGATCCTGGTTTCATTTACTTTGACTATATACCCGGAAGTGGAATTGATGGATCACACGGCAGTTCTATTTTTAATGTTTTGAGGAACCCCATACTGTTTTCCAAAATAGCTGTATCAATTTACACTCCCACCAGCAGTTCACAAGTGTTCCCTTTTCTCCACATTCTTGCCAACAATTGCTTCTTTTGTCTTTTTGAAATAGCTATTTTAACAATTGTGAGGTTATTTCTCATTGCTTAATTTTTTCCAATTTTTAGAGAAATAACATTGTTTATAAAATTATATAGTTTTCAGGTGTATAGCATTGTAATTTGACATCTGTATATACTATATTATGACTGACACCAGAGTCTAGTTTTCCTTTACTATCTATCATCATGCAATTGATCCCTTTTACCTAATTTACCTACCCCTTCTATTTTCCCTCCCCTCTGTTTTTTCCTTATAATCTAGAACTTTATTTTTTTTACTTTAATTTATTTTGTTTTACTTCCACATATGATATTATGCTGTATTCATCTTTCTATTACTTATTTCATTTCACATAATATCCTCTAGTCCATCCACATTGTTGCAAATGGTAAAACTATACTTCTTTTATAAGTGACAAGTATTCCGTTGTTTACACACACCATGTCTTATACACCCATTGTTGTGTGACTTTGAACAAGTTACTTGACTTCTCTGAACCCATTTTGTACATTTCCAAATGTGTAAACAAAAGATTAGTTTGTGACTCAGCACCTGAGAGGCTTAGACAAGGGAATGTGCATTGCACGGTTGTTATCATTACATTCTATTATCTCAAGAATGATAAAGATGAGGATGGGGTGGCTCAATTGTATCCTTTTAAGTGTTTTGGTTCCCCTCCTACCCCCTTTACCAGCACCCCCACCTCTACCCCTTTTGCTAGTTTCATCTTCCCAACAAAGCCTCTAACCCAATGTCCTTCTAAGCACAAGGAAATGGAGTAAATTGTGACAGTCGGTCTTCCTCCCAGGGAGAACCAGTTAACTTCCCACGCTTGAGGCTTCTTCTTTCCTCAGAGCCCCTTCCTGAGGCCATCTGCAACCCTCCCTTTGGGGAGCTGGTCAAGTGCCTGCAGTTGTGAAGCAGGCACAAGATGCAGGGCAAAGAGCAAGTCAAGGCAGTCCGAAAACCTGGTTCTTAGCCTTGGCTCTGTGGTCAACCCATGTGGACAATCTTGGACAAGCGATTCCCCTTTCTTGAGCTAAGACTCTCACCTGTGATGGGGTGAGATCATGCTGTCCTGTCCCCAAGTCTTCTCAGTACTGAAATCTTATAACTTCTTAGTGAGATCAGACATTGGTGACCTTTAATTGTGGCAAATTCCAGTGTAGTTTTCTGATTTGCTGCAGAGGAGGCTTGTTCTGCCCCAGGGCTGTCATTTCCCGCAAAGTTCAGGTAGCTCACTCACTCTTTCTTACTTATTTGTCCTAAGGAAAGAATCTAAAATACAGAAATAGTTTTATGCATGAAGATGTTTCCTACAGTGTTGCCTATGCCAGTGACAACAAGAAGTTTGAAAATAATGGCTTTGCCTTCTGTTCCATCTGGGGCAGCCAGACTGGGTCTTCAGGATCCTTGTTGCAGCACAAAGAATTCCCTTGCTGATTTGGTTTCAAGAAGATAGTCACGAATACTTGATATAGAATCATTTATTTAGTCACCAAATATCCTTGATCACCCTTTATGCCTGTGGCTAAGAAATGGCTATATGAAGATGATTCAGGCTATTTCTTCCTCCAGTGAGTCCATAGTTTGGCCAAGGCAGCAGAAGCTGCATTAAAGACATATGAAAGGTGCCATGAAAAACTGGAGAAGAGAGCGAGTCATCTTCTTTGGGGGGTAAGGGAAGGTGTCCTGGAGCAGATGGCATCTGGATTTTCCAGATGAGAAGTTGGAAAGTGATTTAGATAGTGAGAGCAAAGACTCAAAGAGAGGCCAGTTCACCATGTGACTGGATTGTAGGAGACCTGGAAGGGGCACATAGCACAATATGCACAAGAGACAAACCATCAATCAAGACAGTAGACTGGAGTCAAATCTGAAGGTTCTTGAATGTCAAAGTAAGCAATATCAGTTGCAGCCACAAGTGGAGAAGGTGGGGCAGGGATGAGGGAATGGGATCATGATGGAATGATCAGGTGATGCTTTCGGAATGATGCCTTGGAGAAGAAGAGGAAGAGGTGGTATAATCAGTTTTCTTAGACAAAAAGGAAGATGCATGGGTCTGAGGCAGTGATGAAGAGAAGCAGTGCCCCAGGAGGCACTAATTAGGAGGCAGAATCAATTGGCCCGTGGACTGAGAGGATTGATGAATATCAGTTTTCCGATTCTGGCATCTTCATCCATGGTGCCAGTCTTTCTTGAGAAGGGAAGCCCAGGAAGGTGAGAAGCTGGGGGAAGATGAGGATTGTGGCCTGCATTGTGATGGGTTTTAGGGCCTGCAAGGAGATGTAGGGAGGCAGGAGGATGGAAAAATCAGGGATCAGAAAGAGAGAGACTGGCTGCTGATGTCCCTTTGAGCCTCATGAGCCTAGAATTGGCACTTAAAGACTTTGTAGAAGGTGTGTCTTGGGAGGGGATAGAGAGAAGAAAATGGTGGCTGGTCCTTTAAAGAAGGGAAAGAAAGGCAGAAGAAAGGTAAAAGAAGAAAAGCCAATGAAGGAGGTAGAGAAGGGGCAGGCAAAGGAAACCAGAAGAGAACCTGTTTAAAGAAGGAAGGAAGGAGAGAGAGGGTAGATGGAGAGCAAGCTGCTGACAGGGCTTATGTGCCTATTAAGTTTAGCACCAATGTGGGTGCAACAGGAAGTTATCCCAGGGTGGGGAGAGTCAATTCCAGATTTCAGGGATTTGAGGAATGAGTGTGGGGAGAAAGAAACCAGAAGAAAGAGACTAGAGATGACTTTCTAATAAATTAACTAGGAAGAGCGAAGAAGAGATGGGGAAGGCGAGGCATGGGAGGAAACTGAGGAACGATTGAAACTGTGATGGTGATTGCAATTCTTTTTCCACTGACTTCCAGCTAGTAAATAGCATCAGGGTCTGCTTGGGGACTTATGTTTTCTGGGCCAAGCTCCCATGGAAGAAGGGCACTCCCCTTTCCATGTGTGCATGTGTTTGTGGGCATTCATGTGCCCGTGTGTCTGTGCAGATGAAGCAGCGTGCCTTGGAGCTAGAAATCTGGCTCCCCACCTGGTCTGGAGACAGCATGGGTCAGCCCCACCTTTCCCGAGGGGGTGTGCCTACATCTTTTTCTCTAAGATGAGGAGGGGAAGCAGAGGCAGTCTGTAGACCATCAGGATCTGTCAGCAGCCTTTGCAAGTCTGCCCACCACCTGGGCTCTATCAGACAAGAGAAGTTTTTCCTACATTAATCTCTGATGAGCTTGACGCGGCTTTCATTTCAAAAGGCTCCACTTCTTTTCTCTCTTCCATTGGCCCCCTTCCTTAAACCTCCGCCCCAAAACAGAACAAAAAATTCTGCTGCTACCTTCCTTGGTTTTCCAATCCAGCTGGGCTGGAGGGGGCTTTGAAATTGGAGCAAGCCTCAGACAGAGAGGGAGAGGATGCTGGTTTAGTTGCTGAGGAGAGACTGAAGGAAGAAATGAATGACTGATTCCAAGCAAGGAAGAAAGAAAGGAGATCTCTTGGATGACCAGCTCTGGCCTCTGGAAACCTCCAACCTTTCCCTTCTCATCATCACCAAGCATCTGCTCATCCATTACCCCAGTTCTTCCTCTTCTTGCCATTCCATTATGGGAGCCATTTCTAGCACTTCTTTCCTGGGGTCTCTATAGATGAGGGGCAGCTCTTTTGGTAAGTGAGTGGGCCCCAGCCAAGGTCACTCAGTTAATAGCTGCCTAAAATCAGGGGCTTCCAGTCTCATGAGCCAGGGGGTTGGGAACTTGGTCGTCTATCTTCCTTCTTCTGCATTTGTCACGTGTGGGAGACCAGGACTGAATGGCTGTGTGTCAAATGCAAAGTGGAGTGTTGGATTAACCAGGATAGGTAGTTTGATGTATCTCAGAGTCTAGGAACTGGAGAGTGTCAGAGCTAGGAGAGCCCTTCAGACAGAGAGTCCAGCCCAGTTCTTGGACGGAGAGGAAAGCTGAGGTACAGTGAGAGGAGAGTGCTCACACAGGAGAAATTTGACAGCATGGCTCTCACTTAAGGGTCTTCCTCAAGCAGGACCTGCAACAGCAAAGAGACTTTGCTGGCCATCAGTTGTGGGCTGACTTTGATTTCTAGCCATTGGGGGCCAGGCTTATGTGTTCACAACAGATCTGGATTTCACTATTTAGAGGTGAGCAATAAGTCAAAACCAGAGTCAAGAACCAGTTGGCAAGAGAGCTAGGGAGTGAGGTGAGAAGTGACCAGGGGTAGAAGGCAAGGCTAATGGGAGTCCATTCTTAGGTTCTTGCTTGTCTACATCTGTCTCTTTCTGTTTGCATGAAGTAAAGAGTCACTCAGAACTGGAAGACTGATTCCATGGGTAGCAGGATGGATTTGGCTACATGTAATAGAAAACCCTGCTTAAACTGGATCAAATGATGTGCATATTCATTCATTCACATAACACGGTCAGACATGAAGTGAGCTTCAGAACTGGCTGATTCAACAACTCAGTCATGTCATCAAAGATTCAGTTTCCCTCTGTTTATCAGGTTTACCTTACTCCTTGTCATAAGATGGTGGCCCCTTAGCTGCCAGCAGAAAGGGGTGTTTATTTTCCTTTATTCAGTTTAAGCATATACTCTCTCCTGAACCATGGAACATAGATCTTATTGAATGGCTTTGAGTCATGTGCCCATCCCTAGACTAACAGTAACTGCAAGAAAGCTCTGTTAATGGGCTTATACTGAGGTCTGGCAAACCACACCATACTCCACCTTACAGATCAATCCAAGCAAACCCTTTGTTTACAGACCAGGAACAAAGAATGGTTTTTATATTTATATTTTATTTATTTGTTTTTATACTTTTTTTTACTTTTCATACAAAACTGGTCATATTTGTATCATTATTATTCCCTTTATGGCCCTCCTTATACCACCCACCCCTTTTCTCTCCCCTACTCCTCACTCTGGTTACTCTACCTCTTTTCTTGCTAAAGTCATTGGTTGATTTTTATATTCTTAAATGGTAACATTTGTCATAGCATCGATATTACCTCTTAGCCCACAAAGACAAAAAATATTTGCTATCTTTAGAAAAATAAAAACCTGTTAACCCTTGGCTTAGATGAATCAAAATCTACCTCTGAAGTTGGGGGCTAGAGGGGCGGGTTCAACCTCCCCTGAAACCCTTGATCATGTGGGGGACAGGGGGACATCTGCATAAAGTTGTGATTCCCTGTGAGGGAGAAGCTGCCCATCCTGGGTAGAAACTAATAGTGTAGCATAAAGGCTGGCATGTAGTCAGACCTCATGAAAACTCAGGAGCAACCGTTTGAGATTTGTCAACTTGAGTGCTGTGTGCTGTTTGCAAACCAAAAAAATCATTACAAATGAGACCAAAAAAAAAAAAAAAAACCTCTCTTGTTAACCTGTCCCCCAAAAACTAAGGGACTGAATTATTGCATTAACCTTCTGAGATTGCAGTGGTGCCGCTGGCTTCCCTAAATCAGAGATAGTAACCACCTGCCTATACTCCCCATTCCTCAATTACTCTTAGGCTTTAAAATGTTAATTGTCTCTCAGGTTTGTGTTTGTCTTCTTTGAAATTCAACAGACCTTGTCCTGTTTCTCTATAAATACCCCTTTCTTTTGTTAATAAAGTTGCCTTATGGGTCATAACCTCCATTAGGCCCCCAGTCACAGCGGCTGGGCAAGCTCTCTCCCCGATTCTCTTCTTGTACCTTGCTCTAGCCGCCAACACTTGAGAATAGTTTAGGAAACAGGAGTTCATTCAGAAAATCAGTGCAGTCTAGTAACCTATTTTTCAGCACCAAAAATGTTTTGCTTATTCCCAGCCAACCATCACCACTGTGTTCTTCAGTCTACACATCTTTCATGGGTGGTTATTCATACCTCTGTTCCCTAGGGTCCTTACTGACTTATGTCCTACTTGCCATGGCCTCTATTGCTTGCCAGACAGTTCACTATGACTCTTTAACTTTATGTTCCCACCATCAAACCAGTGGACTCTTCTTTCTGTTGTGTATTCAAATTCTAAAATAGCTGCTTTGAGAAGTTTGGTAAATATTCTAATGTCTATTCTAATGTCACTATGACTCTTTAACTTTATGTTCCCACCATCAAACCAATGGACTCTTCTTTCTGTTTTGTATTCAAATTCTAAAATAGCTGCTTTGAGCAGTTTGGGTAAATATTCTAATGTCTATTGGACAAGGGCCTTACTTTGTCTTCGCTTTGGTCCTAACTCCACCACTACTTCTAGATTAAGAGAACAGTTCTCTTCACAATAACATATTCAAATTAAGCTCTATAAACATTCTGATAAAACAATATTTAAACCAACATTAAGATCAGTTATGATCCCATGGTTGAGGAGATGTCTCAGATTATTGCAAGGATATGGTACTATAAGTTCCTAGGGCAATTCAGAACACATGAAATTATTTATATATGATTAGGAAATTATAAAATTTACTGTCTCTAATTATGATGCTTTACCAAGTGTAGGTGTCTGTCTAACTCATTTTATTTTCTAACTTATTGAAATAAAAGAGGAAATGTTAAAACTAAGAATAAACCCATAGTAACAATAGGAAATTAAAACAAGGGTAGTATTTTCTAGAAATTAGACATAAATTGAATTGATACAACATCATGAAGTACAGTGATTAAACTGAACAATCACAGGATCCCTCTCTAAAAAATACCAGAGTTGATGGTTGTAATAGAAAAGCACTTGTAGTTCTAATTGATACGCTTATAGAAATTTGAGAGGCTACCATATGCATAAAATAATACATGGTAGAGACAGGCTACATCCTCACCAATCCCCTTTATGTGTAGATGCAAGAAAATTGCATTTTCCAGCCTCTTTTAAAGTCAGATTGGAGCCATGTAATTGGGTTTCAGTCACTGAAAAGTTGTCAAAAGTAATGTGAACCATTTCTTGTTCTGGCCATGAGAAACTTTATATGTGATTATCTATACTCTCTCCCTTCATACTCACCTGGCAGCCAGATCTAAAAATGGTATTGTAGATACAAGAACTAGAAATGCAGAATAGACAAGAAATATCAAAGGAAAATTGTTGTGGTATCAAGGAAAATGAAGAGAAATTTTGATTTTGAAATAAATTACCAAGTACAAGTGAAGAAAGAAAAAAAATAAAGAACTCTGGAATGCTGAAAGCAAAAGTATATATGAAATACTTTAAAATTCTTTAATTAATGTGAAACATAATTGACTCTCTAGAGAAAAAGTAGAAGAGGTGGAATGTGGGTGAATGACATATGTAAAAAGCAAAATGTATCACAGTAATAGAAAAAGATGGTAAAGTTAACTTGGATGTATGTTATTGCAAGTTTCCTACATTATATAAAGATTGGCAAAATGTTCTTGAAGATAGATTGTCTAAATGAAGGTGTGGTTACAACACTTAGGGAAGTTTCAAAAAATTTATATGTCTAGTTTACTGACTGCCTTTAAACGGAATACTATCTCAAATAAATGGAATCATTTTGCATTTGTCCATTGGTGACTGACTTTTTCTTTACTTAGCATAATGTTTTCAAGATTCATCCATGTAGTAGCATCTATCAAAATTTTCTTCCATTTAAAGATTAATAGAATTCCAGTCTATGTCACAAATTGAGCATCTATCTATTCATCTATTAGTGAATACTTGGGTTGCTTCTACATTTTGACTGTTGTGAATAATACTGCGAATAAACATGAGTGACAAATATATGCTTGTGTTCCTACTTTTAAGTCTTTTGAGTGTATACCCAGAAGTAGAATTTCTGGATCTTATAGCAATTTTCTGAGGAACCACCATAATGTTTTCGATAATGATTGTACCATTTTACATGTACATAAATAATGTGTAAAATTTCAGGTTTCTCTATAGCCTCACCAACACTTGTTACTTTTTTTTTATTTGTTTGTTTTTAAGTAACAACCATTCTTATGAGTGTCAAAGAGTAACTTACTGTGCTTTTTTTCATTTCTTCAATGATTGGTGATACTGAATATTTTTCTTTGTGTTTGTCAGCCATTAGTATGTCTTCTTTGGAAAAATGTTTATACAAATCCTTTACCCATTCTTGTCTGTGCTCTTTGTCTCTTTGTTGTTGAAGAGTAGCTCTCTATATATTCTGTATAGAGCCATTATTTCTTAAGATGCTTTTTTCTTTCCCTTCTCTCCTGGAAGAGATGGGTTACATAGGATTTTACATTATTTTACAGGTCACTGAGGTTCTACTCATATTTTAAACCTTTTGTTCATTCTTTAACTCATTTTTTAATTGATCATATATGTATTTTTCTCACATTGTTGTATATCCTGAAGTTCTCCCACCACTGTCACTTATGAACCATCATTCTGATTCCTTGTGCTCGTCCATCCCCTGATTTCCCTGACCCTTCCTCCCCCTCCCTTGCTGTATGCCTTAATTCTGTTATCAGTTTGTTAGTTTTAACTTTCCATGTCCTCCAACTCACTTTGGATAGTCTTACTCATTATACCTTTAAGTTCACTGATTTTTCCTTCTGATGTCTGTAACTGTTGTTGATACCATTTTCATTAAAACGTTTGTTTTCACCTGTAGATGTTCCATTTTGTTTTTTTATCACTTCCATTTGTTTACTCATTATATTAATATTTTTAATTTAGTACTGAACATATTTATAATAACTATTTTAAATCTTAATCCCCTAGTAAGATCTTTGTCATTTCTACATGTTTCTATTGACTATTGATTCTTGTTATGAATGTATTTCCAGCTTCTACACATGTCTACTAATATTTATTAAATTTTGGACTTTAGACTTTTGTTTAGACATTTTTCTTTTGAATAATTTTTGAATTTATTGTCTAACAGTAAAGTTACTGCTATATTAACACAATTGATTTAAGGCTTGTTTCAAAGGCAGGTTTAGTGTCAGTTTAGTGCTGTTTCTAGACTCTTTCTGGAAGCTCAGTTAAGTGCCCTGGGTGCTGAATATAAGGTCTCTCCTTTCTGATGGTTAGAACTTTACTTCCCACCCTCCCTGCCCTATGTGAGCTCTGAGTCTTGTTCAGTGTGCTACTACTCAATAATTCTTTGCAGCCTTGTGGACTTACACTGTATACATGTGCACCTCAGTATTCAGCAACAGACTCAATCATGCAGATTTCGGGAGCTCTTTCTCTACATGGCTCCCTCTATTCTGGTACTCTGTTGCATAAACTCTAGTTGACTCAGCCTTCTTGAACTTGATTTCTGTCTCTTCAATTCCATATGATCACCATGTTCTGCTGGGGGTCTTCCTTCTTCCTGTGTTGTTCCTCCATGAAGAGAGTTTTGAAGCTTTCTAGTGTGATTCATTTCATTTGTCTCCCTTCACTTGGGGAACATAGTTCTGAACACTGTTCTGTACTATTACTGCACTACTACTGTTCAGACGTTATCTAGTCTGAAAACACATATTTCATATATTTTGTCTAATAGTCTAGTTGTTGCTAATCTAGTTGTAATTCTAATAGTCTTCTGTTGTGAGGTCATGTTGTTTCTAATTTCTAAAAAGTCTTTCTTACTTTCCGATTGTGCTTTTATGTATAAACCTCCTACATAATGGATATGCTCATGAGTCATCCTGGGAATATTAATCAGAATATTGTTTATGTACTTCCTATTTTTTAAATTGATGGTATTTCATTGAGGGAAATTTCCCCTGCCATGTCAACTTGGATGTCACTTTGGAGCTGTCTTTCTGAAATCACAAGTGGGAAATTACCAATACTATTTAAAATACAATCTAAATTCAACAGAATCAGTTCTGTGTGGGGTTCTGTTGGTGGGTGGCTGGGGTAGACAGCCCAGAACCAATCATTCCTTGGCTCCTCTGGGAGTGGGATCACAGGGATATTTCCCACATGTGATCACAGGGATATTTCCCACACGTGACCTCTTCTAATATTCACACATTATCACAACTATTTTAAATCATTACTATGATTTTACAGTTGGGGTAACTGAGGTTAGGAGGGGTTCAGTAATTGGCCGAGGTCACAGAACCAGTGAGTGAAACATCAGGATTCGAACCTAGCATCTGTCTGACATATGCACTATGCTACCTCTTGTTTGCTTTCTAGGTTCCGGAAACTTTATCTGGTCTATCAATGGAACAGTTTCATATTTTTCACTATAGATACAGATATTGGCTAGTTTTAAAATATTCTTTGTCATTTCATGTTTTTTTTCCTGAGAATTTTCAGACTATTGATAACATTGGTTTTTCTTCTCATCTTAAAACTATTGCCCATAACATTTTTTCCACATTAAATTATTTAAGTTGAATTCTGCTTTAAGTTATTATCCTTAGTGGAATTACTGAGAGAACGTAGACATTTTTGAGGGACTCCATACGTACTTTTAATATAAAATTTTCTTAAATTTTATCAAGACATTTCCATCAAGCAACCAATGACTCCACGGAGGCTAGTTTTTAACTGGCATCTTTGGAAGACCTAAGGTTTATGAAATGCCTTATGGTGGACTTTGAGGCACAGTAACCTTAGGGCAGAGATATTTTGGAAGCCATTCCTTTTCTGTACCTCCCAAATCCCTTACAGACCCCCTCTCTCCTCAGGCGGCCCCTCCTGCACATGCTGGGGGCAGGGCCTGGGCTGGGGCACCTCTGCCAGGATCCTGCTGATCTATGTTCTTGCCTGACACTCAGCAGCTGTCGTGGAGGCGTGGGCTGCAGGCGCTGTTCCCCATGGGCCGTGTGCAGGCTGCAGGCCGGGGATCCTTTCCCGCCTAATCCGAGGGGCGCTGGCGGTGGGGAGGGAGACAGCTGGGTGTAACTGATCTGCAAAGGAATGGAATGGTGCAGGCCTCTCAGTGCTGAGCTAGGGTCTGTAGGCTGCCTGCCCCAGCTGCTGTGACTTAACCCTTCCCTCTCTTATTCCTCTCCTCCCTCCATCCTGGGAGTTGATGTCCCCAACTCAACCATCTCTCAAAAATATCCTGACTGGGTGAACACTTTGCAAAGCATCTAACTTTATGATAGTTAAGGTTGAGAAGGAACAAGAAATTTGGCTTCTGTCTAGTGATCTTCTGGTGTTAAATGGAGATAACTCTTGGAGATGGGGCCAGACAACTCAGACAGTAGAGTCTGTGAAACCAGAGCCCAGAGACCCTACCTGGGGTTGGCATTCAATCAAGGAAGACTCTGTGGAGGAGACAATGGAACAGCATTGAGTTTGGAGTTTGACTCTGCTTCTGCCACTGTTCATGTTGGAGCACAACCTTGGGTAAGTCATTGTTTCTCTCTAGGATCAAGTTCCTGTGCCTGAAAGATGTGGAGCCTGAGGAGGATAATGTTTGCAAGGTTCTGTTTATAGTGGCAACAATAACTGCTTTATCTACTATGAACAATTGTGTCATCACATTGCCAGATTCTTACTGCCATTTTAGCAATGAGGAAACTGAGATTTGGAGGGGACAAGTCACACAGCTGTTCAGAGACAGAGAATGACCCCATCATCTGAGGTTTTCCACAGCAACCTGCTCCCTCTTCAGCTCCAAAGATCTGCAAGTGGTGATTTCATTAAGGTAGAACAGAAGCAGGATGGCACAGCCAGCTGGGCCAAGCAGAGGCAAAGGCATAGTGTCAGGCTCTAGAGCTCCTGGCTGAAGGGAGGGCTGGAGCTGGGTGGGCTCTTTGTTCAGCTCTTGTCCTGCCCTGGACCTGGCTGGCCCGGGATCTCTTGGCTCAGCCTGGCAAACACACATGGCCATGGCCTCTGCAGTTGTCAACCCCGTTTCTATCCATGATCTCACTTGACGCTCATGCCAGCTTTGGGATACAGAACCTGTCACCCCTCCTCACAGAGGAGGACTAAGGCAGGAGACTTGCCAATATCCTGTAACTAGTGACGAGCCCAACAGTGGCCAGAATTTCTTACTGTCCCCCTCTGATTTCCTCGAGGAGGGAGACTGGAATATGAAGTACTAGGCGTGCTACAGTCCTATTTATATTCTTTGTGGGTTGAGAAGATAAGTAGGAGTCTGGGCTTTGGAGATAAACAACATGGATTCAAATCCTGACTCTACTTTCAAATTGTGTGGTCACTTAACCTCTTTGATGCTTAGGCTCCTCATTGCTATGAATGAAATGTGGGTGGATAAACGAATGAATGATGGAACAGAGCAGAGACAAAGCTAACATAAAAGCTCAATCAGAAAACAAAAAGGAATATTCAGAAATTAAAAACATAACCTCGCAACAAAGACCTGTAATTACAAACAACTAGACTATTAAACAAAATCCAGAGCATTCGGGTAATAGGCAATGCAGGACAGGAATCCCCAAGAAAGGAGACAAATTAAATATCCCAAACAGGAAGGGTTATGGGGGGAGCTAGTGGCCAAAGAAAATGATCTTGTGGGCTGGGGTTTTGTGATGAGTTGGACTCAAGGCTAGAGAAGGTTAGGCTGGGACTGCCTAGCAATAGGGAAAAGAGAAAGGCCACAGCCAGAGGAAGGAATGATTCTGCAGAGGTGGAGTTTGGATTCAGTTAGCTGGGGGAGGCACCAGCCAAGAGTAGGCAACCAACAGAGGCTAAGTAGCAAGCCTAAGCAGCAAGCAAGGAGTGGGTCAGCTCTGAGGAATGAATTTTCCAAGGGTAGAAGAGCTTGTTATAGAACAAATTTCCCCATGTTGCTCACTGATTTTCCCCCACCCGCAACCCCATCCCAGTCTGTGGGCTGCTTGGGCAAAGGGTCAGGTGGGGATGCAGTCCCAGCTCAGGAGAGACAGCTGTGCAGGCCTCCTGCCTGCTGCAGGGGATTAACTGGCACCGCCACAGTTTCTTGTGTACAGGGGCACCTGGCTCCCTGGCTCTGCCCATCCCTGTACCATTTAACTTCTTGCTGCCCGGGTTCATCACTTTCATGTGTAAAGGAATATTCTTATTCAGTTTTTAGTGTCTTGCAACAGACATTGAGGACCCATAAATAAATAAGGCTCCAGATCAGCCCACCCAGTCAGAGGTGTCTTTATCCATCACTGTTCCCCTCATGCCAGTCACAGGCCCTCTGAGACCCTTGACCTCTTTCCCTGTAAAACCCTTCTCTCTCATTCCAGGATATATAGTAAAGTCGTTGCCTTTTCCAAGCCATCAAATAAATAAGCCTCCCTTTGATTTCTTGCTCTCTCTTCTGTCTTCTTGGCCAGGTTTCTGAGAGTTGTCTGTACCATCTCCACTTCCTTTTGAATGAGATTGTCTACCAAAACCACCTCCCTGCTGCCTGGGCACATAGCTGGACTACATTTCCCAAACTCCTTTGCAGTTAGGTGTGTCCACTTAGGAGTCCTGGCCAGTGAAATATGAATGGAGCAGAGTAAGCTATTTTTGGTCCCTCACCCCCAAACCTCCAGCACATGCTCCCTACACTCTGCCAGCCCCAAGTTCAATGCGAAGTGCTTGCAGCTCTTGGAAACTCATGCTGAAGATGGAACACCCTTAAGAGAGAGGAGTTTATGTGTCTGACTCATTTTGGATGCTTCTAAGGAACAATTGTTTCTTTTAATAGGAGGGAGAAATAAACATCTCTCTTGTTTGAGCTGCAGGAAAGAGCTGACTAGCATTGCACAAGCAATAAATGAAGAATTTGGTCTCCTCCATCTCCCCATGTACTACAACCCAGGAAAGCAGAGATGAGGAAACTTGGAGCTCAGGTTAAAAGGATGAATGGGGAAAAGAGAGGAGGGAGTTAGATTTCTTGGGGTAAAAAACAGCCAATAAATGTATAAAGCATTTGTCCTTCAACTTGAAATTCTTCCCATTCAGGTTGGTGCTGTGATTGCCCAACCCACCACAAGTGAGACTACAAGGCTTTGGGGAAAATGTCCAAGGTCGGAACCTGGAACTGAGAAGGGGATACATGGGAGCACTGAAGTAGAAAGGGCAACTGATACAGCTGACAGGAATGGTGAGGAAAGGGTTAAGGGATCTGTGAGCAGGATTGGCTCTCCCCTCAGTGAGGGTAGTAAAATTAGCATGTCGCCTCCAATTTGCGCCGCCTGACCTTGAACGTGAATCATTCCATCACAATGTCCTTATTGATTTCCACAGGAAGAAGATTAAGCCCAGAAAATCAGGGTGGGAACTTGAGCACAAAGCACAGAAAATGGGATGGTTCTGGAGCTCAAAATCCCTCGTGTTTGCAAATATGTCACAGGCGGCTGCAGAATGGGTAGCTGTCTGCTCAGTGACCAGCTCTCCGAGAGACTGTGTTCAGGCTTCTGTTTTCTTACCTGTGTGGTGTGTGGCTTCTGGGGTCCCTTCAAGTTTTAAATTGTACAGGGAGGAAACAAGGGATTGTGAAGATGCCACAGATATACCTTGAACTTTGAGTCTATTCTGGGGTGGTCAACTCTCTCCTGTGCAAGAAATAGCCCTTGGGACCCATATAACCAATGGAATGGACCAGAACCAGTGCTGCCATTGAACCAGCCTCAGTCCTGAAAACCTTTCCAAGGAATGAGACTGATATAATGTGGGAGTGGGGGGGGGGGTAGGGGAACGATCCCGCCATAGGTGCATAAAAGACATGGGAACTGACCTACAGATCCTTTTTTATTCAGTGTATTCTAGAGAGTCCATCATGTCAAGCATACAAAAGAGCTGTGCAATAGACTGGTATGGCTATATAAGGTTATTAAATTATCCCTTATTCATAAGCATTTAAAGTTAAACAACTTAAATAAATGTTACAATAGATATCCTTAGTGGCTTAAAACTACACAAAATTCTTACAGTTCTGGAGGTCAGAGGTCATAAGTCAGTTTCATTGGGCGAAAACTAAGGGGTCAGCAGGTCTGCACTGGTTCTGGAAACTCTACTAGAGAATCCATTTCCTTGACTTTTGGGCAACTTCTAGAGACTACCTGTATTCCTTGCCCATAGCCTTTTCCTCTATCTTCAAAATATATCAGTTCAACCTCAATGTCTGTCCTCATCTTTCCTTCTCTAACTGTGACCTCCCTTTCTCCTTCTTATAAGGGTGCTTGTGATTACACTGGTCCCATCCAGATAATCCAGGATCTTTTCCCCATCTCAAAATCTAACTTAATCACATCTGCAAGGTTCCTTTTGCCATGTAAGATAAAATAATTATACTTCTGGAAAGGATCTCAAGAACATATTTGGAAGGCCATTTTCAACCTCCCATAGCTGCCTAGAAATTAGATAAGGTGGGATATTGGCTTCCAGGAGAAGCAGAAGGGGGTGCCCTTTGGGTTCCCCTAACCCTACAAGGTGGCTCAGAAACAGGGTAATAAATACATGCAGCAGAAATGCTGAGTGGCTAACCTACTCTTGGGAACCTTTCCATCCACACTTGTCCCAAAGAGCTGGGCCCACTCCTCAGGCCCCTTCCCCTTCCCTGGGTGCCAGCTTTCCAGCTGCCATACCCTTGTCTTTCATCCCACTCCTCGAAGCTGGGCCCCAGCAGTTCAGTTACATGAAGCACACACCACTGAGGGCCTCCAAGCAGGGCACATTGCTAGGCATGAGTGTGGCAGAAGTCAGGGTGACCCTCAGGGTCCTAAAATAAGGTCTTCTCTTCATGGCTGAAATTCCTTCATATTCAAAGTGGACCTGCCTCCCTCTTACCCTCCCCCCACCCCCCCAGAGATGCTCAGAGAGCCAGTGCCTTCATAGTTTATTGAATATATAAGCAATACAGATACAAGAGCAAGGAGGCAGCAGGAACAGCTGGGGTTCTCCTGGCACAGGTCCCCAACCCCAACCCATCCAAATAGGGCACTAGAACAGTCACACATCTCCAAACATACAGGCGGTGTGGGGGTCTTAACAAACTTGTGTTCATTCCCTTTAGATACAGTGGGCTGGGAGGACTACTGGAGTGGGGTGTGAGTATGGAGGGCATCTGGCCCTGGCTCTCTGATTTAAAGACTGTGATAGATGCTCAGAGACGTGGGTGCACTGTTAGCTCTCGTGCTAACAGTTCCATGAAGCAGAGAGCTGGGAGCTGGCTGAGCCACCAACAATAAGGTCCTATCAGAGACCAAGTATGCTGAATCTTCAGAGAAGAGGCACATTGCAAAGCCAGGAGCTGCCCTTGCAGGATGAAGAGACCACCAAACAACCCAGGGCCCTTGGAGGGGCAGACTATCTACCCCTACATTGAGATTAGTCTTGCTGGACCCTGATTGTAGAAGTCATCTCCTCCCACTACTACCACCTCACAAAAGCCAGCTTACCTGTCAGTTGGCCAGGTTTGGGGGGAGGGGAACAGAAGGGCTGGGTGTGAAATACACATGTACCTGTCCTTATTCTTTCCCAAACTATGATGTCAATAGCAGAATACCAGAGCATTCTTCAGACAGTTTGAAGGTCACTAAGGTCAATGAGAGGACCTGAACCCAGGAACCTGCTCTGCTTTGGGGAAGTCCTTCTGGGCAGCTACACACAAGTCTCCATGTTGTAATTAATCCCCCTTTTCCTTTAGGAGTGTTTTTGTTTCTCCTGTGGGCAAAGAGCTACAGAAGAGAATGGATACCAGCTCTGGTCCTGACATCTCAGGAAGGCCCCTCACCTTCTCCACCAAAGCACAGAGTCACAGCCATGCAGGGACGGTAGCCCCTGGATCCAGGGTCCACTCCAGATCTTGATCTAGGGACAGAGTGAGCTCCCAAGCCCCAGCTGTGGCACTTCCCTTTGTGTGTGTGAATGGGGAGCAGTCCAGAGAGGGAATCAGGATGGGCAGACACGGCCCATCTGGTTACCCTCTGTCCCTCTGCCAATCATGCCATGCTCAGCAATTAAGCGCCCTCCACACCTTTAGTGCCCCCTGCCATACACACATGTACACTGGGCCAGTCAGTAGCAGGTAGCAGAAAGTGGGGGTGGCAAAGTTGGTCTTGCCTGCTCCAGTCCCTAGGCCTCAGGACCACTGGCAGGCACAGTCAGTGGGCTCCTGCACGGTGTAGGGCACCCAGGTGGCATTGGTGGCACAGAAGAGCTGCACGGAGCGCCGCTGCAGGCCCACCTCTCGGCAGCACTTGCAGAAGCGGGCGTAGGTGTTGATGTTGTAGTTGTAGATGCTGGCAGAAGGGCACCGCCCATCACAGGACACAAGGTTCACCTGAAGACAGGTGGGCCAGAGAGGAAGCCTGTATAGCACCCCACCACCCGTTAGCCTCCTCCACCCCTATCTTTAGCTGTCCCACCGCCCACCCCAAGCACCATGGGTCTGCCACGTACAGGAGTGTTGCTCCTACAGTCATTCTTGCGGATGGTCATGCGGATGGTCACCTTCTTGCAGGAGCGCCCGTCCTCCTTACCTGGGGGGGTAAGGGAGTAAGGCAACTGTAGCTGAGAAGGGTTCTCTGGGGGCAAAAGGATGGGCCAGACTGGGGCAGTTAGTGCCATGCTGGGGGTCCCTCTACCAGCGTTAGTACGTGCATGTGTCCCTCCCCACCAGAGTGCCTGGGCCTGGGAGGGGATGGAGGCGGGAAGGCAGGGAAGGGTGCCTGGAATGGCCTCTGAAACTCTAGGCTAGGCAAGAGGAGGACTTGGGGACAGGACAGGCTGCCTTCTGCCCCTGACTCTGCATCTGTTTCTAATCCCTGTTGGTGACCCTGGAAGTGTCCTCACCTCTCGCTGGGCTGTGGTTTTCCTGCTCTGAGAGGGTTAATAGTGTTAAGAATCTGTACTTTCCTGCATGGATAGAAAGTCCCTAGACAAAGACTGCACAGCCAGTAAGCTCAAACTTTCATATCTACCAGGCCTGTAACTTGCTCCCATCACAGGGCAATCAAAGGGAAGGACAAGGGTAAGCTTGCAGACTTTTCTGCAACCATGCCTTCCACAGACAACCTAACCAACTGAGCGACTAACTCACACCTTTAGCAATTTGTTCGAATATCTCCTGCCCCAGACCTGGCCTGACCCTCTTCTTGAAATAATTGCAGTTCCCCCCTTCCTCCCCAGACCCCTCTCTTGCCTTTCCTCTGTCCAGGGCACTATTGCTGCACTATCAGAGACACGCTTACCCTCATGCTATTGAAGCTATAGGGCTTTTTTTTTTTTTTTGCACAGCCCAATTATATGATTTTTCTTTTCTTGTCCTGTATAAATATTCACTTTTCTACCTCAATGTGGATTTTTAAAAGTTTTTCCTTAATGAGGCCCCAGTGTTGCCTAAATTTTAAGCCCTCATAAAGCCAGACACCTCCATCCTATTAGACATTTCACTTGTTACTCTTTCCCACTAACATGTCAGCTCCATGAGGCCTTGTTTATGCCATGTCTGCAGCACCTGGCGTATGCTGGTACTCGGTAAATACTTCTCAGACACCTGACTGGCTCTGCACCTCCAGAGTTCTGTCTGGAAATGGGGGCTTTTGTCCATTTGTGGGGCTTCACCACAGCAGGTCTCCTGCCACACTGGCTGGAGGACTTGGGGCCAAGTTCCCTTTGTCCTCCCTAGTTGTTTCTAGGAGGCAGAGAAGGTCCCAGGGTAGCCCTGGACCTGGACCTGGTCCTTGGCATCCGGACCAAGACTGGCTGAGTGACCAGCAGGAGCAAAGCAGTGGCAGCACTGGGCATTGGTGGGTGCCAGGAGAGCGGACACCACTGAAGCATTCCCATGCAAGCCCAGGGGATGCAGATGACTACCCAGCATGCACTGCTGGCTGAATGGCCTTCACCAGAGGCAGGCAGGGAAATTGCCCTCCCCTCCCCCACCCCCAGAGCTTGGGCCACCTAGCAGGAGGGACACTGTTGAAAATAGCAATGCAGCTGCCTGTCTCCAGTCCCATGGGCTTCCAAGAGGAGTACCTGGGCGGCAGTGGACACTAACCCGTGGAGGAGAGACGGGGCTAACGGGGACCACAGGAAACAGGGTCCCCGGGGAACCTGAGAAGAGGGACATGGGTAGCAAGTCACATGGAAGCACATGGGATATTCAGGGAACACGAGTCATGGGTCAGTCGATGAGGCACTGAGCATGGCTGTTTTTGAAATCTGTGATATGGCCACAACAGGATCCTAACTAGAACCTTCCAAGTAAAGGTCTGAGGGCTAGGGGCAAGGGAGGCATGTGAGCAAAGGTCCTCAGGCTGACTAGGATGTACTCGGGTATGTGTCTGGAAGCTGTAGGACCAGGTGCCAGGAGTGAGGTCACACACAAGAGCTCTCACTCAGACACTGTCAGAGACCTTCATGGGCCTGAATCCCACCCAGGAGGCATTCACTGTCAGGAATCCTGACCACAGGGAGAGTCCACACTGGGGACCCCTGGGCTGGAGATCTTGGCAGGGGGAGGAGGAAGCTGAGTTTCTGATGAGCTACTGCTTCCAGGACCCGCTATCCCAATGTCCCTTGTCTACAACAAGAAGCAGAAGCTTTGTATTGGATGGGGACATGAGCATAGCCTCTGCTCACCTGCACATGAGTGCCAGAGCCACGATTCTTGAGATAGGGATCTTATCCCTTCTATTAATCCCGGAAGAGCCACCACCAAAGGAACCAGGGCAAGAACCTGGCCCCCTGAGCCCTGACATGACACTGTTCCCCCACCAGAACCCCTCACCAGTGGGTCTCCACCATGCTCACTCACATGTCCTGCAGCATCCTTCCAAGGATGGTACCACTGAGCCCCCAACCTAGAGGGAGAAGAGGGGAGATGGGTGAGAGACCCTGTTCCAGGTGAGAAGCTAATGTCTCAGCAAGAGGCTGAAAGACTCCAAGATTCTTAATTCTTTTCCTTCCAGGGACCCAGGGTGGGAAGTTCTATGTCCTATGATCATTAGGTTCTGGTCAGAAAGAAAAAGGACCCCTGCCTGGCATGGGAGAACCAAGTGTTAACCTGATGGTATGGTTGGGTTAAGGAAGCACAAGGCCCCACTGTTGGTATATTCCCTCCTCTCCCCACATAGTGCTTCCAAAATACAGGGTCAGAAATACAGGGTATACAGGGGTATAGGGGTTGACCCACTAGGTTGGTGGTCTGGATTCTGTCTCAGTCCTGAATAAGTGGCCTCTTTCCTCTTGGCTTAGTTTTTCCTTTTCAAAAATGGGAACAATTATACATACAGCCCTCTTCTTCTGTTGTAAAAGAGCGGACATGACAGCTCTTTGAATACAAGTCTGTGTGTGAGTGAATAAGCATGTGAGTGTGATTCTGTGAGCATATACGTATGTGTACATGAGTGAGCTGGTACATGTGAGGTTG
The DNA here is from genome assembly GCA_004024945.1 of Uropsilus gracilis. NCBI lineage: Eukaryota > Metazoa > Chordata > Mammalia > Eulipotyphla > Talpidae > Uropsilus > Uropsilus gracilis. The sequence goes on along the minus strand of PVHY01000099.1, from coordinate 242,766 downwards.
TGTATGAGAGAGTATGGTTGTATGTACTTGACTTCTAGGGAAGATGAGAAGTCTCAGGAACCATAATAATTCAACCCAACATCCTAGGAAACCCTGTTCCATGAGGGGTTCCCAAAGTGACAATTGCCCATGATTGTTCATTAGCCCACCACAGACTGAACCATGTGTCCGTGTGGTAAGTATTTGCATAGTGTTTGGGTGTGTACTGGGCTGAGATATATGAACTGGCAAGTGGAGCATGTGCTCTGTGTGGGAGGCTATTTTGTTGGAGTGTTTGTGAGTATGCCTAGAATGTGTGACAGTGTGTGTGCATTGCATGTAGCCATGTGGTGAATGAGCATGTGGGCTGTGATGTGGCCATTGGAGCAAAGATATATCGACAGAGGTAGAGTTGGGGTGGCAAGGCAGTTACAAGCTTCATGGAACTCCTTCCATACTCCTACACATGACCTTCCCCTTCTAGAATTGCCTGCTCTCCTCACCCCCAAACACACACACACACACACACACACACACACACACCAGCAAGAGCAAGGATTTGCCTCAGGCTATGATGCATGGGCAGGGGCCTGGCACTGACCTTGGCACACTCAGTCTCATTGAGAGGTGGGCAGCTGATGGGTGAGCGGACAAGTACGGCACCCAGGGGTGTGCTGCTGCAGTGATGGCGGGCACAGTCTGCGATCCAGGATGCCCCAGGCTAAAAGGCATAGAAGTGGACTTATGGCCAGATACATGATCTGGGTGAAGTTATAGGGTACAGCTCCAAAGATGGGTACAGCCCACGATCCTGCCGATACACAGTTTTGGGCCCTGGCTCTAGGGGTTAGACCCCTGCTGGGCCATTCTTAAGGGGCTGCATACCAAAAAGAGGGAGGTGGTGCCATTGGGGAAAGTGAAGAGACAGGACACATTCCTGCAGGAGCCACAGCAGGCCGCCAGGTCCCGTGGGTGCTCATATTCCTGGTTCTGCAGGACGGAACAGGATGAGAGGCTTCAGCCACATGCACTCATCCCTCCTCCTGTCTTTTTGCTGTCTGCTTATGTTTGAGTCTGGAACCCAAAGCAAAGCCCCCTGCAGATTCTCAGACAGGGCTAGCCTAGCAAGCTCCAGATCAGGCAGGAAGGCTATCCTTACATCCACAGAAGCCTTCTGTACTGAAGCTCTCAACCCAGTCCCCCTGCAGTGAACATCTCTGCCACTTTCAGAGACAGCACTGATAGTCATTCAGGTGCCAGCGTGGGCCAGTTTGAGTCCCAGTTCCTATGACACTTTCGACAAATGACTGGACTCCCCTAAACATCTTATTTCTCATTTGAAAACTGAGAATGCTCCAACCCCTTTTAACCAACTAATCATCAACCCTTACTAAGGGCCAGTTGCAGTCCTAGGTCCTGGGCATGGAGAAGCGCTCAACAACGGCAGAGACACAAACTCACAAACCAAAGGACGGGAATGTTCCAGGCATGAACGTGCTGAGTAAGTATGAGTTCCTTCAGATGGCCCTCCTGCAAGGACTTTGCTCTTGCTCTTTCCTTCCTCACTCTCCCATCCTGCTCCATTCTTGGCACTTTCTGGAGGTCTCAAGCATCCCTGATGCTGACTCTCTAGACATGTCTAGAAAACTTGAAAGGCCTCCTAGGGACCTCCCAGGGACTGCCAGGCTGGCATTCCTGCACCCCACCACCCTGTCCACAGGGCATCGTACCGCCTCGCAGCGCACATCACACAGCACAGAGGTGGTGTTGATCTGATAGAAACTGGTAAGGGGGTCCAGCACGTTGGTGCAGCGGGAGGTATGGCACACGCCGTCCACCGAGAGCTCTACCACTGTCTGACCCGGCTGCATCACTCCCAACTCTCGGCTCAGACACACGGGGGCCTTCACTGGATGGGTGCACAGGGTGGCCACTGTCACTGAGAGCTGAGCACACACACCTGCCCCCACCTAGCTGGCCCAAGGCCCTCCTCGCACCTCCACTCTGCCCTCAGTGCCCTCCCCACTCACCACACTCATATTTGGCGCAGCCACAGACGTTCTCCATGCTGCTCATGAACTCCTCATCCAGCTGGGACTTCTCCCACTGGGTGGGGCAGAACTGGTTAACACTCTGGAGTAGGGAAACCCAGACCCCCCCTCGGGAGCAGATTGCCACCTTGCTTCCTCTCAGTCATCTCCTTGCATCAGGTGAGGAGAGGGTTGGGGAGGCCCCAGGACCTTTGGCAGACTGGAAGCTCAGTCACCCTCCCACTGAAAGGAAAATGCCCAGTGTGGCGTCCACACTGAATAGACACCCAATATCCTCTCCACTCTGGGGTACCAGGCCTTGCTTTTCTTTTCGAACACTCCCTGCCACATCAACAAGGGATGGTACGTGGCTGCTTGGCTCATCCTACTTCCCTCCTTCTGGTAACAGTTAAAGGGAGCAGAAGAGGAAAAAAGAGGGGATAAAATGAAAGGAAATGTGTGCAGAGATGGGGTGGGGGGAGGTGAGAGGGAAGCATGCCATCCAGAAATTAGGAAAAAAACATAACTTTCAGTATAATTTTATATTTTTCTTAAGGAATTGTCACCCCCTTTGTGACTAGACCCCCTGGTGGTTAACAGCAGGGTCTCTGGAGTCAGTTATCCTGAGTTCCAATCCCAGCTCTGTGGTTCACTAGCTTCATGACCTTGACTCAGCTTCCTTGTTTGCACAATTAAGATAAGAAAAAAATCTACCTCATCGGAGTATGGTGCAAATTAATATAATAATATACATTGAAGGTTGGAAAGTTTCTGGCATGCAGTTAGCTCTCAATAAACACTAGCTTCTGTGATGATTATTACTATCACCATCATCACCATCTTTATCTTCACCACCTCCATCATTGTCATCCTTATGCTTAATCTCACCACAACTGTGAAGCGTGCTTGCAGCAGCTTTACAATGAAGCACTGCGCAGAGCAGAGCTTGGGGCAAGCATGCTGATTTGTAATCTAAGGTTCTTTGCACTAGGTTTCTGATGGAAGGGAGAGAAAATAAAAGGGGGAGGCCAACCCCAGAGAGTGGAGTCTCCATACCAGATGGCAACGGGGAACTGGGATAGTGTCGCAGTCACATTCTGAAAAACAAGAGATGCCATAATCCACCTCACCCAAACTGCCAAGGCAAGCCCCTCTACCTTCTCCAACCCCCATGGGTGATAGAGCTCCCCTGGATGAACAGAGGGTAGTGACAGACCCTAACGCCAAGCTCCTTTCCTGATGTGGGGAAGGATCGGCTAATCACAGGTGCTCTTTAGTCATCTGGGCTGCATTCCTGCCCATGTTCCAAAGTCTGTTGTAGAACTCATGAGGGGTGGGGGTGGGGTAGGGGGAGGCTTTCTAGGAAGGAACACCCCAAAGGTGGAACTGCTAATCTGCATTTCCCAAATGTATGTTCCAAATGTGTATTCCAAACAGTAGACTTTACTGCTTCTTTAGGGCCATTGCCCATGAGGAAGTCCATTTCCAAGCTTCGAGGGAGCTGACCCCTGACCACAGCCCAACCTCAAGGGGAGGAGAGCTCAAGGTCAGAGTGGCTGTGAAACTTGAGTCACTCACTCATGCAACAAATGGTTTTAAGTGTCCACTGTATGCCAACCTATCTTTCTGTACTCTAGAGAAAAAGCAATGAATAAAAAGACTAAGACCCCAGCTCTCCCGAAGTCTACATTCTAGTAAGCTCTAGAAAAAGACAAAGGATGCAAAAGAGTTTCTCAACTCTTTTCAAAACAACATTTTTATATGAAGCTCATTGGTGTTCGTTATCGATCATTGACAATCCCTCCTCCTACCTCCAGATTTGAGGTAAATTTTAGCAAAAATCACATTACATAGCAGACAGTGGGAATGAAAAAGATGCTGGGATGCTTGACACTCAGAGGGGAGATGCAGTGGAAGGAATTTCAGCAGCTTCCCTGGTGGTCTTAGTTCCTCTCTCGCCTTTTTTACCAGAGCCCTGATGCCTGTTCTTGGGGAGGCATACCAGGTTTGGGGAGGGGGCTTACCACAGGACTTGTAGGGGCAGCAGCGGTCTGGGCTCCACACCTCCACCAGAGCAGTGCCCAACCCACACTCCACTTGGGGGCAGCGGAAGCTTTCACATGCTGTGTGGGAGGGGAACCAGGGACACATCAGCCCCAGACACCCTTGGAGTATGACTCTCCAAAATGCAACACTGGATCTGTGGGGGTACCTCTGGGCTCCTCCTTAGGGTGTCCCAATATCCATAGACAACTTCCAGGGCTGGGAACTAAGGAAGAAATCTGGGTTCCTGCAGTCTCTCATAGAACCACTTCAGGAGGCCCTAGTTCTGCTCCAGGCCAGCATTAAAAGACATGACAATGTGAGAAGCTTAAATCACAGAGCTGGACCTCCCTCACTGCCACCCTAAGAACAGGGGGCAGAATGGAGCCAGTGGGAAGCGCTGCAGATGGGGCTGTTTTCCTCCGTGGGAGACAGATTGGCTGGTTCCAGTTGATGCTACACTCTAGGCCTCTCACTGACCTCTCCCTGTTCTTCAGGCACACCCCTCTTACTTTAGGAGTCCTTGGTCATCTCATGTAGAAAGGAGTGAAGGAGAATCCCTGGGCACAGCTTTTTGGTGGGGAGGGGAAGTAAAGGGCCAGTGCTGAAGGGGAAAGACTTTAACCCATATTTGATTTGCTAAAGGAATTACTGGTACTGACAGGGATTATCAGTTGGGGTTTCAAAAATTACCAGGTGGGACTTATTTCACTTTCATAATCCAGTTCTACTAGTGTTGCTGAAAATGGCAGGATTTCATCTTTTTTATTTTTATTTTTATTTTTTTTAAGCTGAACAGGAATCCATTGTGTAGCTGTATAATTTCACTCACAAACAGCAGGTAAGGACACAAAACAAATGAACAAGCAAAATAAAAACATGAGGTTACAAGAACAATAGGTGAGAGGACAAGGGTCCACAGAATAAAATGGGTCAATTGTAAGGTGACAAATGGAAACTAGACTGATGAGCACAATGCAGTTCATGCTGATGCTAAGTCTGTACACCTGAAAATTATATAATGCTATCAACCAATGTCACTTCATTAAAAAAAAAAGATGAGGTAGAAAGGGACATTTGTGTAGTGTAGTATAATGGCATCCCTTCTGGTAAAAAGAGGAAAAGCATAAATGTGACACAGAAAGACCCAAGAGTCACCACTCTAATTCAAGGTCTGTCTGGGCATTGGGCTTCTATGGTGACATAATGGCAGAAGGGATGGTGGGCCAGTCAGAGTAAGGACTGTGTTCAACACTGGAAGGAATGCAACAATCTTAGTGTTTGTCCTTCAACCCAGACCTCCTGACCCTTGGGGACCTCTGTGGAGGGGGCAAGGAACCTCTTTATGAAGCCTTAGTGACATCTACATCACAGGCTAGACTCACACCATCAGGTTTTCATTCTTGGCCCAGTTCCCTGAGGGGGTCTCCTTCAACATGGCCACCTCAGCTGCTTGTGTTTTGAAGCTTAACACCTGGGGACTCCTGCTGTGCCCTGTTCACCCTGTGTTTGTCCTGTGGTGAAGACTGAGGGAAGGGTCCCTGTCACAGGCTGCCAGCTAAAACCAAACAAAACTCATGCTGTGTAATAATAATAATAATAATAATAATAAAAACACTTCATCTCACTATCTTATCTAGCTTCAAAACACTAAAAACAAAGCTAACATAATAAAAGCAAAAACAGTTTCTCCATTTACTCAATGTTTACCTTAAAAAACATTCCTTAAAAATTACCCACAATATATCAGTAAATCCCCTGTCTGCCATTATCTCACAAAAACTAGTGTTTTACCCAATTTTATTGTACCCCAGCTATTAGACTTCCCGAGTTAATCATAAAACATTCTCTTAGTCACCCTTTTTCCCCTTGCCTAAACCCTATAAAAAGTTTAATAATTTACCTCAAAGTTGCTACCAGCCATGCTTCTAATAGCCCACAATCTTTAACTGTGTCGATCTCTCTCGTTTGTCCTTTCTCACAACCCTATGCCCAGCTCTTTACAGAGCCCCATGTCCCGCCAGGACTTACCACACTGGTACAGAGGGCAGCAGAGCTCTGTGGTGTTCCTGTCCACGGTGAGCGCCTCCCCTTCCTGACACTCGGGGATTGGATCTGGACAGTCGCCACAGGCTGAGGGAGAGGGGTCACCATGGTCATAAGCAGTTCCCCTCATGGGGGCTTGATTTTTGGGGGTGCCTTAAATCTCAGGTACACAGGAGCAGACTAACAGCAGCAATGGCCCCACATGGCCTGTCCTGGAGCTAGACTGTGGAAGCTCTGTCTCCTGTCCCCCGAAACCTTATACTGAGCAAGTGCCATTTTCCTTAGGCTCTGCCATTATAGGGTAACATGGGTTTCCCCTTCTTCTTTTAGGGAACACCCCTCTGGGAGAACCCCCCTCCCTTTCCCACTAGATACCCAAGAAACAGAAATAAGGAAGGGGGTGGCTGCTATCGATGTGCTGACATCAAATGCCACGTCCACCCACCACAGAAGTAGGAGGTGCAGCACGAGTCCCCCAGGCGGCCTGCAATCAGCTTCTGGTCCTGGCGGCAGCTGGGGACCAGCTCTGCCTCACACAGATCTGGGTCACACTCTGGGGGAAAGACAGAATTTGGGCGCTGGCAGCAGATCCTTGCCTGACTCCCCCTGACCACCCTCCTGGCTCAGCCTTAATCTCCAGCCAGGGCCAGTCAGTCCCCAGAGCTGTCCTTGCTCCCCTACCCGGCCCCCAACCAGGTTATAAGTGCCTTCCTCTCCTTCCCCGGGCCTCTCACCGCAGCTATAGCTGGGACAGCAGGAATCCTCCTGAAAGTGGGTGAGGAGTCGGTGGCCTGGACGACAGGTGGGAGCAAGGCCCTCACACAGAGTCTGGTTACACACTGGCCGGGGAGCAGCAGGGTCTGTTACCTGAAGGCCAGGAATTCCCCTGGCTTCCAGCGCTACCCAGTCCCATGACACCTGGTCCCCATGACTCTCTCAGCCCCGAAGCCCCATATTCCTGGGCGAAGCCTCTGAGAGTCACGCAGAGGGTCCAGGACTGGCACAGAAGAAAAGTAAGAGTTGGCATTCATCAGTATGGGCTGTGTGCCAGCTGCTGTTCAAGATCAGTGTTAGCGTCTCCACTTTTCACCACAACCCCAAAGCAGGTGCCACGATCAGCCTTCCCTTTCAGGAGACTCCACTAAGCTACATGTTAAATGTTCTGCCCAGTCATAGGTGACAAGGTAATAGAGGAAGAGTCCCCCCAGACTGCACGGCCCCACAGTGTGGGCCTTTAAATTCTACCCCACACTGACTTAGTGTGGCTTCTGCCTGACCCTCTGTCCACCCAGTCCCCACATCCTCAGTGCAGTCCCCACAAGACACTTATGCCCCCAGGCCTTATCGCAGACATTGAGGCAGGGGTAGAGACTTCCTTACAGCTAGGGTGGGACTTACCGCAAACAGTCCCCAGGCAGCAGGGATCCTCAGTGGGCAAGAGCAGAGCCACCTCCCCAAAGCGTGGGCAAGTCTCAGGACGAGGGCCTGGGCAGTCCAGGTCCACCGGGATGATAGTATCCGGAGCTTGGCACTGGTGCTGGCAGCAGCCGCTGAGGGAGCTATTCCAGATCTCCCCCAGGGCCCGTGGCACCCCTGTACTGTCAGTGCAGGCTACAGTGGGGAGCATTTGGAGTTCAGGGTGCTGACGAAGGCGACCCAGGCTGCCCCAGGCTAGAACCCCCTAGAAAAGACCACCCCCAAAGTAGTCCTGGAGGGGAGAAGACTGGTCTCAGCCACGGGCAGCTGGGGCGCAAAGGAGAGTTTAGGGTGAGACCAACCTTGCCCCCTAACTGCCACTGGGAAGAGAGGGGAAGAGGGGGAGCTTACCGCACTTCTCTTCAGGGATGCAGAGTGATGAGTGGCGTCGGTGCAGGATGGTGCCCTCCGAGCAGACACAGCCCTCACCTAGCACTTGGCACCGTTCCGGGTCCAGTGGGCCCAGCATCCCATCCTGGCATGTCTCGGGGGGCTCACAGGCTGCCACACATGCCTGGTAGGTGGAATCACTGGAGCACAGGAAGGCTGCAGGGGCACAGAGAGCACCAGACCTAGCTCAGACCGCAGCGGATGAGGAGGGGCTCAGCATCATTGATACCTCAGCAGAGTGCAGAGTTGGTGTCATTCTTCTTCTTTAAAGCAGAGGTGTGCAGAATAGTCTGCAGTCCATACAGCCTGCTGCCTGGTTTTGCAAACAAGTTTTATGTAAATACAGCCACACAACCTATTCTATCTGGTTGCTTTGTAATTATAAGGTCAACAGAAGCCTCTGTGTCTAGAAAAACCTAAAAAAAAACCGATCTGGTCTTTTACAGAAAATGTTTCTAACTGCTTGCCATAGGTCAGTGCTGTCAAGTTTTGTGGATTATAAAGCTAGATTTTACATTGAGATTCAATACACACGTGCATGGGGAAGGGTGGTCCTCGAAACTTATCACAAAAGACAAAAGACTCACTTTGAAGCTTTTGAAATACGGTTGCTGGGATTCCCAGGCCAATTGAAATGGAATCTTTGCTTATGGGGGCAAAGCATCAATACTCCTTGAAGTTCTCTGGGTAGTTCCAGGGGCTTCTCAAGCCAGGATTGAGACCCAGTCAAACAAGAAACTTTCTCATGAAATAATCTTTCTCAGTGCAACCATACCAGTCTGTTCTATTAGAGTTTTTAAATGCTGGTACTAACTCCCAAAATTGACCTTATACCCACTGAGTTGAGTTCACAGTTTGAAAAACAGTACTTTTGATGATCTTCGTCTTTCTCATCTTCTAGCTATCATTAGAAAGGTGTGAGTTGGTTCCAGTCTTCCTAAATGTGTTCATGTTTACAAATGAAACTGGTCAGGGTCCATTCCTGTGCACTCCATTCATGCAAACCTAATGGGGCTGGGGAGGAGGTGAGTTTCACTTCCATCCTAAGGGAGATGGGGAGAAACTGAAAGAAGGGCGAGATGGCCAAAAATGAAAGGAAGGAAACCAATACTTACTGGGTGGTAACCACACGATGGGCACGTGTGAAGCACTTGGCACACATTATCTTATGCTATCTTCAAAAGAACCTAGGGGGCATTATTATTACTGTCCCCATTCTACAGATGAGGCAATCTGATTCAGAGAAATTAAGTAAGTCAGGTTTATTTGACTTTAATATGAACAAAAGGAAAACTAAATTTGCTGACTTATTGAAATCATTGCAAACTTATTTATAACACAGTTATAAAGGTATTAATTGATATAAATGAATGAATGATTAAACCAGGGAAAGCTTAGACTTGAGCTCTGCTGGGATGGGAGCAACAGAAGCCACATGGGACACCCTGCCCCATCTCCACTCACGGCAGTAGTCGGAGCGCCGCCACTCGATGCACACGTGGAACTTGTGGCACATGGCCACATACACCGTCAGGGCCACACAGGGCTGCTGCACATACTTGGTGTCTCGGATCCATAGCTCACAGAAGGACTCTGGGGTGACCTGGGCATATATACACTAGGCAGTGCTACCAACCTTGACTCCCCACCTCCCAGGGCTCACCTTCTCCAAGCCCAACTAAGTCTCTTGCAGTGCCCATCCCAACCTCCCATATCTACGCCTCCCTGCCCTGGTCACCGGGCCCTGTGCAGGTAGGCACTGCTGTTCCCTGCTCAGAAGCCCCCTGCCCCATGCAGGACCCATGCATGACCAGTGTCCACTGAACCCCATGCTTGTCCCCCCCCATGCTGGCACATACAAAGTGGTGGCAGGCACTGAAGGTACGGTTGGACACCATACGAAGGCAGGGTGAGCAGTCGGCCGTGGCACAGCTATCCGGGCGGAAGCGAGTCTGGCCCACTGAGGTCAGGGAGCTGGGTATCTGCCAGCTGTCCAGAAAGGGAGCAGGGTCCTCGGTTGCATCCACCACAGAGCCATCCTCCAGGGTGAGGTCATTGGCTGCGTCCCCATCACAGATACCTGAAAGGGGAAGAGTTATTCCAGTGGTGGTAACCATCACCACCCTCAAACCCGAGCTGTCACTCTGCATACTCCTCACAATTCGTTGAAGCTGACATTACTATTATCTCCATTTTATGAATGAGGGCACAGAGAAATAAACATACTGTGTAAGAAGAGCAGCTCTTCATTTTTAAGAAATACTGAAGTATTTAGGGGTAGAGCAATACAATGTTTCAAACTTACCTTCAAATGCTTCAGAAAAATGGACATATATAAAAATTGCCTATGCAGAAAAAAGTGCACAAAATATGTGTATGGTCAGCCCTCTATATCCCTGGTTCTGCACCTGTAGATTCAACTGACAGACTTTGAATTTGGTTGATCATATAAATGTGGAACCTAGGGAAATTTGCATTTCAGCAACCAGAGCCATGTTTCAGCATTCCAAGCCATGTTTGAGGGCCAACTATATCTAAACCTACATCTGCATCTGTCAGTAGATGCAGATGGATTGAGACAGAGGTGCAACTGGGACAAGATGAACTGGTAAATCTGGGTAAAGGGTAAATGGGACTTCCTTATATTAGCTTGTTAATGCCTACATTTGACATACCAAAATAAAAACATACTCCAGAAGAATCTGCATTAGCAGAAATTGCTAGCTAATTATCACACCCACCGGTTTCTGCTCTTTCCCAGGAAATCAGCCAACCTGTATTTCCCAGGCACCTCTGTGGCTGGGTAAGACCATCTGACCGAATTCCAGATAATGGAGTGTGAGGGAAGGTGATGTGCACAATCAGGCCTGGTTCACATAAACTTCCCAAATCTTCCCTTGTGACGTTGGAAACACTCATTGGAAAAGGCAGAGTGACAGGATGGCAGGAATTTAGGTGTCTGGATCATCACTTCCCATTAGGGAAGACATGTAGCAAGAAATTTACGCTGTTGTGTACGGCACTAGGATGAGACTGAAGTTTATCACAGGTTTTTTTTTTTTTTTTTTTTTTTTGAGACGAGGTCTCGCTATTTTTGCCGGTGGAACCGCAGGCTCTCATTGCCTGGGGTGGCACAGACTCAAGCAATCCCAGCCTCAGCTTCCCAGGTAGCTGAGATTGCAGGCGCGCACTACCACGTCCAGTTGTATTTTTTTTGGAACTAGATCTCGCTACAGGTCCCAGGCGGGATTCGAACCGCGATCCCTAGCTCTAGCCACTTCATAGGCTGAAGCTTACAGGCACGAGCCACCGTGCCCTGCCCCTTATCACAGTTTTTATATGATGTTAAATGTCCAGCTTCATATCTCACACTGTGCTCTAAACACACACTTCCCTCCCTTTGTCTTTGTTTCTGCTTCTCCTTCTGCCTAAAGTCCTTCTTCCAAGGGCTCCTCAGAGGCACCTGTCCATGACTTCCCAATTCTGTGCAATAGGTTTCAGTTTGCAGGTGTGTCTTCTGGAGCAAAACCTCATTTTCCTTTATAGTCTTACTCTCTCAATTCCCCAAATTGCTTAGTAGGATGCCCAGGATACAAAGCGTTTAGAAAAAAGAAAAGGATTAGTTTATTTTTGCTTTGACATCTCTAAATACCAAAATATCTTGTAAATATAAAGTGTAATTTATTTTTTTAAAAAAAGACTTTTCTAATTTAACAATGCTGTAATAGATCTATGTGTGTGTGTATATATATGTATATATATACATATATGTATATATATATGTATGTATATATGCCTGTTGATCACTGCGCCCACAGCACATTTTGCTGAGTGTGAACAGGGAAGAAATGGTGAGAAGCGGTGGTGGTATGTATGTGTAAGGAGAGAGGTTTGTGTAGGAATGGAAGCTTCATAGTGTCTGTTTTGCCAGGTGTTTTATTCCCAGTGGCTGGTACATGATGAGTATGTGCTGAAGAAATGAAAGGATGAGCATGAAGGAGACATGTGTTAGTGCACATGCAGAGAACATTTTGAATAGGTGAGCATGAGTGTGAGTGAATAAAAATTGCAGTTTGTGATGGTAGGCATCAAAGAAAGGGTGTGTGTGTGAGTGTGTGTGTGTGTGTGTGTGTGTGTTTGTAAGTGTCCGAAGGTCCTCCTTCCCTCAGTCATAGCAGTCTGTCAAGGAGGACTCTGTGGGAGGCACATGTCTATGTCTACACTCAGACTCCTCTAGTATCTCTTTCTTATCAAAAAGCATCCAGTCCCTGTGGCATGTTCTCTGCAATTATGCTGTGGTCTGAGAAGCGCTAGATGTGTATGTTAAGACAGTTCTGCTGTGAGACCTCAGGCAAACCACTTAACATCTCTGAGCCCCCTTTCTTCTTCAGTTCAAAGGCCATCTCTCAAGGTTGTTGCGTGGATGATCTGGAATAAGTGAGATCAGAATGGGGAAGTGCTTTGTGAAGTGCCTGGGCATCTGCAGATGGGAAGGATTATCTGGTATTAGGAAGCTATGGGGGAAGCTGACAGACAATCCCTGCTGAAGTAACAACTGGCCAAGGTCAGAGCCCCGTGCCTTCTTTCTGCTGGTGACTTTTGCCCCAGAACACAAAGCATTCAGTCTCTCTGGTCTGCAGTGCTGTTTGTTGCACCTGTGGCCTGGTACCCTGTCATAGTTTCCCCCAGTCCAGGGGGATCTAGGGGCAGAGATGAAGCCAGAAAGTATGATACATCCCACCTCCCCCCACTGGGCACCACTTACCGCACAAGCCACGGCCTTGGAACTCGCTGGTTTTGCTGGCCTCCAGGATCATGAGTCCCGAGCTGTGGAGCCACTGGATCTGGATGTGTGATGGTGTCCGGATCACATACATGTGACCTGTGTCTTCAATTCTGAACCCGAACCTGCTCACAGGAGGCCACACAGGCTGCGAGTCCACAGTCACCTTGGGGGTGTGTATGCAATATGAGCACAGCTTGTCTGTCCATTCATCATTTATCTAACCATCATCCATTTAGCCAACAGACATTTGGCATCCATTTAGCCAACAGACATTAAACAGACATTAAGATCTATGTGCCAAGATCTCTATTAGGTCCAAGGTGGCATGAAGAATAATGCAAACATTCTTATTAGCACAAAACAAGAAACGCAACAATGGTAGGTAGGTCATATCTCTGCACCCAAATACACACAAATCCTGAGTCCTTTTAAATCATTCTCTTCTTTTCCTGATTCCGCTCAGATCATTTCCCCTAGGAGAATTCCTAAATCCCCAACCTCTAGGTTGCGTACCCCTTCTCTAGAGTTTCCCCATCGCTCTGCTGACTATTAAGATAAAATCAACTTATAACCACATCAAAACTCTCATTGGAATGTGAGTTTCTTCAGGGCAGAAACTTTTTCTGAATTTTTAACCCCCTGGCATCTGACATCATTTGGGGACTTGATCAATTTTCAATAGCAGCACATTCTAAGTCTCTAAATGCAAAGCTACAACTTTACAACACACGGACAAAGTTACATTTGGATGTATCATCATGGATGTTTATTTAGTTTTACTCTGTAGAGATGGGAAATGAAAAGAGATGCATCTTAAAATATTTATAATGACTTTATACCTCTTGTTCCCCAAGAACTACTGCTTGCTTATTAGTCACACCACAAATTATCAAGTGCAAGAACTACTGTGCTAGAGTAGAGAGAATCTCAGCCCATCAGTCAGACAACTTAGCTCTAAGGAAAGCCAAGCTCATGAGCTTTCCCAGCTGCACAGACAGGGTTAGGGTTCAGGATCCAGAAACCTTCTCCTACTTCTGGGAGTGAACACTCATACCTGAAGCCCAGAATCCTTATCTGTGTTCACGGAACTCCAAGTTCAAGAAAGGGAAAAGGACAAAAAAGTTCACAACTAAGAGCTTAGGTTTTGACTTAAAACTAGGATGAAGTAATATGGACTAAATTTACTTTCCTACCATAAACAGTCATCACCCCCACCAACAACAAAAAGAAAACCTGAAATAATGCACAAAGGTTTAGATGTTGAATAGTCGAGAGTGGCCTCTGGAAAAAGGGAAACATGAGATGAGGCTTATGACTGCCAAGGTTGCTGAGGGGAAGTTTTCAGGCCACTGTGTAGGAAGGAGGAACCCAGGCAGAGCCTAGTAGACTCCTTGCGTGTATGAGACCAGAGCTGGGAGTTCAGGGAGTGAACAGCTGGAGCTTTCAAGGAAGAACACTGAAAAGGAAAGAACTGGAGACAGAGGTGGGAAGATCAGAGGCTTTGCAGAGAGCCCCCCTCTGACTCTGTCTTGAATTTTCGGAATATTGGTCAGTTTATGAGGTGGGAGAAATACTTGAGACTAGAGGAAAAAGGCACTTGAAGGAGCAGATGAAACAATTCCCAGATCTCAAACCAAGCTGGGAATTGAAGTATTACCAATTTCCATGGAAAAAGCTCACATTATGCAGAGTATGGCGTTGGGTATACAGAAGGCGATTACCTTAGTAGTGAAGAATTAAGACTTAGAACAAAGAACAATAACTAAAAGAATTCATGCTTAAAATAAAGGCTATTCAGGCTCCACCCAACAAAGCTTAAAAACAAGTCTCAAAAATGATCAAACTGTTTCCAAGTAATAGGTCTTTTATCAAACTCAAGACTATTTTAAAAAATAAGAGAACTTGGTATGCAACAAGACAAAACTTTTAATTCTGGAATCAAAATACATTAGGCATTCCAAGAAGCTTACAACAAAAGGGAAGATAACAATTCATGAGAACTGATGCAGAAATGACTCATGATAGAACTAAGTGAATAAGAACATAAAAAGACAAATATCCAAGCCATATCCATATGTTCAAGAAAGTAGAGGAAAACATATAAATGTTAAGGTGAGATGTGAAAGATACAAAAGATCAGCTCAAACTAGCAGTGCTGAAACATGCAACATCTGATATTAAAAGTATACTGGGTAAGATTAACTGATGATTAGGTATGTAGAGGGAAAATATTAATGAACCTATATACAGAAACCATAGACGATCCATAAAGTGGAGAGAAAAAAAAAGACTGAGTAAAGCCTAAATGAGCTGTGGAACAATTTCCAGTGGCCTTGGATACATGTAGTAAGAGTTCCTCAACAGAAATGAATTACCAGGCATATCATCACTCAGTTATGAAAGGAAAACTGTCATGGGGAAACAAAGATATTACATACAGACTAATGAAGGTAATAATGATAGCAGACTTCTTACTGGAAATAAGCAAGGTGAAAGAACATGGAATTTCATAGCTGCACTGTTCACAATAACCAAGGAGGTGGAAATAGCTCAAATGCTCATCCATGACTGAATGAATAAGCAAAGTCTGTTCTATATATTCAAATAAATGTTATTCAACCAGAAAAAAAGAAACTCAAATGAAGTCCTGATAGATGCTATAATGTGGGTCAATCTCAGAAATGTTATGCTAAGCGAAAGAAGCCAGAAACAAAACATCATGTATTAAATGACTCTTTTTTATGGGATATCCAGACCAAATCTATAAACAGAATGCCTATCAGTCAGTAGGGTCTGGAGGTTACATAGGCGGGGAGCAAGTGCTCTATGTGTGACATCTTATGATATTACTTGAAGCTAGACCGACAAGTTAAAAATATATACCAAAAACCCTAAAGCTACCACCAAGAGAAAGGTAGAGATAATAACTCAACAGAGGAGAGGAAACATAATCATTAAAAATAATCTAAAACAAGGCAGAAAAAGAGGGAAAGAGTGGGAAATGAGTGGATGAGTCAAGTAGAAAGCAAAGAGCAACATCAGGTATTAGGTTTATAAACCATCATACTGATGACCAAATTAAATGTCAAACAACCCCAATTAAAAAGTAGAGATTGACAGACTGAGTAAAAGAAAAGTAACACCTAACTAATCTCATATAAATACTCCATTTTAAGTAAAAAGACACAAATTAATTTAAAGGAAAGGATATATCTTAGCTAGAGATATTATATACATTAACATTAATAAAAAGAAAGCTGGGGAAACTATAATAGATAAGTCAGATAAAGCCAATTTAGAATAAAGACTTTCATCAGGATAAAAAAAATGCCATTTCACTATGATAAAGGAATTAATTCCTCAAAAGAACACAAAATTGTAAATATGTAACTAAATATCTGAGTTTAAAAAGCTGATTAAACTCCAAGAATAAATAGACAAATCAATAATTGTAGTCAGAAATTTCAATATCCTCTTTCAATGATTCTTAGAAAAAGTCAAGTGGCCAGAAAATCAGCAAGAACTTATCAGACAATATGATCAATTTGACCTTCACATAATTGACACTCAAAGAACACTCCAACCTACAAAAGAATACACACTTACCAAGATCTAGTATATTCTGGTGCATAAAACTAGATTTATTGAATTTAAGAGGATTCAATTTAGACACATATGTCCATGGATGAAATTATGCTAGAAATTAATAAAGAAAGCTATTTGAAAAATCACCAAATATTTGGCAATAAAGACCTTATAAATAATTCAGGAATAAAATGAAAATCAAAAAGTGGCACTTAAAGTTATCTTGAACTTAATGGAATGAAAACATAACATATAAAAAACTGTAAAATGAGGCCGGGCACAGTGGCTCGTGCTTGTAAGCTTCAGCCTATGAAGCGGCCGGAGCTAGGGATCGCGGTTTGAGTCCCGCCTGGGGCCCGTAGTGAGACCTAGTTCCAAAAAATTAGCTGGGCGTGGTGGCACGCGCCTGTCATCCCGGCTACCTGGGAAGCTGAGCCTGGGGATGGCTTGAGTCTGTGGTACCCCGGGCAACGAGAGCCCGCGGTTCCACCGGCAAAAACAGCGAGACCTAGTCTCAAAAAAAAAAAAAAAAAAAAACAAGCTAAACTAAACAAAATAAATTGTAAATCATAGAAATCAATAGAATGGAAAACAAATAATGAAAGTAGAAAACTAATAAAATCATTCTTTGAGAAAAACAATACATTTGAAAAACCCTTAATCAGGTTACTCAGGGAAAAGAGAAAAGACAAAGTATTATCATGAAAAATGAGATAGGGTACACAAATACAGGTCCTACAAACATTTAAAAGATAGCAAGAGTATATGGTAAATAACAACGCACAGAAATTTGACATCTTGAATGAAATGTACAAATTCCATGAAAGATGCAAACTAAGCTTAACAAAGAATAGGTAATCAGAATAGTTTTATTATCAATGAAAGAAATACATATTTTAAGAGCTCTCCAAAAGAAAACTCTAGGATCTGATGAATTCTACCAAATGTTTAAGGAGGATATGCTAGTCTACACAAACATATCACATCTGGAAAATTCAGTAAGAGGCTAACTTAATTGCATTCAGGGACATAGCTGTCTAACTTCCTAACCTACTATATGAGGTTAGTATTACTCTGGTACCAAAACTAAACAATTACAAGAAAATTTAGACTAACACCTTTTGTGAAGATCTATATATAATATGTGTGTGAAATAATACATCTCAACCAGATGGAGTTATTCCAGGAATGCAAAGCTAATTCAACACTTGAAAATCAAAAAAAATGTATCAGATTAATAGCCTAAAGAATACCAGTGGAGTATTATTCAGCTCTAAAAAAGAACTATCCAGTCATGAAAAGACATAGGGGGACCTTAAATACATATTACTAAGTGAAAGATGTGAATGTGAAAAAGGCTACATACACTGTGATTCCAACTAGATGATTCTAGAAAAGGCAAAACTCAAACAGTAAGACCAGAGGCTATGATGGGAGGAGGAGTAAAGTAAATAAGCATATGAGCACAGAGAGATTGAAGGCACTGAAAATACTCCACAGAATATTATATTGCTGAATACATAGTTAACTCTTGAACAACGTGGTTTGAACAAAGCAGATCTACGTATATATGGATTTTTCTTGTAAATGGATGAAGTAAACTTACAATATTAATAAATACTGAAATATTTTTATACAGAAATATATATACATGTAGATAGAAACACAGTACTGTAAATATATTTTCTCTTATTATAGTCTTAATGTTTTCCTTTTTCTGACTTGTTTTATTATAAAAATACAATCTATAGTGCATGAAACCTTCAAAATATGTGTTGATCAACTGTTTATGCCATTAGTGAGGCTTATACTCAACAATACGCTATTGGTAGTTGAGTTTTAGGGAAGTTATACATGGACCTTTGACTGCAAAACAGCATGCCCTGACCCCCGTGATGTCCAAGTGCCAACTGCGTATCAGTGTATACAGCCAGGACTCTGGGCTCTAAGCAGGAAATCAACCATGCCTTCTCACCCTCCTGTTGGGAGGAACAAAGGCAGGCCATTGGGGAGGGCATCCCACCAACCTCCTTGACAGGGATGGACAAAACTAATCAAGATCAAATTGAGGACTCCTTGCTTATCCAGCCCTTTCCTTGGAAGGGGGTTAGAAATATGTTTACATGGCCATATAATTTGTACAAATATGCAGAAGTGAGATATCTTAACTATAACCATTAAAGGTACTGTCTCTGGCCATTCTGGCTTCATAACACTCTTCCTGGCACACGTCCCTGCCTGACACTGGAGTGGCTACAAGTATTCTAAATGAAATCACTTCTGAGTAAACCTAATTGTGCATTTTCTTTAAGAGGATCCCCTTTGCTCCCTTTCCTCAAAGGCCAATAAGCCTCTTGCTCCCCTGCCAACACGCCAGGACACAGACTTGCCTTGGGGGGCTCCGTCTTTACTGCACTCACCTTCCGGTTGAAGCGGTCAATGGTAATCTGATGTGTCAGATGAGTCACATTCAGCAACACTAGGCAGAATGGGGGCCAGTTGAGGTGCCCCTGCAGAAAGAGGCGAGCCCTTTTCAACCTGGAGCCCAGTCCTGCTGCCTCCTAGTTCTGGTGAGCAAGTGCAAGTGCACTCTCCACCACCCCACTATGCCAGGGACACCCACTGGGGCTGTGCACATAGAGGACAGAATTTCTGAAACAGTTCTGACTCCTCCTGATTCCAGGTCACTTCTCCCCACTGCTGCCTTCTTACACTTGGCTCATGGAGGCATCCTAGGAGCCAATCCCCTGCACTTGGCGCCTGTGGCATCTCAGTTCTTCTGCACTTGAGGGTCTCCCCAAGGCCTAGGTGCCAGGAAGAAGTGGGGTGGGTGCAAGCCCCAGGAGGTGACTCTCTCTCCCTATGCACCATCCCAGAAGACTCCTGGGAGCCCCACTGAGGGAGCTGCTGTGGAGTCTCTGCCTCTGTTCTTCCCTCTGACATCAACACCCAACTCACTGCACAGCTTCCTCTCCAAACCTGCTCAGACCCCGAGGCCCTGCAGGAAGGGGGGCAGGGACAATCACCAGGTTGGCGCTCTTGCAGTCGAGGACATGGACAGTGACCATCTCGTTCGGGCTCTGGCTGAGGCTATAGATGGCCTCCTTGAACAGAGCTGCATGGCTCCCATCAAAGGTCACAAAGCTCAGGTCAGGGAAGATTGAACATCGGCCTGGGATGAGAAAAATAAGCAGATGGCTCCTGGCCAAAGCCACGTAGGAACAACGACCAGAGCCTCAGCCTTTTCCCAAGTGGCTCAGAGACCTGGAGCTGGAGAGTCGCTGAGAGCAGGGAGCATAGAGAGATCAGAGGTCACAAGGGTAGGAAATCTTCCAAGAGTGCCCAAGGGAGGGTATACTTAGCTAAGGGGCAGAGGTCACACTGGGGTTGAGGTGCAAGGAAGACTTGGGAAGCTCCCAGGGACTCACAGGCGCATTCCCAGACCAGGCAGCAGCGGTCCCCGCCCACCCTCACTGCGAGGCCCAGGACCCCACAGCGAGGGGGTGTGGCACCCTGGGGGCAGTGCTGGGACTGGTTCACTCGGATCAACTGGCCCTCCAGGCAGATGTGGCGAACACAGTCCTGCTCGGCAATTGGCTGGGACACAAGGGGAAGGACAGTGTGAGTGCCCACCACAGAGGACCCTGCCACTCACTCCCAGCCCTATTCATCCCCAAAACAAGAGGGCACAAGACCCTTTCTGATCCTCGCAGAGCATGAAACCCAGAGGTAAAGTAGGGAATGGTGTGCTCACTTCTCACCCACCCACCAGGTCAATGGGAACAGGGACTAGACTGAGTGAGAGATGGGGTGTGGAGGGCGGGGGGACCTGTGGACTGACCCCCTGAAGCCTGGAGAGCTGCCAGGCCCAGGTAGAGAACTAATGTGCAGACATACTTACATTCACAGAAACTCAAGCACACCCACATGTACACACACATCCCCACAGATGCACAGACACACACAACCTCTTGATGTCATGTATTACAGATACAGCCACACGAGTGCTCACAGGTGTGAGCACAAAAGTCCCATTTGGGTGCACAGACACAACCACACTGGCGCACTTGTGTTCTCACATGCAGGATGGGCATCAAACCAAGCATCTAATCAGCGTGAGGCCCCAGTGGGGTTGTGATGCGATCCTGCTGTGGCATCAGGGGTTCAGAGGAGCCTAGGATAGGGGCAAGGACCATGACTAAACCCCTTGCAGCCTGGCAGAAAGTTAAACTGTAACAAGCCTTGCCTTCATTGGGGGGGGGGGGGAAGGTGAGAGTGTGCTGGAGCCCAGTCCTAGCGGCACAGGGAGGGAAGGTATGGAGGGGCCACGTACCGATGGCCAAACCCTAACAAACTACTCACGATACAGGTGGCAGATGCATTGGCTTCCATGGTGGCCAGAGCTGAACCCTCTGCAATGCTCTGTACAGGAGCCGAGCGGCCTGACTGTTCAGTGGTGGCTTCTCCTACCGGTTCCGCTGGGGCCTGAGGTCCGGCTGAGGTACCATGGGCTGCAGGTAGTTGAGGGAGCAGAACCAGTGAGCTCTCTCGGGAGGCGGTTCTGGCTGAGAGTGGGCTCAGGGGATAAGATGTGGGCCCCCGTGGCACTGTGCCAGCCCAGGGGCCCTGGACCTCCGTCACCAAGGTAGGAAGCGTGTGGACCACGGCAGTCGAGAGCTCTGTGGGTGCCCCCTGGGCAGAACCATACATCGAGGTGGGCAGAGGCACTTGCTTGGACAAGATGGCTATCTTCTCTGTGGTGCTCTTCTGTGGGGCGGCAGATACTATGGAGACTACCCCCTCAGGGGCGGGGTGAGCGGGGGGGTGCACCTGGCCCGCCACAGCGGAGGTGAGGGTCAGTGCAGGTCTCAGTGTCTGAACGGGTAAAGCTGTTGCCCTAGCAGATGTGGCCTGCTGCTGCTGTGGAGGGGTGAAGACAGAGCCCTTCGGGCCAGGTATGACCACTGGGGCCGACGTGCCCAGCTTGGCCAGGGGCAGGCTGGTGTCAGGAGGCAGGCCAGAGAGGAGCTGGGGGGGGCGGGTTGACTCCATGAAGGGTGTGGCCCCCAGCCCATGAGCAACTGTGGACTGACCGGAAGCAGCTGGGGTCCCTGGGGACAGAGCTGGAGGCTGGGTGGTGGCAGTGGTGGTAAGCCTGGTAGGCTGGGAAGGGGCACTGGGGAACGGATACAAGGGTGCTGGGAGGCCCAGGGTCTCTTCAGGTGCAGACTGGGCTTTCTCTGTGGTCAGTGCTGTCCCCACTGTCTCGGCCATCAGAGGACTAATGGAAACCTGTCCTGTTGCCGTTCTAGCCTCGTCTGGGGGGTTGCTGGGACTGGAAATGCTCTGAGTCCATATGGTCTGGGGGACCCCTGTCCCATTTATGACTTTGGTTGTTGCAGGTGTCCGCAAGTCCTCATGAGATCCCCAGGAAGTGGGGGACCTAGACATTGCCCCAGGAAAAGCAGCAGGCTTAGAGGAAGTACTTGCAGGCACCTCCAGGCTTGGGAAAGAATGGGGAGATGACGTCTTAACAGGCAAGGAGCCAGGGGCTGGGACTGTCACTGCCTTGGTCAAGAGTGGGACTCGAGGTGCAGGGGGTGACCGGGTAGAGACTGGGATGTTGGAACTCCCTGCAAAGGTCACAGTAACTCTGCTCGTCTCCATGGCACCAGACCCTGTGCCAGGTTTGGGGGTCTTCTGAGAAAAGGCCAGGGATGAGGCCTCTGGGGTGTGAGCTACGGGGTGGCTGGCAGTTACTCCCTTGCTGGCCAGGGCCTCAGTGGGGTGCGCAAGGAGATGAGATGAAGTGACCCCCAGTGTTTGCTGCAGAGTGGTCTGGGTGGGGCCTGGAGATGGTGTTGTCCCCTCAGTGGCTGCCAAGGGAGGGTTCAGGGCTGTGGTGAGTGAGGCAGCTGCAGTGAGTGCTGGCCCATGGGAGGGGACCCCAGGAGTTCCCTGAGGAAACTGAAGCTCCTTGTCACTGGGAGTGGGCAGATCTTGACTGGAAGGTAGGGTCTCATTGCCGGCCTCTGTGGGAGCCAAAACAGCAGGTTCCACACCTGGGGTAAAAGAGAAGAGTCAGACAGTGGGTGACTGCTGCCAGAGGGGGTCATCACTGGGCAGCCTGTGATGCAGGGCTCCTCAGCTATATTCTAGGTGACCAGGGCCAAGGGGTGGTAGGGACTGGAGGCAGCTCTGACAGCCAGTTAGGCTGATCAGTCCTGGGGCCTGTGCCATGTTTGGTGACTCAGAGAAGTCAGCAGGCATAGACTCTGCCCAGACCTTGACCCAGAGCCCACAGCCAGGAGCCCTCAGGTAAGTGGCTGTGCCATGTTCACACCACATGACCACAAGCCTGTCCCTTTTCCATCCTGAGTCTCATTTTTTCTCTCCGTGAAATGGGAAAGGTGGACCAGGTCTCAGCCTGTCTTACAGAGTTCCACTCCAAAGGTCCCCTAAGCTGACCCTGCTTCCCTGGGGACCTTAGGGGCTTCCAGCATGACTAGTCAGCAAGACCATGGGGGTTTATGGGGAACCCAAGGCGGGGATGAGATATCCAGGTGACTCACAGTCCTCCAAGTAGACACATCTCTGTGTGACTTCATCCAGGACCTTGGGGGAGGGGCATGCAGGCACACAGCCTTCTATCCTGAGGACACAGTAGGGCACAGGTTAGCCATTTGGAATGCCGGGAGGGCTGTCTCTTTTCACCCGGATTGAGCCTTTGTTATGACGTGCATGTGTGTGTTTATCATATACACATTCACAAGGGCCTCATTGGAGATGGATGCATGTGCCAGAGCATACATTCCCACACATTCTCACACATCCCCACACCTTCTGCCCCTCAGATCAAGAGGGGCACATACTTGTGCACACATTCACACATGCTCACATGTCTCCTGATATGCACCTTCTCCCAAATTCTCTTGCATCCCCTCCATGTTGGCAAGATTCAGAAATATTCACACAGATGTACCATGGGCCCACAGAGACTGCTGCAAACAGCATATACACCCTTGTGCACGCACTCAGTTGCATCAACACATAAACACATGCCACTCATACACATGTACACACAACAGTCACACAATCCCACATGTGCTTGTACACACACATATACACAGGTTCAGCATATATAGAACAATGCAATGGGTCTTTATTATACCCACACAAGGCATCCTTGCCCTGGTACACACATCCCCATGCACACAGCACATGAAACACACATTCAGTACAAGCTCATGTCTACCCCCAAGCTACATGAAAGCTTGTTCATGTGTGTACATGTATGTGCAAACACTCTTGTGCCTACCCCTTGACTCCATGTCCTCTCACCTGGGCACATCCCGGCAGCTGGTTGCCCATGGATCCCGGCAGGTTTGGAAGCAGGGGCTGGCACAGGCATCATAGTGCCACTCACAGGTGGGGTAGGCAGCCCCTGAGGACTTGGCATCTAGAAAGGTGACTTGCCCCTGAGTCTCAAGAGTAAGACTGGGTGGCAATCTGGGTTAGGTGCCAGGGTACAGCGGTGCCCAGCCCAACCTATGCCAACCCGACCCCAGGGAAGAAACAGATTCATGCAGGAAAAGTGAAGATAACCAAAAAAGAGCCAACCCAAAAGGAAACTGCATCCTTGCCAGTTGGGGACAGAACCTGGAGGTCCTTGGGAACTTGGTGGATGAGTTGGGGACAGGAAGGTAAGTGGGCAGATAGAGTTGGGCTTTGAACAGTGGCTCAAGAAAAGACTAGGGACTTTGAGCTCTCCATACGGGTGCCCTAAGACTTTGCCCTAAGACTCTGGGGCAAAGTCCTGTCCCTGGTGCTCAGTCCTGTCCCATACCCCAGGCACAATCATCTCTTCTTGGTTTGCCTCTGGCTGGGCCACTGCAGACTATCCCAGAAGCAAGAGCTTTCCCTTGAGGGGTGTGGTCAAGCGTTGGAAGTATCCCTTACCCTCTCGGCCCAAGGAGCTAAGCAGCATCTGGCCCCCAGTAAGGGGGAGAAAGCAGTTCTTTGAAACTCTGCCCTCTCTCTTCCCTGAAGTAGCTTCCTTGTGAGTCAGTCTCGAGATCTGGAGTGTGTTGTTTGCCTGGGTACCGCCCTTGTTGCCCCTAGTAGCTGGGACCAGAAATAACAGCAGCAGCCACTCCATATTTCACAAATACTAAATCACTAATCCTTGCTATAATCCATGGTTTCTGTGCCCAACACTATTGCTATTCTCATTTGATAGACAAGAAAACGGAGTCACAGAAGAGCCTGGGAAAATTAAAGTATGCCAGAGAAAACTTGCTTGAAAAGGAACCTGGGGCCAATGCTTTGACAAATGAGGGGTCTTCAGAAAAAGCCTGGCAGGGGGAGAGGACCCCAGACTGCCTTGATGTAGAGATGGGTCTCTGAGAGCATGGCCGGAGCAGGGAGGCTAGGGTAGGTTTCACAGCAGGCTGGCGGGCCTACTCCAGCCCCGCAGTCCCCACTCTGATGCTGAACTGTGAAGAAACCCACTCTTTTAAGATCCTTGAAACCAGAACTAAGGGCTTACCTTAGGGGAGCACCAACTATGTGCCAAGCCAAGAGCAAAGGTCAAGAGAAGCAACCAACCCTCATAACCACTTTCTGAGGCGGATACCCCACTTACGTGGGATGAAGAAACAATGTTAAGAAAATAGGACATGGGAAAGATAAACAAAAATCCATGAAGAAAAGTCAAAACAAGCCAACAACCAAATTGAACTACACAATGGGGGTGGGGGATGGGACAGGGTGGGAACAGTCGGGGGGGGGGTGAACCCCAGAGATCACAGAGATGTGAAATTCATATATAAATAAAGTATTAAATAATGGGGTTTCTCCTCCAGATACCAAGGATTACAGAATTCAAACCCAAATACAGTGTGGCTTCAAAGCCTGGCTTGGTCCACATTGCCCCAGAGTCTCTCAGGGAAGGACGAGTCCTGCCATCTTCACCAACAGTGAATGTTACCCTGGTTGGAATTCTTTGGTGGACTCGATAGAGGACTAGTGAACCTAAGACCTGGCCCAGCCCTGCTTTGGGGGAGAAGATAATTGAAAAACCAGATACATGTCTATGTATGTGCACATGTCAATGGATCCCTTCGTACAGCATGGGGGTGCACAGCTCGGTCATACATGAGCATGTGCAGGACAGATAGGCCAACCTAGACTACGAAAGAAAGATCATTCCTTCCAGTTCAGGTAGAGAATAAACACCTTAGGTACAGACCCACCTAGCAGGGGGAATGGCAAAGCCCTGGAGTCCGCTGGCCCTGGCTAGGGATGGTACAGAGCTACCACATTACTACCCAGGATCCTGGGCCTCCCCAGGAGGTCAGGGGAGACTGCTGGCTCCTTAACCTGGTGGCCCAGTGGTGTCCCAGTTCACCGGGCAGGCATATACCTCCATCAGCAAGAAACTTGAGTCAGTAGGCTACGCAAGTTGTCGCCATGATCACTTCTCACCTCACTTCCACAAAGGCCGCCCTATTTTTAGACCATGCCATTGGCCTGTGGAAGAGGCTGGGGCTCAGGAAGCCGCTGGGTCCCAAGCCATACTGCCCACAGTTCCCCAGCCCACCAATATGGAGGCCAGGATACCTCCCGTCTCAAGAGTGGCAACCTAGAGTGGCAACCCTGGCCCAGTAGAGTTAGAATTCTATCTCTTGGGGGTAACCGGAAGGGCCAAGCAGGGAGAAGGCAGAAAGAGCAATTGAGTGAGGAGGAGCCAAGGGTGATAGCAAAGTGGGTGCCTACCCAGGAGGCGGAAGAGCGTGGCCCGGCGGAAGGCCTCCGTGTGCTGGTATAGCCGCAGAACCAGTAAGAGGCCCGACACATGAAGGAAGGATCCGGGCACTGCCAGGGACTCCAGAGCCACTAGGCCCTCCCGCCATGTCCCCCGGTGTAGAGCAAAGGAGGCATGGTGATGAAAGGCATCGTTGCTCTGCCACTTAGCCAGCTCCAAGGACCCATTGGCTGTGACGTGGAGGAAGAAGTTGGGTCTGTCTGCTGCCTCCAGGGATACCACATCCGAGTCTGCAAAGAGTCAGGGTAAGGTCAGTGCAGGCCAAGGTGCAGATGTAGAGTAGAAACCCAGGCAGCTCTGCTCTCGGGAAAGCAACAGGAAAGTGGCAGGAGAGCAACACACCCTGTGGGTTAGCTGACCTGGCCCCTCTGTGGCTGCCCTGCCCTCCAACCCACTTATTTCTGCCTGCAGGCTGCTGCTCTGCACACCACCTCTTCCTAAGAAAGTGGAAGGTTGCAGAAGCCCCCAACTGCTAAACCTCCTTCCCTTCCGTCATTCACTCCTTTGCTACTTCCTGCTTCTCTCTGTTCTTTCTTTCTTCCTTCCATTCACCCCACCTTCCCATCTTCTTCTTGCAAACATTTTTGAGTCCCCTATGTGAACCAGGTGGTCTTCCAGATGCCAGAGATACATCCTGTAGTGGGCAGGACAGCCCAAACTGCCTGCTCCGGAGTTGGATCTTATCCTGAGGGCCATGAGGAGTCGTGGAGAGCTTTAAGGAGGGGAGGATAGCCTAACTCCTGCCTGCCTGAGGCACAGCCAGCATCCTCAGCCTGGGAGACATTTATACTAGTGTGACTTGACGCAGTAGGAAGTGCTGGACAGGAGGAAACTTGCAGTTGAAGATCGGGCATAAGGAGGATCAGATGCACCCCACTACCCCAAAAGAACACTCCCCTAGATATTCCTCATCGCCAGGTCCTGAGGTCCTGCTTGAAGAAGGTATCTCACAACCTTCCAGATATGACAGGCCATCTGCTTAGTGAGAACCATCTATTCTTCTTTCAGTATTTTAGTCCATTCAGCAAGACCTGGTCCAAAGTAGGTGTTGACTTCCTAGTAGTTGTATTGTCGTATAACCCTAAAGTAGTCTGGCCTGTGACACCACCACTCTGCTCCAGAAGAGCCCAGAGAGTATGAAAAGCAACTTCCATCTCAGCCAGGACTGGGTCCTGGGCACAGTCCATGGAGGGCACAGGCTCCCACCCCCACCCATCCTGTACTGCACCAGGGTGTTAGACAGCAGAAGGGACAGGGCCTTCTGGGTGACATCTGTGGCCGCAGGAAGGAGGTATCCCTTAAGGTGGACCTTGAAGCATGGGGAAATGGTGATGGGAAGAAACAGAGCAGCCATTTTCAGAGAGGAGGATTCAGCCACCATTTAGACCTGAGTCTCTCACTCTCTCTCTCAGGGGTCTTCATGCCCTATAGGATATCCTAAAGGGATACCCTGGCACATCTCCTTGGAGGGTCAATTTTATTTGAAGATGGGGGGAGGTTTACTTACTAACAATAATAGTTGACTTTCTTGTAGCATTTACTGTATACTGAGCACATTCGGTAAGCATGGTCCTCACACAGTGTCAGAAGGTAGGGGCCACCATTTTCCCAGTTTACAAAGGCAAGAACTGAGGCCCAGAGTGGTTAGTCCATTTACCAAGAGTACATCATTCATTAGAGAGGGGAACATGCCTTTTGGCTGCAGTCCTTTAGCTGAACTATGTTATACTGTTTCCCAAACAGATTTTTTTAAAAATAGAACTTAGAGAATGAAAGGTGACAAGCACTTGAATGTTTGAGGTAATGCTCAGGGTCAGGGTTTCACTCTCTCCTCTGTTGCTTCAAGGCAAATGGTTGAGAACCTTCATGGAGGGTAACTCCAGCCTTCAGAAGGAAGCCTGAGAGAGGAAGGGACTTGCTGCAGGAGATCACACAGCCAGAGTGAGTGGACTGGGCTGGGGTGGGCCTCAGCACTCCCTCCCTGTGCTGCACAATGCCCACTCTTAGGCCCATCTCTGGGGTACACTGCACAATGGCTAAGATCCTGGGCTCTGGTTTAAACCTGCTTGGCTCCAAGCCCAACCCCTCACCCCCCATTTTGTAGATGAGGTTCCAGACCTCATCTACAAAATGATACAGTGATATCATCACCTACTACAGAATTTACTAGTTCATTAGGTTTCTTCTCCCCCAATTTGAATGTAAGCTCCACAAGGACAGGGACTCCTGTCGTTCTGTTCCCTACTGTGTTCACAGTGTATAGAATGTTCCCTGGCATGAAGAGGATCCTGGAAATATTAGCTGCTGTATGAATGAATTATTGCCTCCCAGGGTTCTCTGAAATTTAACAAAGTCAGCAACTAGAGGGTTTGTTTGGAACATGACTGGCACATAGTACATCACTGATTAAAAGCAGTCATTGCTATTGACATTAATAATGAATTCTGCTTCCAGTTGCCTCATGTCTGTTCACAACTATCTGGGGAGGGGTAACAGGGACTCTATATAGTTCCTCCTAGGGAAACAAAGATTATCTGCAAAAGGAAGGGATCTACAAAAGGCCCTATGCCAGATCTGTCACATATGGGTATTACTGAGCCCTCATAGTAGCCTAGGGCTATTAATTTACCTGCCCCACCACACAGCCAGACCCCATGCCCATCCTTGGGGGCACTTGCTCATGGATACAGGGACAATGTTTCATGCAGGGGTCACTGACCCACTTGCAAGCCCCACTCTCCAGAAACAGGCCTTGTGAAGACAAGAGAGAAGAGACTAAGCCACAGATGTCCCCAGTCTATCAGGTCTGGACTTGTGGGAAAAATGTGTAGGATCATCGAAACCCAGAAAATCCCTAACCACCAACTTGTCCAGCGTGTCCAAGAGACAGCTCTGTCTGTTCAGGGTTCCCGGTTTCCGCGTGCCTGGCCCCTCCTGTTATCCCCTCAGTTCATGTGAATGTCACCCACAATTGAGGAGCAGGAG